>VZQC01011187.1:638272-953088 GCA_009823505.1 Rhizomys pruinosus | reverse complement strand
TACCTGGCCTGGCGCGTTATGGCGTCTCCCCTGCGACCCCGGTTCCCGCCCACAAGTCCAGCCGGGACCAGAGCAGAGGGAAACGCGACCCTGCTCACCCGAGCGCGGTCCCTCTGGGCCGGGGACCCCGTAGACGGGTTCACAGCGAGACCCTCTCCCAGCTGCCCCCCGCCAGACCCCGCCTAGAGCTGTGTACCTGGCCTGGCGCGTTATGGCGTCTCTGAATCAATTTCTTAATGAATATTTTCATTAATATGTGTTTTGCTTCATAATCCTACCTCAGTGAATATAAGATAAACTATTCATCAAAGCCAGAAAATTACATTACAACACTCTCCAAATAGCAGAATCTACTATAAGGCCATGCACTATTCCAAGATAACTTTAAACAGCAGTTCTTTCAGGCTATAAGTAGAAAAAAACAATTTTAACTCTCAGTCTTAGATGACCCTGACAAGAGATCCTACTGACTGTTTGCAGGAGAATTTCTCTGTTTTCCAGCTACATGCTCTCAGCTCAAAAAGTCTTCCTTTATCCACAAGGGAAATGATACATTTTTTTCCTGCCAGTGGTCTGGCAAATGAAGCTCTCTTATTTCTGGGATATGTCATAGAGGTTTAGAGAGGATAGACCAGCTGGGGAGACCAGGACCTGGAGCTGCTTATCCCCCTGTGTCTCAGTTGTCACCTCTGTAAAATGGTAGTAGTAGTAGTAGTAGTAGTAGTAGTAGTAATACCTAACTCCTTGCATGCTCAGTTTCTATGGTGTTTATAAGAGAATTTTTTCCAATTTAGTTAAACTGTGTTCTTTTTCTTAAAGTATCCACTGCCTTCTTGGAGAGATAAAGGTGTCTTGAAAGCATTCCTTCTGTAAATTGTAATTGAATTTTTAAAAACTATATAATCATGTGTACAATGATAGTATACACAGACATGGCATTGTGGAATGTTATTTGAGCTCTGGAGAGATGGAAGAAAATATGACTGAGGGGTTAAAAGACTGAATGATTGGTTACAATGTGAAAGAAGCTGGGGGCTACCAGGGAGTTTAGAGGAAGTTTGGAACATTGTTGATACAGTTATCAAAGCAATGCCTTCTCTCTCTGCCATCCCAATCTCTTCCCAGAACCTTTGCACAGACTATAATATACATATATGCATATATAAAATATTGCACATTAAATTGGGCAGGGGCCATAAGAGGAGGTGCAGATAGGGAGTGGTTCTAAATATCATCAAATTATCATGATTATAATGTATGAAAATTACAAAAAGTCAATAAAAGTTTTAAAAACGGATTAAGAAGTCTGTCTATAATTGTGTGTGATATTCTAGGCCTAGGTATCAAAGGGTAGGATACCCAGATAAGAGTGGAGCCTGCTTCTAATTGCTCAGTTCATGCAGGATATTCTATTTCAAAAAAATGTATATGAAGCCTGGTTCTCAAGCACAGTTCTATGAGACTTCTAAGGAGCATGTTCTCAGAGTTTGTGTCTATTCCTGGCCTTAGAACGAATGCTAAGAGTCAGGCTGTTTATTCTGGTTCAACTACTGTGGCTTAGAAACAGTACAACCTGTGTCCTTCCAGCTGCTGGTCTATATCCCCTCAAAGCTGTAAGCTCTCTTTATAAGTTAGCCATCTTGGCTATTTGTATGGCAATAAAAAGCTGACAAATACAGTACTTAAGCAACACCTTATCATTAGGGAGTTGTCTTCACATTCTTATTTTTTGTTTTTAAACATAATTCCTTTGGTTCAATAACTTCAACATTTGCAGAACCCCTTAAGTTATTATGTAAAAATGTAAAGCAAAGAAGTAAAAGTATTTAATTTCTGCCGAGATGTGTCTTCACAAGGAATTGATAAGAAAATAAAGTTTGATTCTTGCCTGCTCAAAGTCTGACATCTATAGGATGATTTACCACAAAATCATTTATGGTCTATGTTTACTGAAGCTGAGAAAGCCTCTTCACCCAATTTCCAGGTGAAACAAAGATTTCCTCAGTTTAGCCAAAACACAGTCTAGTTTAGAAGCTGTTTTCCATTTGCTAGTTAAATGTCTCAAAAACCCTAAGTCCTGTATTCAAAAACTTAACTTATACATTTGGGCATGAGGTCTGGCTAGATGCTATTAAGAATAAGGCATTTTCTTTAGTGACACTGAGACCTGGTGATTTTGTAATATTCATAAAATTATTGGAATTTGGCTCTACATAGCATGATGGGGATCTAATCATTTGACCTCAATTTTCCAATGAAAGAACTGAAGAGGAGAACTTAAGCCACTTTTTCTAAGTTTTAAGGACATAAGCAGGGCAGGGTTGAATCTTAATGTCACTTGGGCACCACCCTAATACACTGTCTCCTGTACTCTTTCCCAGGCTAGGAGCAGTCCTGGGTACAAACCTACTTGAGCCCCAGTCTAGATCTTTCTTCTATACCACTGATACATGTTTCTGGAAGAGAAGTGTAGAAGAATCACCTTCTGGTGTATGTATGAGTTGGGAATGTTGCTCAGTGTTGCAGTACTTGCCTTCCATGCAAGAAGTGCTAGGTTTCATCATCCAGCACCACACACAGGGACACACACACACACACACACACACACACACACACATACACACACAGGGACACATACACACAGGGAGAGAGAGAGAGAGAGAGAGAGAGAGAGAGAGAGAGAGAGAGAGAAAGAGAGAGAGAGAAGCATATCATTTGTAGACCAGCAATTTTTTCTAAATTAGTCACTTATCTTAATGAACACTCTGATACTTCCAAATGAGAACCATGGACTTGGATGTCTCTTACTGAGCAAATTCTTTCTTACCGTGTTATTACCATGTTACCGTGTGTAAAGCCATGTTTCAATCCCTAGTACTGCAGGAAAAAAAAACCCTAATAATAAAATTAGAATCATTTCCCCAATACATAAGCTATTTGAAACATTCTTGTATTGAAGAATTACTGCTTACATTAAAATTAAGTAACCATTTGAAAATAAGCAATAGACCCTCTCTTCTGTGGACAGGGCTAATACTGTGCACATGGTCAGTTGTATCCTTACCATCTTCTTCCTCTCCATGTATTTGTCTCCTCTATCTGTTTGGCAGTGGTTCTGTTTAGACACCTCAGACAAAGACATAGAAGCAGCCATGCGAAAGTAACTTCCATTAACCTATACAACTACATGTGACAGAAGAGTGATGGCTATTAGGATATAATAGGCTCTGAAAACCTTGTGCGTGGAACTGCATTAGTCTTTGAATAAACAGGCATTACCTATTCACAGCTTAACACAGCCCATCAAAAGTTTCTAGACTCCATCTAACATGGCTGGAGAGATGGGTTCAAGCTTAGGAGCCCTTACCGATCTTCCAGGGGACACAAGTTCAGTTCCCAGCACCCACATGAGGGAGCTTACCCCTGCCTCCAACTTCAGTTCCAGGGAATTTAAAGCCCTCTTCTGGCTTCTGGGGACATCTGTATATATGAGGCGTATCTTTGGAAGACACAGTTGACCAGTTTTCATAACAAATATATGCATAAGTGAGGCATGTTAAGATGATTTTACTGATAGCTGCTAAGATTCTGTATATCTATATAGAACTGGCATACTTATATGAAAATGCATGCAAAGGATTGGGATATTTTTTATACATTATTGAATTTAGAAACTCACATGTTGCTTTACTGGCAAAGTTAGATATGTGTTCGATTTAGCATAATTTCCATAATCTCAAAATTTATTTTCACCTCATCATGATTCTGTTTAACTTGCAAGTTCTTTTCAAAGAGTTTCATTAGAACCCATCCCGAAGCCCTCATCACTTAGAGCTCAATTTCCTGTTTGATTTCCCTCTGCCATTATTAACATGCGCTGATTTCATTTTCTTTGTCTTAATCACTTCTTGCTAGGAGTCTGAGCACAGCATTCTGTCTGCTCACTGTGTATTCCAAAGGGACCTGGCCCCGCTGCTTTCAACATCAACCTAATTTGAGAGGTCTTTCATGTGGATGTGACTCACCATCGTCAAGGGCAACTCGTTTGTTAATTAAAGACGATTTAGCACACTGTCCTAGCGTCCTGCCAGGACCAATTTTTTTTTTTTTTTTTTGACTCATTAAAGTTTGGAGCCATCAAACTTCGCATTCCCAGTGGGAATTGTTCTGTATTCCAAAGCGTCAGGAAGACTTTTTGATCTCTTCCTTTTGGAGGAGGGACTTTTCTCAAGCTTGGGTGTGCTTGAAAGCCTCAAGTATCAAGTTTCACTTCTGGGCCTGAGAAAAATCACATGAATTGAAAGCAGAGCCTTGTAGCTGATTGCAGAGTGCCTCCCTGTAGGAGGCTCATGACAGTACACACCCAAGACACTGAAATCTCTGCTCCCATGGTCTGTGTACTATTGAGTACTCCAAAAGAGGTCATTAGTCTTCAACATCTGAGCTGCATATTTCTGATATAGCTAAATAATATGCTAGGTTGTAAAGGCATGACCATGCTTCTCTGGGACACTTTGTGACTCCAGTATGTCATCTTAAAGTTCATCTCATACCTGGAAGGAAAGTTTCTGAATATCAAGGTAAAAATTAGCTAATCCTGGTGGTCCAGGCTTGTAATTCCAGCTACCCACAAGTTCAAGGCCTGCCTGGGCCGTAGAGTGAGTTCAATGTCAGCCTGAGAGATTTATTGAGATCCTGTCTCAAAATGAAAAGTCAGAAAAGGGCTGGGATTTAGCTCAGCAGTAGAACATTTACCTAGCATGCACAAGGTCCTGGGTTCATTCTCCAGTGATGAGATCAAAAAAAAGGAAAACCAGAGCAGTAGAAGAAAATTCTATGGTTAATGGAATGCTAAGCCAGTGAGTTTCCATGTGGAAGGGTAGATGATCTCCCAGGACACAGGCCTCAAGTTTTTGCACTTTCTGCTGATGCCTCGCAGCTAGACTTCCACACATAAAACATTTCCTTCCAAGACTGAAGAAAGCTCCCGTGCTAAGGACACCATTAAAGAAAAGTGGCCTGAGGTGGGGCTGAATGGAGTTAGAAGTGGACAACTATCTTTCTCATGTAGTACAATTTATAGCCAAGAGGTTCATTTATTCTTTGCACAAAGTAATAGAGGTATCCAGACAGTTGGTAAAAAGTGAAATTTGATATCTGGTTTAAAAGAATGAGACCGAGATAGAAAACACCTGCCATTGAATTGATCTGTGTCATGGATATTATAAAGGGCTCAGCTTGGATGTCGCAATGCATGAGTTCTGTTGGGGTTTGAGGCGTGGGAGACTGGGTTTGACACTGAGTCAGATTTGAACTCTGCTCTAGGATCTTCTTCGTATTGACGCTCAGCTCATTGCTTAGGCTTCACAGGAATTCTTGTTTTCCAAATTACATTTATTTATGTTGCATGTGTGTGTGTGTGTATGTATGTGTGTGTGTGTGTGTGTGTGTAATGTCATGTATGTGGAAGTGAGGATACCTTGCGGTAGTCTGTTCTCTCCTTCCACAATGTTCATCCCAGGAATCAAACTCAAGTCATCGGGCTCATAGTACATACCTTTACTGGCTGAGGGTTCTCACTGCCCCCAAAGAATTTTACCAACAGAACCCTGCATCCTTTTTGGTGATCTGGGTACACTGTATTTTTATTCTTCCTTTGCCAATACTTGTTTCAGATTAGAAAGTCTGCAAATTATTTGATGTGGATGACAAGCACGGGACATTCCAGGAACTCGGTAGCCAGTGTCTTTAGTAGGAGCAGAAAAAGGCAATGTCCAGGCTTGGGGGCCTCGCCATCAGCTGCCTCTGCCATCTGTGCCACCTCTTTGACAGTGCTGCCCTGCTCTCCTGCTCCGGGGGACACCCAGGCAATTTTAATTGGCTTGTTGCTATCACTTCAAGCCACATGCCCTGCCTGGCTGGTCTTTAATGAAGCACATCCTCTCTTGGATTCAGGCAAAACAGACTTGCGTGGATTAATACCAGTTTCTCCTGCAGACTTTGTCAAATATTCCGGGGGCTCTGGGTACCTGTAAAAAGCGCATTTCCCAGTGATGGTCTTCCAACACGCAAATGATCCTTTCTCTCAAGGGAAGCATTAACAAGAAAAAACTGCTTTTCTCCTCACATTAATCCACGTTAATTCCCATCCATTTCTGTAATTTGTCCATGTATCACACAGGTAAGACCTACTGAGTTAATTACCTTGTTTAATCACTGCACATTATGAATGCATTCCAAGTCATCATATTGTATTCTTTTTTAAATTTTTTTAATTTATATATATATATATATACATATATATAATTTATACAAGATTATGCTACTAATCAAATCTAGACCCATGTCCCCCTCCCTACCCCCTCACCCCTCCAGAGCTCATGCATTCTGCCAAACATGTTTTTCATCTTTTTCTCAGTCTTTCTCAAAATTCTCCATGTGGAAGTTGACTGTTTTGAGCAGAAGTTCACCGTTTCAGTCAGTTCTTTGATGAGGTCTTTTCTGCTGCCGTTGTTGTTGTTGTTGTTGTTCTTTCCAATATGCACCACTCCCAACTACTTGGACAAAAGCTGAAGGAACCCTGCACAAGAAATACTTACCACTAGGTAATTGGCACTAACATCCACAGATGAGGGATACCATTCGTCCTTTGTTTTTCTGGGACTATGTTACTTCACTTAACATAATATCTTCTAGTTCCATCCATTTACCTGCAAAGTTCATGATGTCATCTTTCTTTTTTTTATTTATTTCTGTATGTGTATGAATGTACTGTCTGCATGCAGGTTTGTGCACCCGTGTCGTGCAATCTTTCTTTACTGCTGCATAGAACTCCATTGTGTACATATACCACATTTTCTCTATCCACTCGTCGCTTGAGGGGCACTTGGGTTGGTTCCAGCTTTTTGCTATTGTGAACAGAGCTGCAATAAACATTGCTGTACATGCATCTCTGCAGTAAGATCAGTCTTGTGAGTATATACCCAGGAGTGGTATGACTGGGTCAGGTGGTAAGCTCATTTTGAGTCTTCCAAGAGTTCTCCACACTGCTTTCCATAGTGGCTGTACAAGTTTACATTCCCTCCAGCAGAGGATGAGTGTTCCACTTTCCCCACAACCTGTCCAGCACTTGGTATCATTTGTTTTCTTGATCCTAGCCAGTCTTATGAGATGATATCTTAAAGTGGTTTTGATTTGCATCTCAATTATTAGTGATGTTGAGCATTTTTTAAGATGTTTCTCAGCCATCTCTGATTCCTCACTTGTGAAGTCTCTGTTCAGCTCTTTGCTCCATCTTTTGAGTGATTCATTTGTCTTCTTTCTTCTTTGTTTTTTGAGTAGTTTATATACTCTGGAAATCAATGCTTTGTCAGATGTATCTGCAGTGAAGGTTTCCTCCCACTCTGTGGGTTTTCTCTTCACTTCCTTGATTGTTTCTTTTGTTGTACAGAAGCTTTTGAGTTTAATGAGGTCCCATTTGTCAATTGTCAATCTTATTTCTTACGCAGCTGCTGTCTGATATTGTATTCTTTAAATATATACATTTCCATTTGTTTGTCAATTATTTTATTCAAAATAAAAATACAAAGTTAAAGAATCTGTTTCCAAGCATGTATACTAATCACTTTTTATATATAATTTCACATAAGCCAAAAGTCCTATAGTATGTTTTGGGTATATTATGATTTCAAACAAAGGACAGTGAGAACCAAGGTCAAGTAATTTCCACAATTATATCAACCAGAATTTGAAGGCCAGGCTTTAGGCTGCCCATAGTTGGATACTTAAGATCCTAAATACAATCCCACAATTCAGTGGAAAACTTGGCACCCTGACATAACAGAATTTCTTCAGGAAAAGATCACTGATCATACTGCGTTCACTGTCAATTCTCAGATATCCTGTTCAACACTAAACATGTTTCTTTTTTGTTTGTTTGTTTTTAATTTATTTATATATATTTTTTCTCAAATCTAGACCCATGTCCCCCCATCCCCCCACCCCACCAGAGCTCATGCATTCTGCCAAACATGCTTTTCAAATCTTTCTCAGTCTTTCTCAATATTCTCTATGTGGAAGTTGACTGTTTTGATCAGAAGTTCACTGTTTCAGTCAGTTCTTTGATGCAGTCCTTTCTGTTGTTGTTGTTGTTGTTGTTGTTGTTGTTGTTTCCAATATGCATCACTCCCAGCTGCTTTGGGCAAAGCCGTGCACAAGAAATACTTACAACTAGGTAATTGGCACTAGCATCCACAGATGAGGGATACCATTCCTCATTTGTTTTTCTGGGACTGTGTTACTTCACTCAGCATGATGTCCTCTAGCTCCAGCCATTTTCCTGCAAAGCTCATGATGTCGTCTTTCTTTACTGCTGCATAGAACTCCATTGTTTAACATGTTTCTAAGCAGGAAGAAATACTAGCTTTATATTACTGTTTAAAAACTGTAACTTTTCAAACTTTTCTTTTGACCTGAATACACTTTCTGTGACTTCACGTATAGACAGGAAGTCCACAAGCACATGACAAATCTCTGTCAGACAGTTGTCAGATAGTATCAGAGCTACAAGACACAACTATATGCATGAGCCACTTGGTGCAGCTGCTCATCACGTCATCTTAGAACGGTTCCCAGTGCTGGCAGTACAGAGAATGGCTTTTCCTTTTCTGTTGAAAATTTCTGTTTAAGAGGTGGAAAGAAGTGAAAACGTGTTTTCAAAACCACACTGCCATTCCCTTTTACCACACCAGCTCCTCAAACAAAGTTCTAGGGTCTTTGGCTCCCTTTATGCATTCTCCTTATATTGAGAAAATGGTCAAAGTTTTGGTTCTGAACAATAGGATTCTGAAAAGTAGCAGTTATCTCATGAGATAATAAAATAGGAGCACAGAGAACACCCTCTAAGGTGAAAGGGGAAAAAAAGATCTATTTTAGGATATTATCAAAACTTTGACATTTTGAAGCTTAGTACGTTCAAACCAAAGACCAGGAATGGCTGGCCCCATGATTCAACTCATTGTGGGTTTGCAAAACAGAATGGTGGGCAGTTCAATTGTCAGATAAATATTAGAGTTCTTGAGATATTTTCTTCCTGTGGTAGTTGACCTCCCTTTGACAACAATTATGACCCAGCCCCCCAACCCCACTGGGAGAAAACATCGTGAAGGAAAATGAAAGGTGAAAAGGAGAAAATGGACAAAATGGATGAATAGTGGGAGAGGCCAGAGGCCTTGACACAAGGGAAGGAGGCCAAGCCCAGTCCTTTAGCTTTTCTTCCAGGCGCCTAAAAATATCCACCTTTTGCCCACCTGACATTTCCACTGTTTTCTTATACACACTCCACGGGGGCTGCTGATGACACTTAACTCATACATCTCCTGCTCTTTCTTGTTGTGAGAAAGAAATCAGTCCCTTGGTAATCAGAATAATTTTAAAGATATAAACTTTCAGCGTGGTGGACATTCAGCCATTACATTAAACTGTCTTTCCTGCCTGATTCAATATTAATTCCAGTATCACATCACGCCTGCCATAGAAGAATTTCCAGTTAATGTGGATTATTTTTCTTTCTGTTTCCTTACCTAATTCTGTCTTCTATTCCACTTCCTTGCCCCACCCCTTCCCTTCCCTTCCCTTCATCCTTCCTCCCTTTCTCTTCCTGTACTTTCCTTTCCTGTCCACCTCCTTCTACCCCTCCAATGTGCTCCCCTCAATACTGATTGTGTCCATCCAAGGACCGTACCTTGACCTTCCTAGTTCAAACCAGGCTATCCCCAATTTAATGTGCCTGGGAGTCACTTGGAGTTCCTCTTAAATGTGTATTCTGTCTCAGAAGATCTTGTATGGGACCTGAGACTTTGCCTTCCTACAGGGTTCAAGTGAAAGATCCTAATATTGACCCGGATGCAACACTTTCAGTGTTTCCAGACAGTGGTCCATTCATTTCTAGTGCATTTAGAAAGAAGCCATCTTAGAAGCCGTTGCTCAGAATTATATTTGGCAAAGCAACCCTTGGAATTCCATACCCCATACCCTCCTGCTAAAACACAGACTGTGGAGAAGCTCGTCCAAGTATTCTTCCCTCTTAATGGGAATAGGACCTGTTGATTTAGTCCAAAGTGCATTTCAGTCTTGCCTTCTCCACTTTCTCTGTTATAATACTTAACTTCTCTAATGTAAATGACTCCATAAGGCAGTGGTATTTCCTTAATAGAAATGTTCAGGGCCTCAGTGAAAGAGCTGGCATGTGTCAGAACAGAGAGGGCTAGAAATACCATCTGAATGTACTTTTTGGTGATTCTTGTCCTGTTTGGCATGCCTGTATCCAGTAAGAAGAGGTGAGAATGTGCTCAGAATCCTTCCATACTCCTTATGCTTAAAGTTGAAAGATGTTTCATTTTTATTTGTGCAGCAAAAATGCCAGTTTTCAGCATACTCAGCAGGATCTGGGTGTTTGTTCCAGCATCCATTCCACATCAGTGCAATCCTTTAGAGTCTTGTTACTGAGAATGTAAGGTTTCACCATGGGGACCAAATCATTTGTGGTTCAGTAGAGCAGTATAGCCTGGGAGGCTCCTGGATGCCCTTCCTATGAGCTGAGGCCCCATCAGTGGATCCAACACTGGTCTGGGGCACAAAGAAGAGCAAAATGAACTTCACTTTCCAGGGCAACTTAGTTCTCTCAGAAGCTATGGGAGGGAATATGGATTAATCAAGAGAGAAAAATCAACTCTGAAATTAACATTCATAAGGGAAATGCAACATAGGGACCATTTAACTTTTCATTTTTAATATTTTATTGAGTTTTTCTGAATTTCATATAATACACCATAATCAAATTTAGAACTCCACCCCCAGCAGGTTTCAGGTATTCTGTCATATATGTTAAGTCCTACCCAGTCAAGCACACAGGGACCATTTAGCATGTATGAGCATCTGATCAGTTTCGCTCATGAGTGATGATCAAATGGTAACTGATCGGATCGTCCCTACTGCAAACTTTAAGAACATTGATTTTTCAAATACAGTAATCAAAAGACATTGTAGAAAATTAAACTATAGAAACCGGCTTAAGAAACAAATATCGAAGAGCAAGTGGTTGGTGGAACTTAACTAAATCTTAAAAGACTCCAGATGCTTTGATATAGAATAGGATGTAAAGGATTGGAGTGCCTGTCCCATCCAAGCTTGTCTGTCATTGGCCTCATCTTGCCATGCTGATTTCTTCTGGATTGATTTCAATTTCAGGAAGGAGTTCCTCATCAAGTGGCAAGAATAACTACTAGCCACTGCACTGCTTCAGATCTCTCTGCCACTAGGTAATAAAATCCAGTGATAAATGGAGATTCTGTTTCCCAGCTCTACCCAGAGAAGCCTAGGGATCCAGTTTTATAACTCTGGCTTTCCCATACTGTCATTATCCAATAGCCAGTGGTATGGTCCAGGGAATGGAATTGACTTCCTTGAATTAGTTAATCCTGGAAAGCAGCAGCTACACCCAACACACAACTGAAAACACCACACGGATCGCTGCCCTGTGACAGGGCTGACCGTGCTGTGGAGAGGGATGAATGAATGTCCGCTGGGAAAAGCGATTGACTTTTTTTTTTCTTTTGGTCTTTTTGAGACAAGGTCTCCCTTTAGTCCCAGCTGGCCTGGAACTCTCGCTATATAGACCAGGCAGGCCTTGAACTCACAGAGACCTGCCTGCCTCTGCCACCTGAGTGCTGGGATTAAAGGCGTGCACCAACCACACCCGGCTTGCATTGACTTTAAATAAATAAATAAATAAATAAATAAATAAATAAATAAATAAATAAATTTCTTTAATAAATTTGAGTGATATAAAGTTGAGAGTTAAATGATTTGTAAGGAATTATTGGCAGTATTTACTGAGATCTTTTACAAGAAAAGTTTTACAGAAATGCATTACAGTTTCCAAAGTGTTAACAGAAATAATAGTTCAGGGGAGGCAGATAGATATTTGGGGAATAACTACCTGAACTTTGTTACCTTCCATATTAGAACTTTATCTCTCTCTCTCTCTCTCTCTCTCTCTCTCTCTCTCTCTCTCACACACACACACACACACACACACACATACACACACACACTTAAATATACACAGCAGGTTTATTAATCTTGGAAACAAGAATGTGATGCCAGCCGAAGGGTCACACTAATATGATTGAAATGTGGTTAAGTTATTTTCAAGTTTACAGTGATTTTCACTGTGTCTCTCTCTCTCTCTCTCTCTCTCTCACACACACACACACACACACACACACACATACACACACACACTTAAATATACACAGCAGGTTTATTAATCTTGGAAACAAGAATGTGATGCCAGCCGAAGGGTCACACTAATATGATTGAAATGTGGTTAAGTTATTTTCAAGTTTACAGTGATTTTCACTGTGTAGCCATAAATAGAAGCTCAGGGGGACCGTCTTTTTCCCCAATCCTATTGACTTATAGAGATGTATGTGTAGATTCAAGCTCTGAGCAGAGTGAAATATGACTTTGAATTTCAGTTGCTTTCTGCCAAAGATAAAAATCATTTTACATAAAAGAGCCCTATTCTCAGTGGTGAAAACTGCTCTTTTGTAATAAAGCACAATATCTTGAGCAACCGTGCTTTCTTTTGTTGCCACTGCAGCCCCATGTAGATGGTCAGGGTGGCAGCTAGCATGCAGCTGTGGCACCTGTCTGCTCTCACGTGGCCTCCTGCCTGGCCATTTTATAGGGGTGACTTTACCTGCTTAGTAAATATAACTTCAGTTTCCTCATCTCTTCAATAAGGAAGATAAAGTTCATGAAGTACATGGAGTTAGAACAAAATAGGATAATATCCATAAAATATATCTGACGACCATGGCATATTGTAAGATCACATGAAGATGGTGGTAGGAGGCCACAGGCATCCAGTGTGATAGCATACAGTAAACACAGCATTCCTTTTTGCTGTTTTGAGACAGCACCTCTCTCTGTAGTGCAGGCTGGCTTCAAACGTGTGATCCTCCTGTCTCAGCCTCAACAGAATATTATTATTCAAACCATGCTATGAAAAATAGCACTTTTTTGGTATTTTTGAGACAGGGTCTCCCTGTAGCCCCAGCTGTCCTGGAACTCACTCTGTAGACTAGGCTGGCCTTGAACTCACAGAGACCCACCTGCCTCTGCCTCCAGAGTGCTGGGATTAAAGGCATGTACCACCGCACCCAGCCAAAAAATAGCACTCTTGTTCTACTTTTTCTTAAGAACCTAAATCTTTGTGACAGTTGTGATCATTACTCTGTTTAGGCTGTAGATTCTTAAAAAAAAAAAAAAAACTTTATTTATTTATTTTTTATTTTACGTGTACGGGTGTATGGCCAGCATGTATGTAAGTGCAAGCATGTTGTGCATGCTTGTGGAGGTCAGAATAGGGTATTAGATCCCCTGGAACTGGAGTTACAGATGGTTGATAACTATAATGTGTGTGCTGGGAATTCAATCCAAGTCCTCTGCAAGAGCAGTCAGTACTCTTAACCCCTGAGCCATCTCTCCAACTCTGGCTGTAGATTTTTTTTTATCTGAATTCAAGTAGGGCCTAGAATTCTAAATAAAGCATTTCAGCAGCTCTAGCTTTTCATGCACTATAAACAAGTACTACATATGTTCAATCCAAACCTGACTTTATAGCCAGGTCAAGCAATGATTTAGTAGTGGCTAAGGTATTAAGATTTCATTTCTTTGAATACCTTCATCTCTGTACAGGTAGATAGGCATTGATTTGGGTGGCTAGAGATTTGAATTTAAAACCCCACTCATTCTATCATACTACAAGAAAAGGTGAAGTAAGGATCTGTTTTGTCCTTCTGTGACATGCACGGGAATTGTATTCTAACTGAGAAAGTAGAATTGAAATATGTAACAGAGAAATAACTGATTGCAAATTGCACTATGTGTTATAGAGGGGAAAAGAAGCAAGGGGCTGGGCGTGGTGGCGCACACCGTTAATCCTAGCAGTTGGGAGGCAGAGGCAGGCGGATCTTTGTGAGTTCGAGGCCAGCCTGGTCTACAAAGCAAGTTCCAGGACAGCTGGGGCCACAGGGAGACCCTGTCTCGAAAAGACAAAAAAAAAAAGAAAAGAAAGAAAGAAAGAAAGAAAGAAAGAAAGAAAGAAAGAAAGAAAGAAAGAAAGAGGAGCAGGCTTGGTAGTGACAGGGGAGCCTCGTTCCATATAGAAATGGCTTCTGAAAGGAGATGACAAGATCAATAGAAAAGCATGAAGCCATGTAAACCAGACAAAGGGACGCATTGTAAACTGGGCAAAGGCCTGGGTGCAAATGAAAGCTGGATATGTTTGAAAAAATGAATGACAAGTCTGGTGAGTGAGTGATAGAGAGAAGGGTGTGTGACATATCGGAGAAGGAGGAGCATGCCCAGATGGCTTTATAAAGTGTTGTTAAGAGCTTGCCATGTGTTCTGTGCAGAGGCACTACTGGACAGGAGTAGAATGATCAAATTATGGCTTGAAATGACAGTGGCTATAGTGAGATAGCAGTTCAGAGGGTGTAAGAACAGAAGCACGGTACTAGCTAGGAATCAGAGCTGTCCGGAGGGCGTATGTCAAGGAAAAACTAGTTTTAGGATGAAGAAGAAATACTCTGGCCTTCTCTTTATCCAAAATCTAATTCAATTACTGGGACTCAGTTTCACTGTCTATGACAGACATGAGCAATAGAGCATAGTCCAAGAGAACTCTACCAATGCTTTATTCTAGTGTTGCTAAGCCAGACCAACCTGCCATTCAACACATGGATTTACAAGTATTCCTGGGGCTGGAGAGATGGCCTAGCGGTTAAGAGCACCGACCGCTCTTACACAGGACCCGGGTTCGATCCCCAGCACCCACATGGCGGCCGAGAACCATCTGAAACTCCAATTCCAGGAGAACTCCAGTTCCAGGGGAATCCGACACCCTCTTCTGACCTCCGCGGCATTGCACGACACGGGTGCACAAACTTGCATGCACACAGTACATTGATACACATACAGAAATAAATAAATGCCGGGCGTGGTGGCGCACGCCTTTAATCCTAGCACTTGGGAGGCAGAGGCACGCGGATCTCTGTGAGGTCGAGGCCAGCCTGGTCTACAGAGTGAGTTCCAGGACAGCCAGAGCGACAGGGAGACCCTGTCTCAAAAAACAAAAAAACAACAACAAAACAAACAAACAAACAAACAAACAAAAAAACTAAGTATTCCTACAAGTCGCCCTGAGCAAATATCTAGCCAGACCCTGAAGCAGAGACACAGGAGATTAGCAGCCAAAGAAATGAGAAACAGTGCAAGTCTTGCTGAGAACAGTGGGAGTTATCTAGGCCTGAAATACAAAGTCTTTTCTGTCTGACACCCAGGCAGAAAGATTGTAAGAGCCAGAGGTGGTGGACGACTATAAGGAAACATAATTTTACAGACAGCTGGGCAGTTACTCATACAAACTCATAGCAATGATGACAGCATGTATAATATCCACATGAGCTCCAGCCAGAAAAACCCCAGCAGAGATGTGGGGAAGTGAGAAAAACCCCAGTTCTGTTGGCTGCTGGCAAGGAGAGAGTTGGTCTCTTTTAAGGATGTGATGATGGGTTTATGGGTAAGTTAGCCAGGCTCCTGTAGATGGGCCCAGAGTGAAGGGAATTTGGGCACACAAATTTGACTTGACAGGCAGATAGGCCTCTCTCGCCTCTCTCTCTCTCTCTCTCTCTCTCTCTCTCTCTCTCTCTCTCTCTCCATATATGTATTATAGTACAGTACTGCACATGAAATTGGGTGAGAATATCGAGGGTGTGCAGATAGGGGAGGTGTCTAAATATGATCTGACTTCATTGTATGAAATTTCCTAAAAATTCAATAAAAATGAACAAAAAACATCAGTAGGTACACAAATGAATTCTTGATTTTCAAAGTCAGATTATAAAGTTCATAAACCTAGATTATAAATATGAAGTTCCATCCTATGCATTTAGGTTGGAAGTTTTCATAGAGAAGTGGAAAAAAATGTTAAAACATCTACAATGAAAGTTTATTAAATGAGGGATTAGAAAGAGAAGATTCTCAACCCCCTCCAATATTTATCTTACTGTTGTTCAGAGAAAATGGTAAATTAATAGAAGAACCAAACAGTGTGGGACACAGTACATTCAAGAAAAAGCCAAAGTTCATTTCTGCTGGGAGAATCAGACTCAGGCGATCAATGTCCACTTTACAGTGTGGTTTGCAAAAATCATTCTGCAGCTAATATCCTCAAGGATAAGACATGGTCCACACTGGCTACTCGAGAGCATGCCTAAAGTGCTGTGGGAAGCAACATTTTTCCAGTGAGTGGACTCTGTCATCCCAAATAGTTAGTGTCCATCAATCATAATGTCAAAGCCTCAAAATGTCATGTGAGATCATGGTTTTTGCATATTTCATTTCACATGTAGCTCTGTATGAGACAAGCTGTGTGCATGTATTTAAGTGTGCATGTGTGTGTGTGTGTGTGTGTGTCTGTGTGTGTGTGTGTCTGTGTGTGTCTGTGTGTCGGTGTGATTAACCTTAGTCAGAAGTGCTTTCTGGGTTTCTGCTTCCCAGTGTTATCCTGACTGGTGAGTTTTTTGCATCATTTTTGCAGAATTAATGTAGAGCACACACATTCTGCAGAAGCATGTTGGCAATGCGGCCAAGGAAGCTAAGATTCCTTCAGAGAAACAAGCAAGATGAATTTTGATCAAATGTTGCATCAGATGTTATTTTTAAGTCAGTCTCAGTTCTGCCAATACAGAAGTGTATATGTAATGTAACCTTATAGAGAAGGAATTATGCTAGGCTTGGGTGTGGTAGCATGAACTGGAACACAGGGATGTTTTAGAAAGTTCTGCTTTGCCCTCAAAAGAAAACCCAAGCAAAGGAAGCAGCCCATGTCCATGTAGGAAGTGAGGCTGTGGAGAAACCCAGGGGGCACTTGTGGTGGCTGGGGGCTGGTGTAGGAAGGGGGAAGTGGCAGGGTGAGAGGTGAAAGTTGAGTGGTTGTTGGAAGGAGCAAAGGAGAGTTTTAGGCAGACAGAGGAAGCTTCCACGTTGCTCACAGTAAGCGTGTCTTGTGAAGGAGCCAAACAAGACCAGCGTGGATGGAACTGAGATAAAGAAAAAGACCTTTGTAAGACCTTTGTGCACTTAACCATTGTATCATCCCAGACCTTGTGAGATTAGGGTTCCTTACCCCCAAAGTCATTAAAAGTCACTTTTGGTAAGATAGACACTAAACAGCAAAGCAAGATAATTTCCGATAAAGGATATGAAACAACAAAGGACTGGAAAAAGTTGAGCAGAGACAATAGCCAAATGCTGCCAATAGCCAAATGGGCACCAATGCTGCCCCTCAGGAGGTGACATTTGAGCAGAGATCTGAGTAGTACAAAAGCATCAGCCAGGGGGAGATTTGAAGCAAGATACTTCACTTAGAAAACTAAAGAGTCCAGGGACAGGAGGCCACCGAAGTGTACTGTTTGTCTAATAAATAGAGTGCAGAGTGGAGAATGGCGTTTGGACTGCCCCCAAGTGCAACTTTTCTGGGGGGCTTCCTTTGTCTCACTAGACAGTAGGTGCCCGAGCCTGGGATATCTCCTCCACAGTTCTGTAGGGTTAGATCCTGGGGACAGCTGGTACCCACTATTAAACTGTGAATAAGAAACTGAATACCCCTATGATGAGGATGTTTTCACAGACCTGTACTGAGTTCCCTGAGGATGAGTAACTCTAAGTAAAGAAGAAGAAGAAGAAGAAGAAGAAGAAGAAGAAGAAGAAGAAGAAGAAGAAGAAGAAGAAGAAGAAGAAATAATTGAATGAAGTCACCTCTTACAAAAAATGGCCATAGTTGCTCTGGTGCAATTTTAAGACTAGGAAACAAAACCTTAGCTTGAAATTCAATTTCAATTAGCCAGTTGCTAATTTAGTAAACAAATAGAGATAGCAGAGGTTAAACTTGACCGACAACTAGCAAGGATGACAGGCAAGGGAGAGTCCTTCACCATGGCTTCCATGTTTGTTTGTTTGCTGTTTGTTTTTTGTTTGTTCATTTATGGTCTTTGAGACAGGGTTACAGCTGGCCTAAACTTGCCTATGGAGACCATGCTGGCCTTGATCTCACAGAGATCCACCTGCCTCTGCCTTCCAAGTGCTGCGATTAAAGGCTTGTGCAAACACGCCCGACGTGTAAGTCTTCTTAACATCCCAGCATTTGGGCTGAATAATCCTTTTGGCTGTAGGTGTTCTGGGTCCTGCCTAGTAGAATCTCTACCTATGACCATAGATTCTATAGGATTCCCCCCATGTGAAAACCCAAAATGTCTTTAGACATTGCCAAGTGGCCCAGTGGAGGCCTTTGGTGTGCAAACATCTGTGCTGAGACATTTTCTGAACTTTGCAGAGGATGATGCCGCAGCATCCAAGCCCTTTCAGGTGACTTGTGTGGGCGCTTCCCCAAGAGGCATGATGGATGTATCCCCTGGATTGAAATACTGTACCTCATGCACACATTCTTAGCAGAAGACGGCGATGCTTAATTGTTTATTATTTCTAATGGTTTGTGTTCATGCATCCATCAATGTAAGAGAAACCGCTTTCCTAGTTTTTCTTTATAAATATGTAATATAATTGTAGAGTAAACCTCCTTCATCATCCAGCTGGGGGATTGGACTAATACTCATCTTGTATATTGAGTTTTATAAGGATTTTATTCTATTTTTTAAGTAGCTTACTATAGTGGTGTGGGAGGGGGGTTGATTTGCAATATGTTGAAATCTGTGGCATAACAGAGTTCCATTTTATCATGCTGTAGACACAGCCTTCTTATACAGTTTTAATGTCATTTTTAAAAAAATAGCTTCACTGTTTTTTTTTCCTGGTGCTAAATATTCAGAGAATAGAGGCAAATATACAAAAGGAAATTAAAATCATCCATAATCCCCCAATCTAAAGATAACTGTGAACATTACTCTTTTATAGGTTCATTTATTCTTTCATTAAATTATGTGCCAGGCACGGTGCTGAGGCTGAGAATACACATGAACACGGTACACAAGGTAGCCCCAACACAAAATCTGCTTATGTGTTTCTTAACATGGGTACATATATATATACAACATGTGTATATTACTCATGGCATGAATCTATGTCATATGTTTACATGCATGTCATACACAGTTATATATGTCACAAACATATGCTATATACATTCTTGTGTCTTATATACATACATGTACATATTCATCCTGTCTCTACTCATGCTACATGTACTTGGAAAACTGGACATTTAAGTAGTGCTTTGTCTAAAGAGTGTTTTGAGAAAGAAGACTGAAAAACACCAAGTTAAATGTTAAGGGCACTATCATATTTGAATTGTAGTAAAAAGATGGAAGAAGACCACTACAGGACTACGGTGCCATGTCTTCTCTTCTGTCAGGACCCAGGTGCCTTGACCTTCCTCTCATGCTGTTTCTGAAGTGTAAGCTCAAAGCTTACCAACAGCTTCTCCACCTTCAGTTTGTCTCATTCATGGAGAAGAGCAGAGAGCAGAAGTCTGACCCCAGAGAAGCTTTCTCAAAAACTTAAATGAGTTTTCTCTGGGATGCCCATTGGCTGGAACTTTGTCACCTTGACCCCAAGATGCATTAGTACAAAACTGCATTAAGTTAAAAGTGATGGACAGACATCTTCTCAAAAGTAGACATTCTCCTCCCTCCTCCTCTATGGTAACCACCGTTTGCTGTTAGCCTTCCAGAACATGGCCTGTGTACACAGAGATGCACACATAAGCAGTTTTTCTTCAATTTAAAAGGAATGATGGACAGTTTGCTGGTTGTGATGCATGATATTGACAGGTTTCCTGGTAAAACATTAGCAAGAAGTCATTTAGAAATAATCGTGCTATGAAAATATCACATTTACTGAACTGTTCCATCTTAATACCTCGGCTTCAACTCACTTCACGTTGGTATTACAAATAAAGCCACGGTGGGGCTGGAGAGATGGATCAGTGGTTAAGAGCTCCAGGTGCCCCTGCAGAGGACCCAGATTCAATCCCCAGCACCCAGTGGCTGCTAACACGACTGTCTAACTCCAGCTCCAGGGGAATTTATTGCCCTCTTCTGAACTCCATGGGTATTGCACCACATGGGTAGACTTACATACATGCAGGGAATATACTCATACACATAAACAATAAAAATAGAGCCACAGTGGAAATTATTTATATTGTGATTTAATACAAATGGGTGCATCCCCCCTAGGTAAGCTTTTTATAAACAGAATTTCTGGACCAATATGTGTGAACTATTCTTAAACATTTTATTAGACACCCATTAAATTGTCTTCTAAAAATGTTAGTCATTTATGTTCCCACCAATACTCTGTCACTATCTTCACCCATATGGGTATTATCCACCAATTTTTAATGTTTCCCAAATAGGTAACAGTGTGCCTTTGGGTGCACTTATTTTAAAACCACATATAATAATGAATCTTTCACACAAAATCATCCCCCTGTCCTGGAGACTCTCTCATGACTTCAGCTTCTCATGGCCAACCACGAGCTAAAATACTAGTAAGCCATAATGATGGATCAGGGAGAGGGAGAGGGGGGAGAAGGGGAGGGGGGAGAGGGGGAGGGGGGAGGGGAGGGGGAGGGAGAAGGGGGATGGGGAGAGGGGGAGAGGGGAGAGAGAGAGGGAGAGGGAGAGAGAGATCACAAGTTTCCACAGCTATTATTAGAGTTATTTTTGTTTTCACTATTCTGCTGTGTCATTCATAACATTTACAAATGGAACTCTGCCACATGTGTACGTGTACTGGAAAATTGTGGTGGATGTGAAATTCTGGCCTAGGTGCAGTTTTGTACTAATGTATGTTGGGGTCACAATGTTGCAATTCCAGCATCCATTGAGCATCTTGGTATATTTTTCCTCACAAATAAGTGGAGACGACTATACTCAAAAGTAGCAGGAATATAAATGGATTCCCCTCACTCACCACCAAACCTTAAAAACTGCTAACACATTCAACACTTACTTTGTCTCCATGGGGTTTAATGCTTTTCCTTAGTTTCGTTCTCCTAGTTATTGTGGTTGTTTGACTTTACTTCTCTTCCTAGTACCAATTTTGATTTCCTGAAGAGCCCTATTCATCATAACCATGAGCCACATTTTCTTCCAGAGAAGAGATAATAAATATTGTGGCATCAATCTAACCACACAGCTTTGCGTCTGCATGGATCATATTAATTGATCAATAGATACTGCTGCAGCAAGCTCAGGTGTATCTATCCAGCTACCTCAGCACAGGTTTTTAGGTCAGTGGTCCTCAAACTTAACAACCCTACCAGGAGAGCCTGTCAAATCACACGTCCCAAGGCCCATCCCGAGGAGTGGCTGCTGTACTGTGGAGATCTAGGGTGGAAGCTACAATTCTGCTTCTCACAAGACTGCAGGTGATTGATGCTGACCTGCTGCTGCTGTCTGTCTACACTTCTATCACATTGGTGTAGCATAGTGCTTTCAAATTGTGGTGTGCAAAGGAATTATGTTCAGGTACAGACGGAAGCTCAGTGGTTCTGCTGCAGAGATTGAGTTTCAGCTTCTATTATCCAGGTGATACTGCTAACCCATGGGCCCGATTTGGATATCCAGGTCCCCAACAGCCACTATTGCAGAGTTGGCTGATATGAAATTTATTGGCCATGTCTGACCAGAGTCAAATTAGTTCCCTAAATATTCATTTTATGGGCTAAAGCCATATAGAGTAAAACATATTGAACTCAGAAACTTTTTAAAATTTAAAGGACTCCAGGATGAGAAATTGTGCTTTACAAGAAAACTGGGGAGAGGCCCAGGCATCTATTTTTTATAATTATGGATCTCAGACAAATAGCTTCAACTTTAATTGCATAGATGTTGCACAGGTGTTCGTATTTGGATTCGTCTGTGTCCTAGTTTTCTGTCTGACCCTGTGATAAAATGCCGACCAAAACCGACTTTGGAAGGGAAGAGCTTATTCTAGTTTGCAGGTTGCAGTCCATCATCGAAGAAAGTCAAGGAGGAGCCCGAAGGCAGGAACTGAATCGGAAACCACAGAGGAAAGCTGCGCACTGGCTTGCTTGTCTGATGTGCACAGCTCCCTTTCCACACGCCTAGGGACAGCAGCACTCATGGGGGCTTGGTCCTCCTACACCAATTTGCGATCAAGAAATGTTTCACAAACATGCACACAGGTCAATTCTATAGAAGACTCTCCTCAATTGAGTCTTCGTCTTCTCAGGTGTGGCAAGTTGACCACCAAGGTTAGCCATCACAATCTGCTTCCCTTCCCATCCCAAATTGTCCATCTTATCAACACATATATCCTTAATTATCTTTTTTAAATTATTTATTTTTTATGTGTATGAGTGTACTGTCTGCATATAGGTTGATGCACCTGTGTCATGCATTGCTGCAGAGGTCAGAAGAGGACATTTGATTCCCCTGGAACTGTAGTTAAAGATGGTTCTTAGCTGCCGTGTGGGTGCTGGGAATTGAACCTGGGTCCTCTGTAAGAGCAGTCGCTGCTCTTAACTGCTGAGCCATTTTTCCAGCCCCCCTTAATTATCTTTTTAGTCTTAATGCTTTGGACCATGCAGAGACAAATTAGGTATGGATCTTACTTTCTAGGTCTGCTAAACTGATGAAAGAAATAGACATAATATTAAATTACATTATCACTTATAATAGGAAGTCTGAGGAGGAAGAAAAAATTTCTCTCTATCCCTCTTCCTAAAATTTCAATTCAAAACATTGACTCAAAAAGGAAATTTCCTATTTCAAGTAGAAATCTCATAAAATCATAGAAATGCCTAAGAGATGGTTTTCTGAGTAACATTAAGTTGTAATATGGGCTCTGTGCATGAATTGTACTCCTGGTTAATATCTAGGCTTGTAAGTTTAACACAACATGTTCTGCATTACATAGTACATTCGGCAACAGGGAATTGAGCACCACCCAGAGAACCATAACTTTTTTCATTTGTGGACTTTGGAGAAATTTCCATTAGTATCCTTAATGATATACAACTGTAGCTCTTTGCATTTTAAGTAATATTCCAATGGCAGTTTTGCAGAGCAAGTGTTCCCAAATTCTCTTATGTAGCTTTCCATACAGGATGTGAAATGCTAATAATCCTAACAATGTTAGTGACATGTTTTTCCATCTGCTGGATGATGCTGTTTACTGTCATTAAGATTCTGAAGGAACAACTTGAGGAAACAGAATCACAGACAAGTAAAAAAAAAAGCTGTAATCAAACAGAAAGGGACTTTTAAAGGGGAGTAGGCTAAAACAGCTTTCAGCAAAGGCCTGAGAACACGAATGTTGGGCTGGGCTGTAGTTATCCATCACTCTTTTCAATGGTCAATATTCTGCCTACCACAACTCATTCTTTCAATACCATTGATCCCTTAAACAAGTCTGATTGACGTTCAGTCTTCCTAGTTACATGGTTAGCGATGCCCTCTTTTGTGGTTCATTGTTAGGCAGTCTCAATATACTCTTTCTTGATGAATATGATTTAGTAAGTGAATTAGGAAAATTCTCAGAATGGTTTCTTTTTTATTTATTTTATTTTATTATTATTTTTCCTTTTTATCTTTTTTTTTAGTCCCAGCTGGCCTTGAGCTTGCTATGCAGACCAGGCTGGCCTTGAACTCACAGAGACCCGTCTGCCTCTGCCTCCCAAGTACTGGGATTAAAGGCTTTACCACCACAGCCAGCCTAAGACAGTTCTTAGCTGCCATGTGGGTGCTGGGAATCAAACCCAGACCCTCTGTAAGAGCAGTCACTGCTCTTAACCACTAAGCCATCTCTCCAGCCCTCCAGAATGGGTTCTTAGGTGACACATCACAGTGATGTGTGTCTGCAACCTCACATCATTACAAATTTTACTATCTCTCATTTTAGAGGACTGGACAATATATACATACAGTAGACACTTTCTATACAATGGGATTGTTAGAAATATCTTTTTAAAAAGTTTATATATTGAGCATGCATACATTTCATGCAGTGGTTCCTGATCTAATTTAGACACCCCTCCATGCCCCCATTCCACATTGGAAATCATGCATGGCACCATCCATGCAAAGCCCCATTCAGTCATGCTTTTGAATCTAGAGTCCTTCTGTGCAAATTCATCCACTGGATTCTAGTTAGCACATCTAGAAATCTTAAGTAAGGCATCTTTTCCCTGGCCCGCAGTGATCAGTCTCCAGGAGTTCTCGTGCAGGGCGGACCCAACATTCATTGCTCTCACTGCGCTCTGAGACCTTGTCTGATTGAGTTTTGATGTAAAGAAAACCCAAATTCTATTGCATTTGTGGATCTGAAATCTGGATCTTAGGAATTCAACAGCTTATAAAGGATTGTAAAGGTGGCGGTGTCTAAGGCATGCCAGAAATCGGCATGAAATGACAGTAATATAAATCTGTTTTCAGGACAGTATCCTATTTCTTCAGATAAATTCAGGCCTTAATTTGATCAGTATTACCTTCTTGATCATAAATCTCTTTGCCACTCAGTGATTATAGCATTCCCTTTGTTATAAAGCACTTCAGAAAATTGCATGAGATATTGGCTAATAAATATTGTGATGCCACCGATTGAGATGATGGTAGATGGAATAAGAAATCAGTACAATCTTTAACAAAGTGTTCGTATGCATTTTCATAGGCCAACTCAATGCATTGTCAACTCCTTGAATTCTTACAATAGCTCTGTAGAATAGGGATGGTAAGTAATTTAATTAAGGTTTTTATATATGTAAACTGAGACCTGGGGAAAGTAAAAAGAAGGTTGTGTATTGTCTGGCAGCCTTACTCAATAGAAAGGAGCTTAAAGTTGCACAAAGAGAAGTGCTAGTATATAAGATTAGAACATTCTTCACTGACTCCTTGAAGTTTCCTCTATACACTGCTGCCCTTGAGAGTGTACTGTTACAAGATTTTACTTTTAGTGTTTATAAAATCATGAATGCTGAAAATAAGCTGTGACAGCAAACTCTACAATCAGTTAGTTAAGATATTTTGATTTTTCTGTGTGCCAATTTGCATATTAACCAATCGAATGAAAATGTACTGTTCTGAAGGAAGACCAGGAAATGTAGCTGTAGAATTAAGTTCTATTTATAGCATAATAGTCATGCTAGTGAACAGTAATCAACTCAGAGTTCATATTCAGGTTTTGCAGTGTTCTGAGCCATTGTCCACACTGAATCTGTTAACAGTTTTAAAATCAGTAGGGTATGGGGAACTCTTATTATTGTGACAGCTCTTCGGAAGTAGATGAATTTGTATGTTTTCTTCCATGGGAAGTTTCCATATTGCTTGGGAGGCTTCAATAAGTGGAAGTATTTTTGACACCACCAGTCTTATTGTTTAATTTCCCAAGAATAAATTACCAGTTTAATTTCTTATCTACAGTCAGGAGTGGTAGATAGATTTTTATTTTCATTTCTATTCATATGATTGTGACTGGGGGGGGCATACATGCATAGCATTTGTGTGGAGGTCAGGGCACAACATTGGGAGTCTGTTCTCTCCTTGGGTTTTAGGGAAGGACCTGAAGTCACCAGACTTGTGCAGTAAGTGCTTTTCCACACTGAGCCATTTCCCCCTCCCAGGAGTGGAATCTTTCCCCTTGCTTTGCACCTGCTGCTGATGTCGGGGACAACAGGTGTCAATTCAGACACTGCTCTGAATACTTGGTGCACACTTGTTTGGAGTCATCCCAGCAAACTTATGAACTAGTCAGTCAATATGGCCACTTTAAATATGAGGAAACAGAACCAGCAATGGATTGGTGAAGTGCCCAAGACCACACAGCAGTAAAATGGCCAGGATTCATAACTCGATTCTCCAACTCTATCTTCTTTCCCTTGAAAACTGTTGTAAACTGTTACATTGCCTCCCCCAATATGGTAGGAAGCCAAGCTGTGAGCATCTCTCATCACAGAAGTCTGTCCTGACCCCACTGTCCTGTGAGACCTTCTGACTGCATTCCTGATGTTAGATTTTCTTCCCATTAAAATCTAACAATCCCTTTCACACTGGGGAAATGAAATGTATTTTCAAGGATTTTAATGAATTGGCTGCTTCTTTAATACTGGAGTTAGCTACTTATTAATGTGATTACATGGTAGATTACATGATCATTCATTTCTTTAACTGCTTTTGCCCACTCTCCATTTTCTTACTCATTTATAGTGAACGTTATACACTAAGTGCTTGTAACTTCGTATTATACATTTAATTCAGTCATCATAAAGCCCTAAGGAAGTAAGTACAGCTGTCACTCTTATTTTACAGATAAGCAATGGACAGTATGTTTAAACTGTTCAGACCTTGAACTCTTCAACAGCTGAGATTTATACTTAAGAGCTCTGAGTCTTAGATTCCCTTTCGTCAGCTTATTTTCAGTGATCCTTGCTTGTCCATTGAAGACCATTTAGGACAGCATTATCATAATGAATTATGCCACATTTTATGAGGTCAAAAGTTATCTCAGTGTCCCAATAAGGATGGATATGACATACAAATAATTCCCAATAACTGTTGAATATAACCATGTATAGATGTGTCACTTCTTACTACGAAACTAAGAACTGTGAAGGTTCCCCAGGCAATGTCTTTTTACACACCTCACATTTTAATGTGCTCTCTAGTATGTAAAAGAAGGAGGTGGCTTTGGAGTTCCCAACCTAGAAACAACCCAGGGATCCTGCCCTGCTCTCTGGATACAGTCGGCTATTCTGGTATCAGAGCAGACCTGTGGCAGATAAGGTCTGTGCTAAAGAATCTTTTCAGGAAGTGCAGAATCACTGTTTTCTTTTTCTCTGTCAACCAGGCACATGCCCAGTGTTCACAGTAATTTAGGAATGTGGTTTCTCCATGTTTCCTTTCAATGAGGTGATCTGAAATCTATCATATTGCAGGTTGTGCTTGCTCAGTCATGGGTAGGATGGTCAGTGAGTTTGCCGTTAGGTAAATGGGTTTATTTTCATGTCCTAACATATACAAGGCCTTCAGGCTTCAGTTTCTCTGGATATCAGGTTGGTCCTTAATACCAGGGGAATACAAAGGAGTCATCATAGTGCATGCATGTTTTATTTTGGCTCTTTAGGAAGGTGGCATTTTTCTTGGAACTGTGACTGCACTATGTTCTAAGAATGGGTGGGATGTCCTTACAGTCATAGAAGGCTAAGACCCAAAGCAAATGTGTAAACCTCAAATATAAATAGATCATTTTGCCATAATTGTTCCCCAGTAAAGAGGCTAGATATCTTAAAATGTAAAGAAGAGAGCCCTGAATCTGCATATGCTTGTTTAACTATTTATTTTACCCTAGCTTGCTGTTTCTCGAGCTTTCTGATCTTATGTATTACTCCCTGGGATTATCTACATCAAACTACATATATTCTACTTTCTGGGAGGTTCAAAGGATTTTTACACCAATGGGTGAATATAATCTCTAAGTTTGATATGTTCTCCATCGAGATAAAACTTCATGGTATTATTAAATTCTGAATGCATCCCAGCCTCAGTACTGGAAGTGAAGGATCTCCAATGTCCCTGAAATTCAAATCTCCTTACTAAAGTAAGAGAATCCATCTTGAAGAATTTGAGGCTCAAGATTATGTTTATGGCAAAGCTCTTGTTACGATGCCTGACGTATTGGAAGGATTGAACAAGGGCCAGCTCCTTCCTCACTGTCTTCCTCTTAATATTCCATTTTATACCACAGAGCAGAAGTGGGTGCTCATTCCTAGGCTGTCAGCTGCTCTCACCCTTTCATAGACTTGTTTGTAATCCCAATGCTGGGGAGGTAGAAACAGGCAGGTCCCTGGGGCTCACCAACCAGCCGGCCTAGCCTTACTTTGAAAGTTCCCAGACACACTGTCTCAAAATGACATGGTGGCCAGCTCCTGAAGAAAGACACCCAAGGTTGTCTTCTGCCCTCTCTGTCCCTTCTGTCCCTCTACATATATCCATGTATATTCTCTCTCTCTCTCTCTCTCTCTCTCTCTCTCTCTCTCTCTCTCTCTCGAATATCAAATCTTAGGAATGATCCCAGATATGCGAGGTACTCGTGAGAACTACACAGCACAGTAGAACTCCATCAGGGTTGGATGAAGAGCTGCGTGGTACCTCTAGTTTGGAAACAAGGCTTGAGGCCCCAGTGAAGCATCCAAGAAGAGGTTTCAGGTTACATAGTGAGGTCTGGAGTGGACAGAGACGGGGGCGTCCTTGTTCACTGAAGTTGTAGCCCTGAGTTTGAAAAGGAGATCAGATGACAATATGGGGGCCAAACACAGGAGGTAGCACTGGTTGCTGTCCCTGGACTGACCATCTAGTCTTTGGGGCCCTGGGGTCATTAAGATCTCTCAGAGCTGTCCCACTAGAACACCAGGGCATGAACCCAAGGGTGACTGTCACAGTGAGCAATCAGACAACGAGGTGAAGCGTGAGTGAGGGCAGGGGGCCCAAGCGCTGGTTACTGTAAGGAGTGGAGAGGAACATTCTAGATAGAAGTCAGATTCCCCAGCAGGGAGCCTTTAACAGTTCTTTCTTGGCTCTTGGCATGTGGAGTAGGAGGCCCTCTCTTTTCAGGGGGGTTACGCAGCGATGTCTGGCCCTGTATTCAGGCCCAGTGCAAAAAGAAAAAAATTGCTGAACAACAGTCAACACTCTGGCCTAGAATTAAGTGATCTGCTCTCATATTTTCTTGGGCTCTGCATACCCAAATAGAGGCCCTTATTTGCTAAGTTGCAGCCCACAGTTAATTTTCTTTCCTCTTATTTTTCCTTGCTCCTGAATTGAATTATCACCTTCCTGAAAAGCTGTGTGTATAATGGAAAAGCTGACACAAGCCAAAGTGGAACATAGCAGCCCGAATGAGACTCCTATTACCGCCCTATTACAAGAGGCACAGGCTCCTCTTTGGCCTTCATTCATCACCTGCTAACTATGAATGCAACGGAGCAGCTTTGTTTCCCTGGCACCCATGCTGCCCTGACCTTTGTTCCCCTCCACCCCGCTCAGGAGCAAACAGATGTGTCCCATTGGGGCGAAGTTGCTGTGCATTAAAATCATAGTCAGGGGGCTACTGAGATGTCTTCACCTCCACTGAGTAAGGGGCGTTAAGTGCTACCCTCTAATTCCCTCCAACTCCACAACTAACCAGAATCAAATGGACCTGATCACAGGAATGCTCCGGGAGAGAGCCATCTCAGCACATCTTCAGTTGAACACTCTTCTCCCGCTGGTACCCCCTGGTGGTATCAAATGAATTTTAAGTGATTTAAATATATATCATAGGAAATTATTTTAATCGTAATGTGTGCCAGCATGCATTGCATACTGTATAAACATTCTACTAAGACTATTCGCCCCTTCCTCCACTGAGCTCTGAAACAAGGCCCAATTGTGAAATCTAATTATGTCTGTTTATTTGTTGGAGTGAAGGACATTTTTGAATTTCTCATCTGGTCCACTTGTACCTGGAAGGCATTTATTTCAATGTTTTGTTTGTTTTGTTTTGTTTTGTTTCCCTTGTGGGGGAAGATGTGTTTCTTCAAACCCTGAGATGACTAGAACATTCCTGTTTTATTAAGCACCATTTTTACAGACTCTGTGAGAACCTTTATTGCCTTTATTCTTGACAGAATCCTTCACTCTCCTTTCTCATTTCCTTGCTCTCTGGTCATGGATAATCTTCCTTCTCCTTGCATGGCTGAGAGCTTCCCAGGTGTTTCTAAACCAGAATTAGCAGAAAACACCAAACGGGTTTTTTTGAGGTAGCAGGGCTCACACACACACACACTGTTTCTCCAGCCTGGGTGCAGAAGGATGGTGGTGTGGTTCCAGGGCCATGGGGGATCCTCACCGCCCTGTAACTGAGAAAGAGGACTTAGGATTTTAAGTATCTTTTATATGGCTGGTTCAGCTTTCCTTGGCTAGTATTTGTATCAAATGTAAAGGGTTCTGTGAGCATAGAAATGAGGCAAATGAAATTCAAATTCAAATCTACTCTGGAAACTTCCATTTCATTGGCTTTGCTGCTTGGAGAATTGGCCCACGGATAACACGTTGCCAATTGTGCTCAGTCAGAATGGCTATTTGTTAAGACAGTCTAGGATATCTTTTATTTGTATTCTTACTGAGCCACATTTTTTAATGATGCCATTGTCTATTCTCTGTTTCTCATCCAGACATCACCCCTTCTGTTTTCAATGCTAATGTCTCACCACGCTGTTTTACAAATTAAACATTGTACCTAAAATATTAATACCTTTTGCTCTGACTCCTTGTTTATTCATTTTCTGTAAAACACAATGTTGAAACCTCCATCTGTATTATCTACTACTATATGGGCAAGTTCAATGACTTATTCATGATATTTCATGAAATGAGAGTGATAGAGTTTTTTATATAATTACAGAATTCTTATTCAAAAATGCTCTGCTACTACTACCCTATAGGGAAAAAAAACTGAAATATACCTTCCCTTTAAAAGGAAAAAAAACCTGACTAGTTTTGTGTAGCAATAACCAAGTATTGAAATTAGGCCATGTTACTTCAGTCTCCAAGGAAGTCAGCTCATGTCTTGAATTATTTGTGTATGTGAATTTTTTGTAATGTTTATTGAAGTGGAAACCACGTATCATAAATTTCACGTCAATGAATTATCACAAAATGTATAACCACTACCATGGCAAACAAATACATATTTTTTATACAGTTGGTTCCTGTCACTAGTCCATATTTCATTGCATTGCTTCTGTCATCTGCTCTGATTTATAGATCTGGTTGATATACATTCTTTATATACACGACATCTGAATCCTCTCTCCTGTATGTTACTAAAAGCCTGCATAAGTTGAAGCTCATTATTAATACTGTCCTCTCATGGTTAGAAGGTCTTCATTTTATTTTATTTTTTTAATTTTATTTTATTTTATATGTGTATGAATGTACTGTCTGCATGTAGTTCTGTGCACTCGTGTCATGAAATGCTGCGGAGGTCAGAAGAGGGTGTCAGATTCCCCTGGGACTGGAGTCAAAGACGGTTCTCAGCCGCCATGTGGGTGCTGGGGATCGAACCTGGGTCCTCTGCAAGAGCAGTCGGTGCTCTTAACCGCTAAGCTATCTCTCCAGCCCTGAAGGTCTTCATTTTAATGTAGTTCAATTTATCAACACTTCTATTTGTTTATTGTTTTATTTGTCCATTATTTAAAAATTTCTCCAAAAGGGGCTGGAGAGATGCCTCAGAGGTTAAGACTACTGACTGTTCTTGCAGAGGACCCTGGGTTCAGATCCCAGCGGCTACATGGAAGCTAACATAACTCTGGGTGTAGGGGATCTAACGCCTTCTTCTGACCTCTGGGGGCATTGTAGGGACAAGGCTTACATGCCTGCAGGCAATATGCTCATACACATGAAATAAGAATAATAAAGAAAAAAATAAGTAAAAATATCTCTTTAAATCATGGCTATAATCTGTCTCTACTGATGTGTTCCAGTACTCTGTTGAATATCTCTCATGGTTAGATCTGCAAGTATTCAGAAACCAATGTTGATGCTAATGTAAGAGCCACAGGAGATGACCAGAATGGTCTCAGGAGGGATGAGCTATTCTGTGTTTTATAGTGACCTAAATAAAGAACTAATGTTGAAAGAAACAAAATACTAGAAATTCTCAAACAAATTTATGGGGAAAGGTGATATGGGTTAGGTTTGGGCAGCATCTGAAAAACGGAGATCCCTGGATTGGAAATGATCTTCAGAAATCGAGAGTTCAAATTCCTCAGATGAACAGAATGTGAGAGACGAGGGAGAAAGACGTTACCAGTGTGCCCTTGGTTCTGGCCTGAGCAGCCAGGTGAATAATGGTGCTATTAACACAGAGGAGCAGGCAGGAAGTATTTTGTGGAGCGAACAGAAGCAGTTGGTTTTGTTCCAGTTCAGTTTGAGTTGATGTATCTAGGTAGAAATGAATCTGTGAACAAGGATCAGGGCAATGGATTGCCCATGATGAATAAAAGCAAACAGGAAGGAGAATTAGAACCCCCATGTGTTTTGACTCTATGCTGAGGAGTTTTATGTTTAACATAACGCAAATAATCCAAAGAATAGTCCACTGAACTCTAGTATTGTGGCAAAACAAAACAATTTGGCATATTTTATATAATAGCTTTGTATGTTTGTTTTTACACTAGTTTTTCAGAAATGCTACACAAATAACACTTTATTGGTTTAATTTAACCCACAATTTGTAAGTCACTTTTCCTTGAACACCCTTCAGAAAAACAAGTCATATAACATAGCACTAATATTAGTGATCTGTAGAATCATCTTTACTGGTTTTCAAATGCTACCATGTTAAGAAGCCACATAACTATATTTTATAAAAGATACACATATATTTATATTCCTCGTGAATTTAGATACTCTCTTCTCTTACTGCAACCCTTAAAAAATACACAAATAGTAAACATTCATGTTCAAATTTTTCTATTTCTGTAATTTTTATGCAAGTGATAAAATGTCTTTTAACTGCCCTTTCTCAAGGGCAGTTCCCCTGTGTCATGATAATTGAAAATTAAGAAGTTAGAGAGTCATAATTAAATTGTCCCCTTTGAACCTTTGTTGACTGACGCTGAATGTTAACTACATCACATTCAATTCAGTAGTAGCTAGAAATATTCTGAGCAGAAACTGAGACAAGATAACATAACAAGCTTTGACAGTTTCCTAATTACTTGACTATCCAGCAGTTAAAACTCTTTAATAGTATAGTAATTCTCTTCTTTGTACATAAGTCAATAGGTATATCTAATTTACCATTTAATTGATATCTATATTGGTGCCTTATAAAGAATGTTCTTCCCTAATGTGTTTAAGTATTAATTTGTAACCCTTGATCTGCATGTGGGAAATAATTAAAAGAATAAATTACTCGTATTATCATCTACAAATAGATATATCTGAAAACTGCATTCAAAATGGGCTTAACTCTTTTTACTTCAAAATGTACTACTTTTTATTTGAGTTCTATCCCATTTTCTATTTAATAGCTATCTACTCTTAGAGGTTTTATTTTATCATGCCAAATTTTTGTTTTTCTTTTTGTTTTTGATTTTTCATCTATATAGTATAAGTATTCTAAGTAAAAGTCTTAGGATCATTGTCAGCTTCAAATAAAAATGATATACATAAAAGGATTGCAAAGGGATCAGACCTATAGAAATTTTAAGAAAAGATTATTTTACTTCATTGACAATGTTTGGATCTGACAACAATATATCTGAATATGAGTTGATGAATTAATGTTAGTTCATATTGAAGTTTTCTTTATTACATCTGTAGAAAAAGAGCCATTTACAGCCAGGTTCATGTACTATAAGATGTTGTCTAGCCTTACATACTGGAAGTGTTGGGGAGGAAAATAAAAACACTCATGTATTTAATGTCATTGTTTATGTCTAATATTGTTTTATGAGTTATTTTATACTTTAGTACATAGTCCTCACTTTATAGTGGTTTGTGAATGCTTACTAAAATTTGTAATGAAAAAGGAATCAAAACTAAAATGGAGAAAGTGACCTTGAGAAATGAATACCACAGTTATCTAGTGGTACATCTGTTTATAGCCACCATACTGGTAGCAGGCCCTATAACCAGCTCTGTTTTTAAAGAATGTCTTAACACCTGTCCTAAATATCTGCCTCTGAACACACACTTGCAGAAGAAATTTCCCCTCCATAGTCTGAGGACATGTATGCAACTGTGCTGGTAATCACACAAGCTGTGACATAAACCTACCAATGTCTGGAACACTTAAATAGTAATAGGAAGATTTATGATAACTATAAAGGAAATAAACAGGGACCCAAGTTTTTTTCTGAAGGAAACTGCTCTTGACATTGTGAACATGAATACACTTTCCTGATGTATCCATGTGAATCTCGAGTGCCTTCTCTATGCATGGTGGGTCTTGTGCTTGTTTCCCATAACAGTGTAACAACAAATCTTTCACTATTGACTCTAGACTGTGTTTTTTAGCATAATGGTTTATGTGCCTTACATAGAATACTCTATATGGCTATTGGTTTCTAAGTTCTTTTATTGAATATTTGTGTTTTCATATACAACCTCTCAGTTGGTCTTAATCACCTTTATAGCCCCTTCTCCATCGGCATGCTCCCACCCCACCTTCCACAGAATTCATACATTCTATCATTCGTGTTAAGGCCTATTGTGCCAAATTAGTCTCCTGGCTATGCCTCAGTGCAAGTTCATCCACTGAGCTCTAGTAAGTCTGTCCTGAGTTCCTTGCTATAAGAACACCAGTTCTTCCCCACCCAACAGTAATTAGCTGCCAATATTTCTTCAGCTATGATTGGGTTCTGCTGCCCATTTCCCCAGTTCCATGCTGGGTTTTTGTCTGGTTGAACTTGCATGGGTCTTGTGCACAATGAAACCATTGCTATAGCAATGATCAGGATCCCAGAAGCTTAAAAGATAGGAATGGTCTCATTGAATCTCTGTGGTAACATTACAAGGTGAACCTTTATTTTACAATAAAATTTAGGCTCACTCAGAGCCTTGCCTCAGACCAAAGATCTCCTATCAGAGTGGGTATGGATTTTGACCTGAGTGTGTCTGCCTGCACTTTGAACCATTTTAAGTGCTACAGCTTAAATCACCTTATGGAAATAGCTGTCACATGAAAGAGGAGGTAGAGGCAGAGCAAGTATACATATTAAAACAGTACAGAAAGGATATTACCTGTCCATTTTGCACAAAAGGTGTATGGATCATTTTAAAGAATGCATAAAGTGTTACAAACAAAAATGATGTTGATGTCTTCAGAAACTACAAATTATACACTGGAATGAATATTTCCTTCCCAGTGAACTCAGATTTATTTAAAGAATCCTAGCTGCTGTATAAAGCAGAACATAATGGAAATTCATTGTCCTACCTCTAAAACACTAACATTCTAGTGGGAAGATTATATGGTACCAGGCATGTAATATTTTTTCCATAAACAAATGGGAAACAATTTCATGAATTAGGTATGTAGACCCATGTAGAAAAGAATAGACCCACAGGGTAAAATATGATGTAGCCACGGACATTCTTGAGGGAGGTGAGGGAGAATTTGAGCATATGCAGGCAATCTTTTAGAAGAAATGGGTATTCATTTGAATGGATTTGAAAAAATATGTTAATTAGATAATTTGTTTACATTTGCATACAATAGGTTAGATATCTTATGTCTGAGAGAGCACAAGGAAGCCATATTGTCTGGAGCACAGCTGCCAGGGAATTCGAGAAAAGATCAATACTTGAGATCAGAGGATTGAGAGAATTGATGGGGGGAACCATCTTCAAGTCCCTTAAATGAAGATATTTTTAAACCTCCAGGACTTATAAATTTATAGATAGCCTAAGCATGATTTCAGCAGACCTTTCACAGAGGTGTGTGCCCTATAACCTGTATTTCATGAAAACATAATTACATCTTTCATTCATGATATATTCTCTCATCTGTGCCTTCTCTCCCAACCTGAAATGAACACAGACATCAGTTGTCTCTTCCTCTGAATATGTTACACCAAATGTTTTGTACTGTAAATATCCAGTTAAATAGATGTAGACCATATTATTTCACTATGCACAGAGAATATTGCATACTGTGTATGTGTCTTGCCTGCCTAGAGTTTTAAAGAAGGCTGTGCCCTTATTTTTCCTGTCATTTATCTATGGCTTCTCCTCTTGGCCCTGTGCTTCCTGACAATTCTTCATCCTTGGACTGTATCAGAGCTCTTGAGCGTCTCATATTTGCACATGGATTAGAGTGTATATAGATGTTTTCATAATATTTTGGCTTTCTTTTTGATGTCCAATGAGTTCGAAGGAAGAAAAAAAATATTCCCCTTTCTCCTTTGCAAGTTAGAGGTGTCTTACTGATTACTTCTTTTTTTATATAAAATATTTTTATTGATGATTTGTGTATTTCATACATCATTTCTCAGCCCAATTTAGACACATTCCCTTTTCCATGCCTTCCACCCCACCCCAGTTCATGTATTCTGCCATACATGTCTTGCATCTTTTTCTCAGTCTTTTTAAAGTTTTTTTCTGCAGAGGTTTATTGTTTGGGGAAGAAGTTAACTGTTTCAGTCAGTTCTGTGACCCAGTCCTTTTGTCGTTGTTGCTCCCTCCCATTTGTATTGCTCCAAAGTATGCCTATATATACATCACATATATACCAAAATTATGACCTCTGAAAATAAACTGTATGTTAATTCCAAAATATGTTTAGGAGTTCACATTTTCCTTTTAATTTTATATTATTCTAAAATATGATTACATACCCTCTACCCATATACCACAATTACAAAGTCTGAAAATAAGTGGTAAGTTAATTCTAGAGCCTGTTAAGGGATTCACATTATAACAGCACAGTTGCTTTCAGATAAAAAGAAATATAACATTAATGTTGCTCAGCTTGCCTTTCAACTAGGGACTTGGTGCTACCATCCACAAATGAGGGATACCATTTGTCATTTGTTACTTCTTTCCATTTTGTCAAGAATTCATAAAATCTACATTGGTAATTTCATGCCTTCTTTAAACTATGACTGAAAATAAGATGACTCTGTGGTCTCTTTAAATGCCTCAGGTTTGTACTAACAGCTACAACCTGCACACTAAAACATTCAACATCATAGTTATAGACCCTCTCCAAAGGATAGGAGGGCATGGCACTCTGCAAACACAGAGCTGTTACACCAGTGTTATCATATGCTTTCTCACATTGATCATATTGAGAACCTCGTTGGTCATTGAACCCTCTCCATTATCTTGAGGCCTGGCAGGACTGGCAAGAGTGTAAAAATTAAGAGTTTACTCAAAATCAAATAGATAATAGCTTAAGCTTTCTTTCCAGATAATCAAGTTTAAACAATCTCACTATGGCCTGTTCTATGATTAAGAATGTTCATCTTCCCTGGGTATGATGGCATATGCCTTTAATCTTAGCACTCAGGAGGCAGAGACAGGTAGATCTGTGAGTTCAAGGCCAGCCTTGGTCTACATGGTGACTTCCAGAACAGCTGGAGCTACTGGGAGACCTTGTCTCAAAAAGACCAATAATAAGTATGTTCATCTTCGAACTCCATGAGGACTAAATGTGATCATGTGTCTACCAAGACTTAGGAGGATGCCTTGCTCGTGTGCTTATTCACTATAAGCTTGTTTGCTCTCCAGAATGCATTCTTATTTAGTACCCTAGTCTTTTTTTAGGGAGTGTAAAAGTTGGGTAAAGATGCTATTCTTTGGAGACCTGCAAGGGAAATGTTTGAGAACTGTGGTGGAAAAAGTCCTTTTCATTTCCTTTTGAGGTCTACCTAAGGACTTTTCTCCAAATCCCTCTGAAGAATGAGGTCAGGGAGAAAAATGAATCTTGTAAAAAAACGCAAAAATAGACTTTGATCAAATACAGAGAATATCTCTGTCAGGCTATTGATTAAGAGCTACAGTTGTTTTGGGCTGGAGATATGGCTCGCAGTTAAGAGCACTGACTGCTCTTGCAGAGGAGCCAGGTTCAATTCCCAGCACCCACATGGTGGCTAAGAACCATCTTAGGTTGGACATGGTGGCACACGCCTTTAATCCCAGCACTCAGGAGGCAAAGGTAGGTAGATCTCTGTGAGTTCAAGCCCAGCCTGATCTACATAGTGAGCTCCAGGCTGGGACTAAAAAAAAAAAAAAAAAAGAGAAGTTTTCTTCATTTGGAATAAAATATAGTCACAGCATTACAAAAATGATGTCTGCAGTAAAAAACAGTGCCTCTGATACAATACTTGTCTGAATCCATATTTTAGGAAAGATTTTAGAATTTTGCGAGTTGCCACATTAACCATCAGAACACATAACTTCAAATTATATGACAGCGGGCAGAATCCTCAGGGTTCTGAGATACTATCCATTAGCTCCTTGGCTAATCAGAACCATATTGCTCAATTTAAGTAAAGTTCATTTCTACATAGAATTTTAAATTTTCATATAGCCACATTTTTAAAAAGCAGACAAATATTTAGTGTAAATATTATTTAACACAATTCCCCAAACATCCTCTCAACATTTTATTAATGAGATATTTTGAGTTAATAGAGAATTACACGAAACCCATATGTCTATGAGATTTTCATTGCATCTATATTCTGACACTGAATTTTTTTTTTTTTTTTTTGGTCTGTTCGAGACAGGGTCTCCCTGTAGCCCCAGCTGTCCTGGAACTCACTCTGTAGACCAGGCTGGCCTTGAACTCACAAAGATCCGCCTGCCTCTGCCTCCTAAGTGCTAGGATTAAAGGCGTGCGCCATCACGCCCAGCCTGACACTGAATTTCTAATAGTACCTGTAAATTGGGGTTCAACCAGAATAAGTCAGGTATTGAAATGAAACTAATTTATATTATTTCCAATTTTAATTCATATTTCAACTAGATACGGCTAAGAGTACAGTGTTCTTCTGTCTTCCAAGGCTAGATTTCAGAGTGACGAACTCGGGGTTGTTTTCCAGGCACTTTGATAGCTCTTGGAGTGTCTAGAATCACAGTCTAATTTGCATGTCAACTGGCCTCTAGACAGAGAGAGAAAAGAAATTTAGCTATCATTTGTTGTCTCTTTTGACTGCAGGAAGGCACTGCATTGTTGAATTAGGCAAAGATTTGTAGTCCTGCATCTGAGTAGCATTTTCCTATTAAGCACAAAATTATTAATGAGAATTTATTGTTTAAATAGCATCTTATATGAACATAAGCCTAATGCCTGCAAAGTGGAATTTTAAAGAAGCATACCAATCAATTTATTATTTGGTTATACTTTCTTTTGGGTGTTTAAGTACCTGCAGTTGGCCTGAATTGGGCAATTTTTACATTTTTTTCAAGGTCGGTCCAAAAGAAAAACAAGGTGGAAACTATTGGTGCTCTGGTGAGCCCTTCAAGAAACTTCTGGTTCCTAGAACTAGTCATCCTCTTGCCTCACATCTCTTTCTAGACATCAATTAAACCCTTCCTTTCCTGCCTCTCTCCTGCAGTTATACCAATAAAACCACTGATGCACTTTTGGAGCCTTTAGATAGGCTTACTGGAGGGGGGTTCCTTGCCAGTCATACCTTGTGTTCCCATTCAGCACTGCCAACAAGTGTCTTGGGAGAATAGGGTGGGATTAGACATGATTTTGGATGAAAAAGATGGAGTTTACACAGTACCAGGAGGACAAGATTGTATATCATCCCCAATAACAACTCCAAATGTAACTCCTAGTTCTGAACTACAGTAAAGTACAGTAAATCACTTTATACAGAACCAAAAATTTGGGAGCTCTGTGACCTCCTGGAAGAATGAGTTGCAAAATAAAGAAGTCTTATGTGCTGTAGGCTCACTTCTTTGGTAATCAGAGTGGGTGTCCTGATCCTGTGTTACACCATGTGTTAGGGACCTAACTCAGGCTTATTGACTCAAGTTATTGCCAAAACCAATCCCTTCACTATAGCAGTTTTTTGTTCCAAGATATAACAGAAATAGAACCAATGACTTAATGAATTTGAAGAAAATAGTGTTTAAGAAAATAAGAGGGACTTATAAGAAACATTAAATATTAGTCTTTTCCTTCAAAAACTGTAAAACTTGGAATTTAGTTTATGACAAGAAATTGTAATCTTTAAATCCCACCATAGCCTGTCAGACTTTTGTTTAAGAAGAAGGTCTGAAGGCTCGAGGTGGTAGATCTGTGAGGTCAGATCCCAGCCGAGGGGGAACAAATACAGTCCTCTTGCATTAGGAATGAAAGTCCACCAAGCTTCTGGTTCCTGTGTGTGCTTCAAGATTTGACTGGCCATGCAAGATGCCCTTTTGCAAAAGTAAAATCTTCCTTGCTGAGTTAAAAAAAATAAAAGACTAAATCTATCGAGTCATCCAGCTAAACTGCATGGATACAGAGGCAACAATAAGGCTGACTGCATTAAACAGCACATGTTTATTGGGAAGGATCCGAATTGAGTCTGGCATCTCTAGTTTGGAATCTTTTACCTACTACTTATTTACTTTGTGTCTTCACACAAGTAATTTACCCTCCCTGAAACTCAGTTTTGTTTTGTTTACACAGTTCTCTAAAACCATAAATTTTCTCTGAGAGTTGAATGGGGGAATGTCAAGTCAAGGACCCAGTAATCTATAAAATGAAATGTAAACATAATGTGTTTTAAATCCAATAATATGGAAATAGTTAATTATTTAGAGATTTTTGAATTGATTTTCTAGCATTTGTAGAAGCAGAAGGAAACTGTCTCCATTATTGCAAAGACAGTTATAAACCCTATAGTTAGGAAGAAGTGGGCTGGAAGCTTTTTAAAGCAACTCTTTTCAGACTTCCTGATAGAAACACTCATGCTTTTATCTTGATTATAAGTTATAAGATGTATTTTAAGTTAAAAATAGAGTTTTAAGTCTTTCAAGAAAGTTGAAGTGAGAAGATGGTCACAGTAGGTTATGTGTTTATGTGCTTGCATATCTGTCTGTGTGCATGTGTGTATACAAGAAAACACATACATTAACTTGCCAAGCCTGTTTACCCCTACAGAGAGGGATGGGAAGAAGAGAAAATTCTTTCTTTTACTCCATAGAATTCTCTAGAGTTTCAGTGTTGAATTAAGCAGACATTTATTTATTTGCTACAAGAATCAGTACAGATAAAAAAATAATCATCATCCTTTGATAATAAATGAAGTTCAGCTTCTTTGTAGAACTAGCCCTGTTACTGACATGGGAATTTCCATGGGTACTTCACTAATTGCATAGTTACCTCTCAGAAGAGAATCCAGGTCCATGGATGATTCAGCTGTTAGAGTGCTCTCTGTGCAAACAGGAAGACCTGTGCTCAGATCCCCAAAACCCATGTAAAAAGCTCAGCATATCTGTGTACACCAGTACTTACAGCCCTTGAGAAATAGAAACAGTGAGGGCTGAGGCTTGTTAGCTGGCTAGTTTTGCCAGTTAGCTCCAGGTTCTGTGAAAGACCATGTCTAAAACAATGAAGTGGGAGAATAATTGAAGAAAATGCTAGATCTGGACTTTTCTTTAGCTTCACACAGAAACCCTTGCCTATTATTCCTTTCTACGGCCACTTGGAGCATGCGGTATGTCTCTTCACATGAATATTTTTGAATTTCAATTTTAGACTCCCTGGAGAATCACTGCCTGTTTGGTTGAATTGTTCCCAAGATCCCCTAAATGAATTTCTGTCACATATGCCTTGAAATCTCTATTTAGATCTTATAATCCCAAACATATCCTTGGAATTTAATAAAAAAAATCCATCCAAGTATTTTTATGCTAAGTGGCCACAGAAAGACAGAATGTGTTCAGATTATCATTCAAAAGAACACAAAGTACTAAGTAATGTTTTAAGAACCCCAAAAGAGACAAGTTCAGAATATCTCTTGCAATGGACTCCACCCAACAAGCTCTCAGGTCCCTCTCAAAATAACTTCTTGATTAGGTGGATGTTCTTCTTGTTTCAGCACTTCCTCTGTCTACCTGTGTGTCTTCATACTCACATGGCTAATGCAGAGTGCTTCCCCAACAGAATCATGGTGCTTAGAATATAATGAACAACACAGTCATGGATGCAGCCCTAAGGGAGTTTGTCCATCTCGAACAGAGTAATGCATCAAACACCCACCAAACTGGTAAGAAGAATAATGAAAGTGGGTGGTTTAGGGATGGGATGATATAACTGGAAATGTCAGGAAGTCTTCTCTGATTGGACTGATACCCAGAGCATGAAAAAAGTATTAATTAATCCATAGATGAGAAAGAATAAGATCCTTCCCATTGCACTGAGCAGCAAGTGCCACTGGTCTGAGGTGAGAGGCAGCTTGACAAATCCAATGGGGGTCAATGCAGGCCTGAGTAGCTGCAGCCTAGAAAACAAACAAAAGTATAATCTAGGATGGCAGGGAAGGAAGAACCCACAGGCCTTCGTGAGCTCTGTCAGAACTAGTGATACAAGTGGATTCCCAGTACAGTGTGGTATTTCTTGTCACTGACTGATGTTACAACTATTTAAGCCATCACCAGACTGTGACTTGTATTGTATATGATCTAGAAATGATCGTGGAGGGTTGGGGATATAATTCACTGGTAGAGTACTTGTTGATTATGCATAAAAGCCTAGGTTAAAATCCTCAGGATGAGAGAGAGAGAGAGAGAGAGAGAGAGAGAGAGAGAGAGAGAGAGAATGAATTAATGAGAATTAAAGATCATGAAACCTTCTTGTTAAGTCTTCAGAAAAGTTCCATATCTTCATTCTTAGGCCCTAGGAAGATTTTATTTTAATTTGTTTTGGTCTTTTTGAGACAGGGTCTCCCTTTAGTCCCAGCTGGCCTGGAACTCGCTATGTAGACCAGGCTGGCCTTGAACTCACAGAGATCCACCTGCCTCTGCCTCCAGAGTGCTGGGATTAAAGGTGTGTTCCACCATGCCCTGGGAAGATTTTTAATGAATTGGATGAGTCAGGTAATAGAGATATCTCCCCTTTAATTTCTAGTGATTCTGATTCCATCGTTCTAGGGTTTAACACAGCTACTTCTATCTTTAAAGATTTTCCAGTGATTCTGATGGATAGTAAAATCTTGGAAATATTTCACTAGAAGCCATGTTTATTTCTCTTTTATTTACAGAAGACACTATCAACAGCATGAGGCAGCTGGTATTCCTAATCCCTTTCAGAAAGTTTCCTGTAAGATTTTCCTTTTCTGCTGCCAATGGACTTTGAGATACTCAATTTTTGACATTTCTGGGTCCTTCTACATCAAGAATATTTCTGAATGCTCATATTATACCTTTCTTATGACAATATTTCTGTCTTAATGAATCAGTTATTAGTTAATCTTAGTAGGGCTAGCAATTTCTTAAGACTTCTCCTTTATCTTACCTTTACTATAATTTTCATATTCTTTTGCAAGGAGCATTATTTATACTTTCTGTACACTTCATAAATAATATGAAAACATTTCCTTTCAGGCAGAATTAGTTCTTTGAATTTGGAGATTTTCCCCGCCCTAACACATTTAGTTATTTTCAATCTGTTTAGGCAGGCAAAATGAGAATATCCTCCTTAAACTCTCCCTGAGAGCCTGCAATATTATTTCTGATAAACAGGAAGCACCCAAGGGTAGTTCTAGTGGAGTCACTGTGCTCTTTTTCTGCAGAAATTCGAACCAGGAATCCAACCTATCTGTTTATGTTGTTGGCAGTGAGCAGGCATGCCTAACTGGGGCTAATGGGACTGTAAATAACCACCAATAGGTGGATGTGAATGTGTTTTCAGTACATTCAAAGGCAACGGTGGGGAATTAGGAAGGCAGAATAAAACCAAAGGGATGGAAGGAAGACCTCAGAAGGTGCTGGATCAGTGATAGAAAGTCCTGTAGCTGAGAGAGTAAAATAGAACTGAGGGGCAGAAGCACAGGACACAAAAAGATACGGGGAGTTTCAAAGAAAAAAACAAGGAGGAAGGAAGAAGAGATGGTGAGGCAGAGGGTCCGAGGGAAGGAGAAAGAGGACACCCATCCACATCAATAAGCCAAAGAGCTGAGTATGAGCCAAGATGAAATACCTCTTACAAACAAGTCGCCCTGCAAGGCTCAAGAAAAGAGGCCCAAGTGAGACCAATGAACTCAGGACAGTCGAACAGATGGTAAAGGAGAAAGGCAAGCACTGGCCGCAGATGAAAAGGGAAATCCGAGTTAAAATCCAGAAGTACATGGTTGTACGGAAGAGAAGGGTTTGTTTTTAATCAAAGAGAACATCATCTAAACTACTTGCGATCATGGGGTCATAGCTGAGTTGAAAACTAGCACTGGGGACTCAGCTGGCTCTGAAAACTGTCAGAAGCATGTAAAGTGACAGACAGCTGGGTCTTCTGTGGGAAAGCAGGAGAGAACACCACTTAGCTGTCTAGCTGTATGCAAGGGAGATGTTAGTTCAGAATGAAGGCAGTTAGTAAAGACACATATTTTAAAGACAGACCTTTAGTGATAAATTTTATTCAGATTCATATTTTTGTTCATTGATAGATTTAGTCAACTTTGAAATCAGTTCACTTTATCCCTTTTCCCCTCTTTTGCTCCCCACTTTTTTTATAATAAATAAAAAATATTCAAAATTTATTCAATAATTGATTGTTAACACAACTTTGAGCCTTTTAAGGACATATGCAATGATCATTACCAAAGAGAAAATGTTTTCTTTCTCCCCTATTTTTAACGAAAGAGATAACTGTTTTTAGCTAGAATTTTCAAGGCCAAAATAATAATTACATGAAATCTTAGCTCCTTAATAGAATTCCTAGACACAGAGAAATGTCTATTTGCAGTTGTGCCAGCTGCTTTAGAGAATCAAAGACCTCTTCAGAAATGAAGAAGTGAGAATGTACTGAGTAGCTTTTAAATGTCAACCACGATACATGTCCAAGATGACTTCCCACTCAGAGAATTCCCTGGACTCTCCTGTCAGTCAGGATCCACTGTGACCTCTTGTTGAGCATTTCCAAATGACAGCTAACTGTTCTGAAAAATGAACAGAGTTCATGGCTGACAGCAGTGACAGTCCCAGTCATTTACACATACTGCTTTTTCTTTTCTCCTTCTTAGTTCTTCCTTTCTCCCTTTCATTGCTTGTCTTTTCTTTCTTTACAAACATATTTCTAAAATAACTGTTCTCTCCATCTTGAAAGCTTGAGAAACAAAGTCTTGTCTGCCTTTTTGCTCTTGTACCCTGGCATTTGTAACATTCTCTGACACATAGGATGAGAAACACAAACAATATGAATGAATTAGGCAGATAAAGTAATCTACAGGAGACAGACTTAATCAGAAGTCTAGCAGACTAGAATTTTCATGTCCTTCTGAACATTGGTTAACTATATGAACCAGCAAGGGAAATTGCCTACAAGCTTCAGTTTCTGCATTTATAAAATGGTGGTCATGATTCAGAATCAAAATAAAAGTTTCAGATTCAAAATACCTATATCTACATTTCAGCCTAGCTCTACTCTTGGAGAAGATACAAAAACGTCATAACACTTATGGCCAAGTTCCTACCACTGAACACTGTAACACTGATTGTTAAGTTCCCGTTACGACACAATGTTGTGATGATGGTACATTCTCACCACTAGGTACTGTGACACTGATGGTTAAGCCCCCCCGCCAACAACACAATCTTGGACTGTTGGCTAAGTGTCCAGCACGTGAGCTGCAGAAGACACATTCAAATCACAGAAGACCAATTGTTTTCTTGTATGAAATTTCTAAAACCATGGTGCTTTTAATAAAAAAATTCACAAACTTAATAAAAATTAGCCTGGAAACTATTAAAGACTGATTACTACTGGGTGAGGGAGAGTAGATCTTACTTATGCTCTCTAGATAGGCTGACTAAACTGTAATAGATGAACTTGCACCAAAGGACATCTGAGTATAAATGTTGACAGGATAGGATTTAACATGTATAACAGAATGCATGCAGTCTGGGGGGGTGGTGCTGAAGACATGGATGGGGAGGTGGTCTAAATTTAATGAAGAACTGTTATATGAAATGTACAAAAGCTCAATTAAAAATAAAAAATTCCAAATTGTGGCATAATGATGCAGAGGTTAGAAAGGAGGACTCTAACATAATACCCATAGTTGGCCATTGATTCTCCCCCAAAGAGGCATAAAGAAAATAACTTTTGTCCCAATTCCTCCTGTTAGGAAAATTCTTAAAGATTCATAATATATCCCAAGGACAATAGCTCACACAAAAACCCATTGGTTTGCTGATGTGCTTTTGAAAAGTGGTTAGGAGAGCACAGCCATTCCCCTTAACAAAACAATTTTTAAAACAAAAATAAAAAAGATTTTTATTTCTCTTTGGTTACCCTGGAAATATACTCACTAGAATTTCAAATATTAGGGCTGCATCCACAATGCAGTGTCTGCTTAATAAAGGTAGACATTACATTAGCTGAAAATTGAAGCATACGGTAATAGTTTTACCCGCAAAGAATAAGACAGAGCTATTTCTAAATGATAGAAATCTGAAATTGGATATTTAAATATGGCTAAATGAAGGTTTCTAAAAGCATGTGGAAGTATTCTAACCATATTTTCATCCTGTTGCATATTAAAGTGGAAAATATTCAATAGCTGTGTGATTTAAATGATATACTCCTGGTATGAACAGATGTGAAGGAGAAAGTTGCATTTACAATCAATGATCCAAAATTCAAATAATGGTGAATTTTATTTGTTAAAGCCCAAATTCATACAAGCAAATTTCTTTTTTTTATTTTATTTATTTATTTTTTATGTGTATGAATGTGTTGTCTGCATGTAGTTCTGTGCACCCATGTCGTGCAATGCCGCGGAGGTCAGAAGAGGGTGTCGGATTCCCCTGGAAGTGGAGTTCTCCTGGAATTGGAGTTACAGACGGTTCTCAGCAGCCATGTGGGTGCTGGGGATCGAATCCGGGTCCTCTGCAAGAACGGTTTGGCACTCTTAACTGCTAGGCCATCCCTCCAGCCCACAAACAAATTTCTAAACACAAAGATAACTCCTCTTTTGAAATTATATATATATATATATATACATATATATATATATATATATATATATATATGAACTGAGCTATCATTTTATCTTCCTGCATAGCTGAATTTTTTTTCCAAGTATTCTGACTGAAGGTCACCCCTTAGATCCAGCTCCACAGACTATACACACCAGATGTCCATGAAGATTGACAATAATCTTGGATTTGTGGTAATCTTGGAGCAACAATCATCCTATGCTTTCGTGGAAGTCAGATAAGCCATGTAGAATATCGCTCTAGATTGTGATTTCCCAACAGTCACTTAGATGTAATCCAAATCATACTTAGAGGAACTGAAGACAGCCTTTACAAGGTTGGAGTTTTAAATGGAGACACAAGAAAATGAAATCTCGTTGGATGACCGTAAATTATTTATTAATTTTGGTAAGAAGAAAAAGTGAAGTTACCAGAGGAAATATTAGCCACAGGATGTTTAACTGAGTTGTTTGTCAGGTTTTGTTGGCTTTTCTAGGCTTCCTAGGAACTGCAGCTGCCAGAATTCCTCTATTCTGCGTCATCTTGTGCAGTGAAAATAGAATATAAAAAACTGTATTGGTTCTTCACCATTACCAAATAAAGTATCATCAATTGTGCAGTTTAGTACAAAAGGAACTTATTCTCCTAGAAATATGCTGGCTAGACATCTACATTCAGTGTGTCCAGGGAAGTGACTCTACAACCACTGATGCCTGTGACTCTGAGGGACATCCTCCCTTGTCTCCTTTGAGTGTTGTGTGGTGGTCTTCAGTCCCTGACATCCCCCCTGTTTCTAGCTTCATAATTCCAATCTCTGTCTCTCTCATCATGTCCAGATTTTTCTGTGAGTAAATTTCTTTTGGTATTTTATTCTTACAAGGATACCAGAGTTATTGGATTAGAGCCTGCTGTAACGACATTGTAATATTTTTATTATATCTGCAGAGACATTATTCCCATAAAAAGTCACATTTACAGATACCAGGGTATGGCGTAATATCCAGAGAATGATGTATGACATCCATGTTTTGAGTTTTTATTTATTTATTTATTTTTTGGTCTTTTCGAGACAAGGTCTCCCTGTAGCCCCAGCTGTCCTGGCACTCACTCCGTAGACCAGGCTGGCCTTGAACTCACAAAGATCCGCCTGCCTCTGCCTCCCAAGTGCTAGGATTAAAGGCGTACGCCACCATGCCCAGCTTAAGTTTTTAAATCAGTGAATTTATTAAGTATATAGCAAGCAAAAGTAAAATACTAAGTAGCAGGTAGAAAAGCAGCAAATAAGTTGTTAAACATCACATATGGTGCTCAAGAAAAGCTAGCAGGCTCAACTGATAAAGAGCAAACAAAAGGTAATATAATCAAATCAGGGACTTAAAAATATCCAGCATAAACAAACTTCAGGAAGCACCACTGAGGCAGTCAGCTGCAGTCCCAGTCAGAAATCCTGGGATGAACAGAGCATCCCCTTGGGTGAGGCTTCCAATGGGAGAATGAATAGCAGTGAGATGGCCACGCAATCAAATAGGGTTCTAACCAACATCCAGAAATAACTGGGGAAGCTGGGCTAAACCAGTCATGAAGGGCTTCCTGATAGAAAGTTCCTGGATGAACAGAATGTGCTGCCCACAACTGAGCCTCTTCCACTTTTTCTTTCCCTCTGCAGACATTTTTGTATCATGGGGGAAAAGAACGATAATAATCTTGGTTGGAAATAACTTGCCTTTGAGCTGTTCTCAGACACCACACCATGCGTTTACTCTTGGGCTGTTGCTGTTCTTCCTTCTTCAGTGGGGCCATCCCATCTCCAGACAAGGGGCATTAGAGGACACTTGGGATTAACATGCTGGAGTCTGGAACAGGAGAAGTCTGCTCATTCCCAGAGTCCACTTTCAACAAGCTTAAACGGCACATGACTGTTGCTTGTATATCGTCTGTTGGTCTTTTAATCACGCATGGCCGCAATCCACATGATGTTCTTCCCTCCTAGAACCAGGCTAGCAGCTTTAAAAGGCTGTAAAAGCCTCAGGGCTGTCTCCTCCCGGCAGGCCTACAGTCCCTAGGTGAGCTCTGGCAAGAAGTGGGGAGGGAACCGCAGGAAGTCACCTGAAGAGGAATGAAAGAAACTGACTCAGAGAAAAGGTCCGGGAGAAAGACTCAGTTTTATTCATGCCAGCAATGTGTTTATATACTAAAAGCTACTGTGCTCTGAGCAAGGAAGTGGGGGGCAGGAGGAAGGGAAGGGCGAGCCACCTTGGCTCCTACCTGGGGCAGCAGAGCTCCTGTTTGTGTACACAGTAAACTAGAGGTGTGACATTTTGCTCAATACCTTAAGGGAAGGGGCCAGTATTAATACTGCCAGATCGCAGTGCAGCAGGTAAGAAACAAAGACAGGAGCCCAGAGGACTGGACACAGCTTCCTCTGTCCACTCCTTGCTGTGCAAAAAGGACACTTTACATGGGCTGCCTCATCTCAGTTTCTTCATGTTAAATGGGGGATATCAAGCCAAGGCAGTTGTGATCTTTTTTTTTTTTGAGACAGGGTCTCCCTTTTGTCCCAGCTGGCCTGGAGCTCACTCTGTAGACCAGACTGGCCTTGAACTTACAGAAATCTGCCTGCCTCTGCCTTCCGAGTGCTGGGATTAAAGGCTTGTGCTACCACACCCAGCAGCAGTTGTGATTTTTAACTAGAATAATGCCCTGTGTGTGAGGTATGGATTTAAAAGTTTGAAAATAATGAAAGTAAGTTACTTATTAAAGTCCTGTAATGACTGAAAAAGAGGCAAAAGAGAAAGATCTGAGAATTCATCAGAGCTAAACATCTGATATTGTTCTTCCATAGAAAATATAATCTAGAGAACTTTAGCCTCTGGGAGAAGACCCAGTGGATGGAGCTTGAAGTTAGTGAGAGGCTCCCATGATCTGTGCTGACTCTGCAGTTCTGTGCCTCACTGTCCCATCAGGTGATACCTTTGCTTTTCTTCTTTACAGTGTAGGTTTATTCTTTCAGTGGACTTAGTGCATAAAGGGAAATAACAAGTCTCTCTCTGGGTTTGACCTTGCAAAAACTTAATTAAACGACAGTAATTATTAAAGTGCTATTAACTTTGAAACATTCAATACTTGCAAACCACCCCCAGAGAGTTTGCCTGAATTTAATTTCCACACATGCATAAACATTATATTTTAAATTCAAACCTCCAGTTCACTATGCATGCATGTATCCATGATTGTGTGTGTATGTGTGTGTGTGTGTGGTGTTTATACTTGCATTTGCTCTCAAAGGTACATTTTGAGTGTGTAGCTTAAATTTAGTCTCATCCAAATTCATTAATTCTATGTGTGGATGGAAGCATGCCTTGATGGATCAACTCTGGAATTCTTTTACAAGGGAATTCTCAACAAAGTGTCCTTTTGTCTCTCTGGCCTTGACCAAGCCAATTGGGGTGCTGTCCTTGGTGCTGAGCACACAGTCCTCAGCTGCATGGTGGATGGAATGAACACAGTCCACAGCTATGGGTGAGATGGAGCAAAGCTTTCTTGTCTCCACATCCCAGCACCAGCTTTGTCCCTTCTTGTCTCCAAGACTAATTTTTAAAATTAATTTCGTATAACTTTATATGTGTGTGTGTTTTGCCTGCATGCATGTAATTGTACACTTGTGTAATGCCTGTCGACACTAGAAGAGAGCATCTGATTCCATGGAACTGGAATTATGGACAATTGTTAGCCACCATGTGGGTCCTGGGAATAGAAACTGGATCCTCTACAAAATCAGTTGGCGCTCTTGACACTGAGCCATCTCTCCAGTCCTCCGAGACTAATTTTAACTTACTGTAATTTTAATAATTGTCCACCAAATATTTACCTTCCTTTTTCTGTATAATTTTTATTATTATTAATTTTACATGAAAGCAAAATTACACATTAATTGGCAAACATGGATGTTTTGTGACACTCAAGCATTACATAATGCTTAAATTTGATTAAAAATATATATTCAAATATTTACCATTTCTTTATGGTAAAAACAGTTAAAGATCCTTTTTCTTTTTTTAATTTTTTTTATTTTTATATGTGTATGAATGTACTGTCTGCATGCAGGTTTGTGCACCCATGTCGTGCAATGCCCCGGAGGTCAGAAGAGGGTGTTGGATTCCCCTGGAACTGGAGTTAAAGATGGTTCTCAGCCACCATGTAGGTGCTGGGGATCGAACCCGGGTCCTATGCAAGAGCAGTCAGCATTCTTAACAACTAGGCCATCTCTCCAGCCCAAGATCCTTTTTCTCTTCATTGAAGTGCAAGAGAGAAACCTGTAGTGATTGGGAAAAAAAAATCTTTGGGTCAAGCAGGGACTTGTGAAGTAGCAAGTCTGTTGTGTGACTTTGGAAAGAAAGCCCTTTAACACCCAAGGGCTTCTGTTTCTACATCAGTAAAATACTAATAGTAATGTAATCATGACAATGTCAGTTAATAGTTTAACCCATTGCTCAGCACATACCAGTGAACCCAGTCAACATTGCTCACTAGAGAACTACTACTTTTCATCCGGCAATTCCTAAGACTATTTGTGATAAAACAATGAAAGAAACCACAAAAATATTTAGTTCATTATTCAAAAGTTGGGAAGTATTTAGCTTCACTTAGTTAGAAACACTTGCTCCATCCATTGGACATAAAATATAAGGTGATAGACAATTTGAATTCTTTTTTTTTAATTTAATTTTTATTGATGCTTTGTGCATTTCGTACATCATTTTCCAATTCAGATCAGGCATATTTCCCTTTCCCTTCCCCCCCCACCCCCACCCCATCCCAGATCATGTATTCTGCCGTAACTGTCTTGCATCTTTCTCTGTTTTTTTTTTCATTTTTTAGCTATAAGTGATAATCCATGAGTACAGGCATCCTTCGTGCAAAACCAATCTGCAGGCTGTTGTGCCCAAACCCCCACAGCCCCACCATCCAGTGGGGGGTGACAGGTTGCTGCGATTGGGGTGAATGGTGAATTCTTTTTTTATGGCATCTTACCAGGCTACAGAGGTCCTATAGGTAGGGTACCCTCTATGTATCTAGATGCAGACTGCCGTTGATGATATTAGGGTCAGAGTCTGGGCCTTGGAAGCCCTAAAAAGCCATTTTGTCTGCAATCCTCGATAGGCAAATTAAAGAGAAAAATTCATGGCAAAAGAGAGAAAAATATTCATTCAATGTGACCACATTGGGAGGAGGAACAAAGATCTAATGATGCCCCAAATACCCAACAATTCCATATTTGGGGTCTTGCCGTGAGGTTTAGGTCTAAATAGAGATTCTAAACAAGATGTACCCATCCATCAGAAAGCCATAATTATCACAGCTTCAATCTCTCCTGTGAAGTCATCCAGGAAGTTGTAAGTCTCTTTCCAGGATTCATTTTTCCCTTCCTGCTGATTCCAAGCTTTAGCCTTTGACTTCTCCCAGACTGCGATTCTCCTCAGTCACTGCTTGCAGCAGCTGTTTTCACCATTATTATACTTGCTTGCCCTGTTAATATTCTCAAACATGCTACATGTATGGGTTTGTCAAATTTTCATCTTTCCTAGAAGTTTGCCTTCACTTTCCCCTAAAACATTATTTATATTTTGTGTCTACTCAATATCTGTTACTTTTTCTTGTTTAACCTCATAGGCAGTGTAGGAAAGGACTGTAAAGGTGAATTTCAGTCCCTGTTCCTCATTGATTCAGCATGGTTGTCTCAGTAGGAGACTTTAGGTTCAAGAATATGTAAAGATACGTAAGAAATGGCTAAAAGTAAAACAAAACTTTCTTGAAGTCTTCATTCGTGGTATAAAGATAAGGAAGTAAGTAATTCATTCAGTTGTTGGGATAGATAGCAATAGTTGGCTGAGATTACTGTACTTTATTTTCCAGAAAGGAATACATAACTGTTTTATACTAATTAACATATAACAGTGCCTTTCATGTGCTGGGATTACCAAAGTGTGTGATCTCACATACCTTTAGATACACTGTGTGAAGGTGTATGATGTACCAGAACAAGAAGAAGGGCTCTGAAGCAAAGACAAGGGTTTATGGGAAGGAACTGGCCTTCAAGCTTCTCTTTTAGATTGCTGTAAAGACATACACCTACTATACTATACATCCCGATTAATAAGTCCATGTAGCACATAGCAAATTCACTGGGAAAGGAGGTGGGACTACAGAGTAATAACTGTAGAGAAAACACTTTTGTACTTAATTTTATAATGAGTGGATACAAGCATCCCTTTTTAAAAAAGTTTTTTATTGAGTTTTCCTAAATTTCATACAGTGGTTTCTAATAAAAATTTGACCCCTTCAGCCCTCCAAGTCACCTAAACCCCATTTGGAACTCATGCACTGTGCCATGCATGTTAAGTCCCATCCAGTCAGGCTTTTGTATCCATATGTCCTCTGTGCAAATTCATCCACTGGAGTCTTTCAGCACATCTAAAGATCTTAAGCAAGGCAAACTCTCCTTCACCCAGCAGTAATCAGTCTCCAGTAGTTGTCAGACCAGGGCTGGCCCACCACCCATTTTTTTCTCTCCACTCTGGGACCTTGTCTGATTGAGTGGGCATGGGACCTGTGCCTGATGCCAACATCTCCACAAATTCACATACCTAATCTTCCAGTGGCCTGAAAGACTCTGCTTCTCTATGTTCATGAACCAGCTCTGGCTCTTACAATCTTTCCGCCCCAAGTTCCACAATGATCCCTGAGCTATGGGTGGGTGAGCTCTAATATAGGAGTCCTATCCAGGGACACAGACTCTGGAGCCTCCCATTCTTTGAAACTTGGCCAGTTGTGACCTTCTGCTTGCATCACACTCTCATATACAGCAAGCTTCACTGGTGAGAGTTGAGGGGTGCACTCATTTTCCCTCAGTTCCTCATTCTCTATGTTCCATGAGCCTTAGGTGTAGAGGTTCAACCTTAGATGTGTCACCTAGGATTGGGCATCTTTCAGATGTATATTCTCTGTGTCTGAGCAGTTGTGGGATTCTGCAGTAGCCTCCATTGCAAAGAGAAGCTTCTTTGATGAGTGGTGTACGGTATGCTTGTCTGCAAATATAAGATTCCATATTTAATGTGTGGTAAGAAATTTCATTTGTCTAGAGATATGACAGAGATAGGGTTTACTCTAGGGTCTATGTCCTCTCCAGCCGTGTGAATTTAGTTGAGTTTACAGTGCCACACATGAGTTCACTCCCATTGAGAGGGATTTAAGGTGAATTAGGCAGCTGTTGATTGTCCTCCAGATAATAGTGCCACTACTGCACCAATAGAGGTTGTTTGATGTGCAGGTCATTATGGTTAGTAGGCTTCAGGGCTGGGTTGGACCATTGACTGGCCTTCTTCCTTAGCAGTGTGCATATTATCATCTAGCATTATGAGAGCTAAACTTCAGGTAGAAGGCTTCCAGGTCAGTTCCTGCTCCATACTTAAAAAACAACAAACAAACAAACAAACAAACCCAGCATGGTACTGGCCCAAAAATAGTCATGTAGAACACTGGAACACAATGGAAGACCCAAATACTAGTACATACAACTTCAGCCACCTGATATTTGACAAAGATACCAAGAACACACAATGGAGGAAAGACAGCATCATCAACAACTGGTGCTGGCAGAACGGGGTCTCTACTTGTAGAAGAATGAAACTGGGCCTTATCTTTCAGCTTGTATAAAAGTCAACAACAAATGGAACAAAGACCCCAGTATAAAACCTGAAACTGTTAGAAAAAAATGGCAGCACCCTCCAAGAGATAGGCATAAGAAAGGACTTAATCAGACATCAGCTCTTCAGGCATTAAGGTCAATAATCAGTAAGTGTGACCTCATTAAGCTAAAAAGCTCACACACAGCAAAAGAAACGGCCAAGGAAATGAAAAGGAGACCCAGTGAGTGGAAAAAATCTTTACCACCTACACATCTGGCAGAGGATTAGTATCCAGAATATACAAAGATCTCAAAAAAAAGAAAAAAGAGAAGCAAGAAAATGAATGACATATTAAAAGATGAGCTATACATCTGAACAGAGAGCTCTCAAATGAAGAAATAAAAATTACTAAGAAGCACCTTAAAAAGTGCTCAACATCCTTAGTAATTAGAGAAATGCAGATAAAAAAACACTTTAAGATTCCATCTTACCCCAATCAGACTGGCTAAGATCAAGTGAATGAAGGACACCAAATGCTGGCCAGGATGTGGAGGAAGGGCAGTGCTCATTCACTGCTGCTTGGAATGCAAACTGGTGCAGCTGCCATGGAAGGTAGTGTGGAGAACTCTCAGAAAACTAAAAATGAATCTAACTATGACCCAGCTATACCACTTCTATATCCAAAGGACTCATCTTACTGTAGAGATAGCTGTACATCCATGGTTGTTGCTGCTCTCTTCACAATAGCTAAGAAATGGAAACAACCTAAATGTCCCTCAACTGACAAGTGGATAATGAAAATGTGGTACGGTTCTACTCTGCAGTAAGAAAAGATGAAATTATGAAGTCTGCAGGTGCATGGAAGGAACTAGATAGTGTTATACTAAGTGAAATAACACAAAAGCAGAAAAGGAAGCAACGTATATTCTCCCTCGTTTGTGTACTGTAGTACCAATTCCCTATACATGAGTATATATCCTGATATAACAGCAGGAGCCAAGAAAATGGAAGTGATACACAGAGGTAAAGGAAAAGAAAGAACCTGAAAGGGAGATAGTAAGGAACAGATGTCACTAGGAGAGAGGTGGAGAAAGTGGAGGTGTTCAGCTGGATGGGGAGGAGGGAGGGACAAGCAGGTATCATGGTGGACCAGGGTGAGGGAACTCAGGAGAAGGGGAAGGTGGGAATAAGGGTGGTGCTGGGACTGGGGAAGGAGGAGGAAGGTGGGAAGGGAAGAAGAAAGAGTAGAGGTAAATGAGTGGCTAGGAAATCCACAGAGTAATGTGATATCCCTGAGAATCCATGAGAAAAGCACATACACTGTCTGAACATTAGTGCAGATTGAATAACTGGGGCTGTATGGCAAGAAACAGAGTTCCAGACAGAAGACACCTCCCTCTGAGTGGTTGGGTGATCCAACAGTTTCCCAAAATAACACAGGCTACTGCCAAAGGTTTGATTATCTCCCAGAACTAGAAAATAAGACCTTACTGCTCAAGATGGAACATACTTCAGAAAGCATCTCTTTAAAATAAATTAAAATAAAACAAAGTAATTTACTGTTTGACCCCTCCAGGGATGATATTTTAATGAAGAATTCAGATGGAGTTAGATTCTTGTTATTGCACTGTGTGCAGAACCCAGTCATTTTAAGAATAAAGTCTTACTGGCAATTAAAACTCAGAATACTAATAGTTTAGAAATCAGGGATTTTTGGTGCCTGGATGTTACATCATTTTGAGTACCTTCCATTTTAAATATATAACTATATTTGTATGGCTCCTCTTCTCAGATGGGGATCCCCGCTACATTGTTGTTGCAGCTGTTCAAAGCCACTCTCTCATGAACCCCTGAAGTCTCTAGGTGAAATAAATGTTAGGTCAAGAGAGAAGGGCAGGCATACTTCACCTTTGAGTCCTTTCCAACACTGCCCTATCTAAGCTCAACTGCATTCCCTATTTAAGGTCTCTCCATCCCCCACACTCTCAATCCCAGGGTCTTGCTTTATCATCTTAATGATGTTTAGCATGCATGAAGGTGGTTTTCCCATTTCTTTCTTCCATTGCAGACCAAGGTCTAAAAAAATGGAGACTTTTCTTGGCTTTGTCTGCTCTCCACTCACTCTGAAACACAAGCAAACATTTCCTTCTCAAGGAGAATGTGTGGATACAACTATCAACATAAAATTCAAAGTGAAGAAATGGTATGCATACCAAGTGATATCTAGTACTCTGAAGGGGAAAGGAAGAAGTAGGCCATAAGAAATATTATAACTCAGTAGGCCACCTGTGAAGACAAAATAGTAGGCATAAATTATCTTGTTTACTTCTTTAAAAATATTTTATTTCACTTGTGTGTGTGTGTGTGTGTGTGTGAATGTACCGCCTGCATGTATGTAAGTGTACCCTTGTTGTTCAGTGCCCACTGATGTCAGAAGTGAAAGTCAAACTCCACTGGGACTGGAGTTACCAACTGTGGTTAGCCACCATTGTGAGTTCTGGGAATCAAACCCGGGTCCTCTGCTACAGCAGCCGGTGCTCTTAATCATTGTGCCATCTCTCAGCTCCCTCATTTACTTCTTATGTGGGCTTTATCACAGTGCTAATAAGTGGCTGACAGATTTGAACCCACGTCTGCTTTGTGACAAAAGCATGTTTTTAGGTACCCATGCAAATGTAGAAAGAAATTCAGCATGTTTACATCAGAAGACCAGGAGGCAAAGTTCCATGCCAACCACATTTCTCACATAACTCTTTCTGAATCACTATTCTCCCTGAGGTTTGTTTCATTCAAGATCCTTTGAGAGCAGTGGTGAAAATAAAAAAAAAAAATTATTAGCTCACACAAAAAAATGGAACTCCTCAGGAGGTCCAACCAGGTCCTCAGGTCACACCATCGGGACTGAGTTTTTCTCTTCATTTTCATACTCCACTCCTTCAATTCAACCAGTCATTTTGGGACTTCCAGCCACTTCTATGCATTATAGGCTATCTCTCAAGTTACTGGGAAGAGGAAGGTTGCTTCCCACAAAGCCAAGCCCACTGCCAGCCCATGTGGTTCATTTGAGCATATTACAAAGGACACCTTTGCTCCAGGAAATCTTCAATGTTATTGTATCATTTATTTATCAATAACAATCATTGAAACATACATGAAGTACTATATAATATTGTATAAAACACCCCATTGAAAATCATAGGACATGTTCATTACTGTCACAAAAAATGAATTAAAAGACAGTGTTATATATTTATTCTAAAACATCTATGTCTTCCTTTCAAGAAAACAGTAGCATTCACAAAACTTACATATACCAACATTTAAATGACCTTCTTCTCTATCTTCCTAGAATTCGTGGGAACTTTTAAAAAACTTTTTGTTCTAATTTTGAGAACAGAAGATCTGAACTAGTGTACAGTAAGAAGGACATTAAATATATTCTAATTATTTTTAAATAAAAACTCTGAGCCAGGTTTGGCAGTATCTGCAACTCTAGCCCTTGAGAGTCTGAGACAGAAAGGTCACAATTTTGAGATCAGCTTGGACTGCATAAGAAGACTCAAGAAGCTGAAACAAAGAAATAGGGAATTTTATTACATGAATATTTTACTAATTCAATGAAAACATTTTAAAGGTTTAAAAATTACAAATGTGACTTACTCAGGTAGATTTTCCTCTGTAGACCACATTGTTGTATTCCTTGGCTTGTTTTAGGTTTACAGTTTAGAATGTTGAAGTAGTTGCTATTCATTATGGTTTTCAAAGAAAAAAATTCTATGAAAATTTTTTTTGGTCTTTTAAAATATTTTTAAAAGAAACAAATTAGTTCTGGATCACAGATAGTATAATCATGAGGTTTGTGTATGGAGTAATTGTTTGATGTTCTTCAGAAGTCAGTGTTAATGCTAAAAGTTTTTGATACATGTTTTATAAACCAACAGATTTTATTTATTATTTATTTAAAGCATCACTTCATTTTTCTTCCAATTACTTCTTTTGGTGCTTTCAAATGCTGTGTGTGTGTGAAATTTCTGCTGTGTATCATGTGCTAAGAGTACTCTTGCTCCTTAAAGCACGATGTCAAAGTAAAATCAAACAAATAGAAAATAGCTTTGAAAGTTTAGAATTTTCTTTCCACCATAGTTTGTACTTTTGAAGCTCCTTGCTTAGGATCACATGCTAGTTTTTATTATGTCAGTTTGCTGCAATGTCTTGCATCACAAACCTTGCCAGCCTGCATAAGAGGGAGCATGATGTTCAACAGGGCATTTTTTAGAACCCAAGTCTTTATCTCTGGGAAGATTTCCCTACTGTGCTGATCAGCTTAAAATAAGACATCTTAGTTCCACCTTCCCTAAAATAAATGTTCGAATTAATATATCAATGCTGAAGTGGATGGAGTTATGATAAACAAGAAAATATATCAAGCTAATGAAGACATTTTAATATCAGACCTAATGTCCTTTTTGCCCTACACAACCTGATATCTACATAGTACTCATGGAAAAAGGATCAGACACACACTGGAGTCCTTCTTGTATGTGTCTCCAACTTTCAGACTTGGAGGGTATGTCTATGAGCCACTGTGAAGCGGTCACAGTCATTGTGAACGTTTCCCCTCCTGCTAGAGTGTGGGGTTAAAGTCAGCCTCCACGAAGCCTCTTGGGCTCAGAGGGAAGGAATGTTTTCTTGTTAGTGCAGACTATGAGTAGCAGCCTGCAGACACAGTGACTGTGGCTTTGTTTGGCCACCAGAACTGTAATTTCTACTGCGTCTGCCTGGTACTCCTGACCCTTTTTTTTTTTTTTTCTTTAGACTTTAGGGTTTTGTTCTTCCTTGTGTTTCAGTGCTGATTTTCCTGTGACAGCCTGTGAAAGATACTTAGGGGGGAAACAATGCTCTTCGTTGAACACCTGGTCCAATTAGATAGCAATGCCTGACATGTGGGTGAGTCTGTGAGTGTACATCTCTTTATAAAACTCAAATAGGAACACCTGTTCATGTCCATGGAGAACATGGTCATATGTTCAGAGAAAGGCTTTATTTGGATACTTATCTCTAAAGGGGATTGATACCTGCCACTTTCAGCAGAACTATGGTAAAGCTCTGCCACCAGCACTTAGGTGTTCCTGTCACTTGTTCGGTCCCCTTTGTATTCACCTGCTATCAGTGTTCCACAAATTTTTGTCAGTCACACATCTACATAAAAATGCTTTGACAATGTTTTATCTTGATAAAGCTAGTTTTTAAAGAGAAAGCATCGCTCAACACTATGTATATGTGTAGTACGAACACACATACATACAAACACACACAGTGAATATTTATTTTGGCTACTGCTCAATACATGGACTACTTTTACATGAAGTGGTGCTTCATTTGTGAATTTGGCAATGACTTTTCAGCATTCCATAGAATCAAACCCAGGACCTCAAGCATGCCAGCTCACTGCTCTATTTGTATTAAACAATTTTAATGTCTGCTGGTATGGTAGCACACACTTTTAATCTCAGCATCCAGGAGGCAGAAGCAGACAGATCTCCGTGAGATGGAAACCAACCTGGTCTGCACAGGAAGTTCCAGGCCAGATGAGGCTACAAGGAGACCCTGTCTCAAAAAAAAAAAAAAACCCAAATAATTTTTAATGTTCTTTTAAAGCTATGATCTGTGAGTAGTGAAGATCATCCTGTCTCCTTCATCTTAATAAAATAGGAAAAGCTCTGGCACTAAGGAGACAACAAATCATATTTACACAGATTTTTGTGTCTACAGTTTGAAGAAGTTGACTAAACCTGAACTTACTCTTGAGTCATATTGTTGGGTCTTAGGATGGTTATTCAGATCAGATTATACATGCATGCTGACATAAAGAAGGGAAAAGAAAATACATCACAAACCATCAGACATTATAAAAGATATTTTCTCTGAAAACTATTTTCCATACATAAGAAATCATCAAATATTATTCTCTGGAAATCATTAAAAGGCAAAATAAAGTATCTTTCTAGGACAGGTGAGCATTAGGACAGCTCCTTGGGGAAGACAGAATGCCAACCCACGTGTCCTTTGTCATTTCAGCCAGACAATGAGGTTTTATGGTCTCTGAGTGGAAAGTAGTAACAGAGGAGGGGTTTAGATAATGGAATTTAATCAATTCCACAGAAGGTCATCATTGAGTCCATGAGTGCATGCTTGGTTCTGTCATGCCTGATAGGCGTGGGTCACAATCATCTGCTCTGCCCTTGAGTTCAGAGTCTGCCTACTGCCATTGAGTCGTGCCTGGAATACCTTGGGAGCTGTTTAGGCACAGATAAATTGGTTTGGAATTTAATTATTGGTTATTCCTATGAATTCAGACTCTACTGATTCTCCCTAAAGATACAATGCTCAATTCATTGCATTACGATTATTTTTAATGGTGGTGGGAATCAAACCTAGGGCCCAGTGCATCCTAAGCAGGCGCATTGCTACGGGGCACAGCCTCATCTCTGAATATGTCTTATTGTTTTTGTGCCTTGCATGCACAGCTATGAAATTCAAAGATTTCTCTGAACTCCCTTAAATAGTTCTATATGCAAACTTTCAACCATCCCAGAATCTGACAAATCAAATCACTTTAATGAGCCACAGCAAACAGCTCATGTTGAAACAGCTGTAAGCGCAATATGCAAATCATGTTTACGGGCAGCCCATGCTCCAGAGAAATCTTTCTGTAACTGCTTTATTATTTACAGTAGTTTTGAAATTTAATTTTTGTCAACATTGACAGATGCCATCCACGTTAATAGTTAGATGGCTATGTACAGAAAAGGCTAAGCAGATGCACAGATCTTGTGTTTGTGAGCTGATAATGTGGGTTGACAAATGCATTTAACAATATAGTCATTTCTGAGCAGGGAAATTCACCTGAGGTCTATGGTACCAGGGAAGGGGAAGGCCAGAGGAATATGAATGAAGAAAGAAGAAAGCAAGGGCTCCAGAGAGCACTGCATATAATGAAAGCATGAAAGAGGATGATTAATTATATTTCAAAGACAGATAATTCCCAAAAAGTATGTGTATGATAAAAAGTTTCTAACCTTTCCAGTTGTAATTAAATGAGGGATTCACTGATCTTGGCTGAGCAGAGACTGTTTTGTTCTGTAACTGTACTGATGCACATACTAATTGGCTTGCTTTAAATATGCATTTTTCTGACTGGAGTTGTGAAGTTAAAAACCTGACAGTACCCAGGAGGGTGCAGGAGGTTCACCCCATCAGCTAGAAGGGCCCCCCTAGAAATGGTCAAGGTGGTTCAATAAAATTGCAGTAGCTTGGAAAATCTGCCTTTCCTAAAATATCTCAGGATTTATCTTCAGATGGAAAAGAAATGGAAAAATTCATATCTAATACTATCTCATGTTACTGTAGATATAAATCTTGCACTGAATGTGTTTGTTGTGTTGTTTACATTTTTCACAATGGTCTGCCTGTCCGGGTGCTAGCTGCAGTGGGCTTAACATTTTTCTCTCTCCTATTTCTGGGCATTTCCTTTAAGACAGTGAAAAGTGATATGGAAATCACGGCTTTTAAGAGGTGTCTTGAATGCATTCATTAGAGTCTTATTTTCAACAAATATTTATTGAATTTTTCTGAACATGCCTGAAGCCATATGAGGTCCTCGCAATTCACTGTCTATAACAGTGTCTGTCACATACACATGCACAGCAAGTCTCAATAGATACATGTGTTGGATGACTTAGTGCAGAAGAGCTAGGTATAAGTATTTGAACTCATGTTTTGGAGAGCAAAAGAAGACCCAATCAATAAGCAACTAAAATATTTTGATAAAAACCTGGTCCTATGCATCCATTATCTCTGACCATATTGTTATCACTTTGAAGTGCTGATGATCTGAGAGTGACCTAAGCCCAGAAAATGTGTGTATGAGAAAAAGTTTCTAACCTTCCCCATTACAAGTAAATAAAGGATTTTTTTTTTATTTGATATATATGGCGTGTATCTGTGCTGGATAGCTTTAGTGTCAACTTGACACACCTGGATTGAGGGAGCCTCAACTGGGGAATTGGCTCCACCGGATTGGCCTGTGGCCACATCTGTGGAGTATTGTCTTGATGGTCAAGCAGTGTGGGAGGGCCCAGCCCACAATGAGTAAGGCCACCCTGGGCAGGTTGTTGTGTACTGTATAAGAAGGCGGGCTGGGCATGAGCCAGGAGAGCAAGCCAGTAAACAGCATTCCTCCATGGCCTGTGCTTCAGCTCCTGCGCCTCCAGGTTTTCCTTGCCCCGATTTCCCTACCTTGGGCTCCCTAAGTGATGAACTGTGACCTGGGAGATGTAAGCTGAATAAACCCCTCATCCCCAAGTTGGTGTCAGTAGAGTGTTTTGTCATGCAATTGTGACTGCTCCAGATGGGATATCTGTGCTGCCTACTCTGAGGCCCACGAGAACCAGAGCAGAAGAAAACGTGGAAGGATTTGGGGAAGCAAAGCGTATGTGAGAATGCAGTTGGGGGTCAGTTTTGGGATATGACACGACAGAAGAACAGAAAACACATAGGGGTTGTGACTGCCTACATATGACAGCAAAAAAAAAAAAAAAAGAAAGAAAGAAGGAGGGAGAGGGGGGGGGGAAGAGGAAGAAAGGGGGGGAGGAGAGAGACGTGAAGGTAAGACAGAGATTACTTGGGGACAAAAGGGGGGGAATCAGTATGAGCAGAAGATGGGAGAGGGTATTGGGATGAATATAATCACGGTGCGTCTTATACAAGTCTAATATTACCAAGAATTTTAAGGGTTAAAAAACAGATAAGAGAAAGTTGGGAAGATATAGCTCAGTGGTAGAATTGATTCCCAGCAAGTATGTGGCCCTAAATTCAATTAACAGTACGAAAATCAATGCACAGGTGAACTAATTCAGCAAATGTAAAGACTATCCACAAGCAACAGTAACGTAAGTAACTCGACCTCTGGAACAAGCATTCTCAGCCAGGGGTCAGGTTAGAAATGTCTAAAAGCACGATATTCCTGAGGCATGGAGTTTGGGGGATAGGCAGAAGCCGAAGAGCATTTTATGTTATCCAGGACTATCTTGTACCCAACAAGTCATTACTGACCACATTGTCAATGTTTCCAGATTAAGGACACTGCCCTCCATGCTCTAGGGACACTTTGCCCTAATGGCCTATTGCTTGTGTTGTATGGATCTTGTCAATTCAACCCACAATGTTTGTTGTCTACAATTGTTACCACAAAGGATTTCAGTAAGCTAAATTCATTCTGAACTTTGTCTTTCAGGTAAAAATCACTTTTTTTCATAACCCTATGCTCAAATTGATTCATCATTCTCAAATAGAATGAGAAGTATATTTTTTCTTCTAAATTCAAAAGAGATGTTGCTGTATTAGAAGGATTAAATCTGTCATTCCAATTTGTATTCCAAAGATAGAAGAAACTAGCTAAGCCACAACTCAGATTAATTTATCCTGCTGAGCTATTTAAAGTCTTCTTATCATAAAAATAATTGGTTATTTTCATAGTAACACTACAGTTGTTGTTAGCTTTGATACAGCATGTAATGAGAATACTACTGAAGAGTATCTCGTCTAAAATGAGGATTTTCACCTGAGTACATCATGTGAAACATTCTCTCTTTCTCTGTGTGTATGTATCTGTATTTGTGGGGGTGGGGGTTTTGTGTGTGTTGTGTGTGTTGTGTGTTGTGTGTGTGAGTGTGTGTGTGCACTATCAACCTATTCAGTTGAAGGACAACTACAATAAGTAATTCAGCTCTTTCTCCAGCATTTGAATGATGGTGTAAGTCACAGGAATGAAGACTGAAATAGTCCCTTTGCTTTCAACTGTTAGGACACATTGTTAATATTCCTATGATTGGATATAAACAAAACTCACCTTCTGCTCCCTGGATCCCACAAACTGAAGTACATTCACCTAACTGAGCTCTGGTAAACCAGAGTTATAGAGAGAACAACGAGTGACGATCTACTTACAGGAGGAGCACCTGCTCCTTCTCCTGAAGGCCACAGCAGAAATTCTTCACCCAAGGCGATGTATGGCTTCCCTCGAGCTACACAAAATGGTGAGTTCTCTCCAGCCTATATGCTAATGCTTTCTCCAGGCTGCCTAATCACTCCTCATGGGTTGCAAGCTGTGGCTGAATACTCAGGTGAAGGTACCCTAACTCTCCCTGCCCTGGCCTACTTGGGGCATCAGCAATCAACAAGTCTAGCTTCGGTGCTCTTAAGCAGGCAGCAAGCAGGTCCAGCTGAGCTCAGGAAGATGGCATCTGATTTGAAATCAAGGGTTGGCAATGTGGCACAGGCTGGCTTCTTGGATTATTCTTTTTATTTTTATTTATTTATTTTTTTTTTTGTCTTTTGGACAGGGTCTCCCTGTAGCCCCAGTTCCCTGTCCTGGAAACTCACTCTGTAGACCAGGCTGGACTTGAACTCACAAAGATCCACCTGCCCTGCCAATGGTAGGATAAAGGGTGTGTGCCACCACGCCCAGCGGATTATCTATAATTTGGTTAGTTCCATGTGTCGCCCTCCTCAGAGCAGAAAGGGGCTAGCTTCTGTAGACTGCATGTCCCAAGCTCTGAACCAACTGGGAGAGACCATCAAACAGGTGGTACCAATGGCAGTGTGAAGGACAGGGGAAAGGAAAGCTAGAGCTTCCCCTCTTACTCCCTGTTGTGGCTTTATCTCCTTTGTGGTGCCAGCTCCTCCCAGAGAGTCCTAGTCTACCATTTGCTGTTGGATTCTGAGATTTAAGTTATCGTCATTAGGTGACACCTGTACATTCTCCTGACTCAGGACCAAGGGTTTCCTGACATATATCCTTCTCCTTTTTAGCTTTAAATCCTTTCACCTCTTTAACTAGTTTTCTAAGGAAATACATGGCTCAAAGATTCTTCTTATTCACCTAGAGTTGAGGTCATTCCACAAGGCAGGCTCTTAAACAAAGAACATGGGTACTCTGAGAGTAGGCTTGTCCTCAGAGAGCTTGGGAGGAGGCCTTGCTCTTTCTCTTATTCCAGAATCTTCTGTCAGACAAGACCCCCTCTTCCCAAGTGGACAAAGAGAGGATGTTCTAGGAAGGAACTGGAGAAGGTTTAGCCTGCATCTCTATTTATAGCGTAAAGTAGATGTTACAACCCTTCTCTCTTACTGGAGGTAAAACAGGCTCCATTGTCAGGTTTCTTAAGATCTCCAACCTGCCTTTCCGAGCTGTATAATGTGGCCAAATCAATGACTTTATCTTCAACTTTTCTATGAACTAGTGGATAAATATCACTTAATACTGGGGTTATGATTTATACATGGTCTCTATCCAGAGAAACAGTTTAAAACATTACCTGGCCCATGGTAGAAAGCCCTACACACACAACATTATATTTAGACCTTTCTTGGCCACACACTTAATATGGGAATAATTTAAGCACATTTTTTAGGTTCATTGTAATTCCAAGTTATTTCCCTAGCATAGTAAGTGCTCATTAAACCAGCTGCTACCATCACCGCCTAATCAATAATTCCTTTTATAGATGGAGAAGAAAGATGGAGATGAAGTTATATTAATAACAAAGTGAATCTCTAGGCATGGTGGTCCCAGCACTCAGGAAATAGAGGCAGGGATCTCTGTGAGATCAAGGCCTGTCTACATAGGAGTGTTTCAGCCAGCTAGGGCTACAGAGAGACATGTCCCAAAAAACCACCAAGATTTAATAAAAATTTGAATATATAGGAAGCAATTTTGTGCTGGTGTGTGCTGTTTGTGGGGTGCATGCGTGTTGCACGAGGCAAGAGGCTAACTAACATCGACTGTCTCCTCCATCACTCTCTACCTTACTTTTTGAGGACAGGGTCTCTCACTAACCTGAGGCTCACCAATTTGACTAGACCAACTGGCTAACAAGCCCTGGGAATGCTCTTCCCTCTATGTGTCCCGTCCTTGGTACTGAAGGTCTGTGCTACCACACACTGGCTTTTTCCATGGGTGAGGGATCCACACGCAGGCCCTCCTGTCCATGTAGCAAACAGGTTACCAAGTCAGCCATCTCCAGAACACCAAGAATTTTGTTATTGCTCTGGTTTCTCTGAAGATCATTTATCATACAAGAATGCCAAGCAATAATAACATAAAACCAAACTTTTCAAATACTAGGACTTTTGAACGGAATGTTCTGTAATACTGGACTAACCTGCAGTCACTGTCACCCTCTCTTCTGACCACTTACCCCCTGTCCCTTACCATCTCATCTTTTCTTCCCACCTGGCCTTCTATGTTTTATTACCTCTGTAAGCCTACTCTAGTCTCCATCTGGACTTAAAGGCCCAGGAAACCACAGGAGAACCATTTCCTGCTATTTTAAAGAAAAAGGCCAACTGTAGTCACCAAGATTTTCTGAAAGGACTTAAATGTGAATAATTGCTTTCTTTTCTCTCTGGTTACCATTGCTTATAAAGACCCATTTCCATCCATTTCAGCTATGGCCATTCCCAACGATCAATCTTCCCAAAGTCATGATTCAAGGATTGTTCTGGAAGTCACAAAACACATCTATATATATTTTTTTTTAATTAATAGTTAAATTGTACACCAAATTCTGCTTAACTGCAGAAGAGGCTTATTTTCTGGTTTTATGCACATAAGATCATAAGTTCAAATTACCTACTTAATTCCTAATTGTTTGTGATCTTGTATTATAGCTAACTTTATTAAAGACATCCACATTTTGCTTTAGATGCCATTATAGTTGTTTAAGTATAAAATAGCATTGTGCTGGATGGAACTGAAGTTATATTAATAACAAAGTGTATCCCAGGGCATGTGGTGCATTCCTTTAGTGCCAGCACTCAGAAGACAGAGGCAGGCACGATCTCTATGGTTCAAGGCTAGCCTGGTGTACCAAAGTGAGTTCAGACTAGCTGGGGCTATGGGGATGCTGTCTCAAAAAGACAAAAAATTAAAATAAAATAATAAAATAGCATTTTTTTATTTACCAGCTATCAAAACCTCAGTCTTTAACTAAAACCAATGCTTCGCTGAGATTTGTTGGCTCTGAGGTGGGTTTCTCTGAGAACTGCCACACACAGTTAGACTCACACTTCACTCAAGAAATTAATAGTCCTTGGCAAGGCACAGCACTCAGTTGGTAAAGTTTTCCTGCATAAGAATGAGGACCTAGGTTCACCTTCCCAGCACCGAAGTAAACAGCCCATCACAATGGCAAATTCCTGTTTGCCCAGAGCTGGGAAAGAGGAGGACTGGTGGAGGCATGCAGATCCCTAGAGCTTGCCGGCCAGCCACCCTAGCCGAATCAGTGAGTCCAACATCCAGTGAGAGACTTTGTCCCAAAAAAAGTCAGCTAGAAGGAAGTGACAGAGGGAAGACACCACTGTGTATCTATACGTGTCTACACACACACACACACACACACACACACACACCCCACAGGAACACATACACAAAGAAATTCATTCTTGTGTCTATTACTTTCAGTTTCCTTCTTTTTATTATTAATTTATTCTGTGCTCATTCATACATATGTACAATACACTTTGGTCACACTTGTCACACTCGTCCTCGCACCACCTCTCTCCCCTGCAATCCTCAACAGCCCCATCCCAATTCCATGTCTTTTGTTGGTTTATATTGTGTCTGAATTTAACCAGAGATAGCCACATGGGCTGGGGTGGACAATTATTTCCTCTCCACCCCATAACCCCTGAGCAGGTCTTCCTGGATTTTACGTTCAGACTAGATGCAGGCAATCCCAACTGCCGCTGTGGTTTCATGACTGCTACATCCATGTCAAACCTGTAATAGAATATTTCACAGCCTTCCTCCGTCACTTGGATCTTATGTTCCTTCTGATCCTGTGACATTCTCTGAGTATTGAGGTAGTGCAAGGCCAGTCCTGTTTAAGGCTGGGCATGCAGCGGTCACTTATTCTAGGCTTGGACGAGCCACAAATCCTGGATTTAGCTGCTGCACATTTGCAGAGAACAGCTTCTGTGATCAAGAATCAGGGCATCTTTAGTGGTTGGGTATAAACACAAATACTTTAGGAGACAGTTTGACAATGAGTCATTTATCAAAACCGTAGTAGGAACTTCACCCCTAGTGCCTATGACTTTCTGGGCTTGGGCCTTTGACCGGTCATGAGCTCCTCTCTGTAGGGCCTCAGATCCAATCAGAAATCCATTGCTACTTGTCTTTCCTGGTATCAGCCCTTCAATTTGCTGTGTTCAGGTTATAGTTCTAAGACACCACTGTGCTTATCTCCACCTCATTAGGATCCCAACTTCAGAAGTCACTTCTTTTGCCCACCCAAGTTCACACCGTTAAAGACAACATGTAGACAAGAGTTTAAGAGTCTGATGTAAGTTCCAGGTTACCCCAATTATAGCACACAGCCTCCTCACTATCCACAGAAAAATTAGGATTCATTGATGTTCATAATCATAATTTCTGAGATATGTTATTGCTTATCTTAAAGGATGCTTTGAATAGTAAATCTTTGATAAAAATTCTCATGGGAGTGGCAAGTATCATTTCACTTTAAATATCTGCTTCCATATGTATGGCCGGGGCCAGGTGCCGGGGATCCAGGCGAACTGAACACAGTCCAGGAGAAACGCCATCGCCTGCAGATGAAATGAATCAGGATTTATGCAGCCACCTGTACAATACATTAGCAGCCACCTGCAGACCTGCCCAGCTGTGCAAAATTCAGTGAAATGAATAGACTAAAGTGGCCAGAACTAGGGAGCAGATTGAGGACTCAGGGAATAGGAGCCAACACAAATGCAAAGAAAAGCCAAGGGAGTTAGAAACCAAACAAAATAAAACACTGAGCTTCAAGAAGAAAGGATGCAGGAGTTTCTGAGTTAACTACAGGTCAGTGGATGGCAATTCTCTGGCCAAAATGTACTGAGCTGACTGTCCTTGTTTGTGTAACTCGGTGATTTCAGCCATCAAAATTATGAGTATTTTCAAAACTGAACACACAATTTTCCTTCCAGCTGAAAAGACTGGGAGGAAAATAGCTTCCAGTAGTGAAATGGCCTCAGTGATATAAATATTTGTTTATTCCTCTTAACTATCAGATTAATTGGAATTTATTTCATAAAAACAATTCGGAGAAGCAGCCTGACTTAAGGTAAATGCTGGCTGGCATGGAGATTTACTGAAGAACAAGGGAAATCTGAATATGAGTAACATGAGCCCTCACGTTGTGTTGTGTGCAAAAGAGAAGGGAAAGTCACTTGTATAGAAGCCGCACAGTGGTTAAGAGCATTGGCTGTTCTTGCAGAAGACACAGGTTTCTCTAGCCCCTGCCATTCTCTCCAGCCCCTGCATTGATGTTTTATTGTCCATAGCTATCAAATTTCTATTTTATGTGCTTTTTGGTGTTTTGATGGGTTTTTTTTGTTTGGTTTGGTTTGTGGGTTGTTGTTTGTTCGTTTGTTTGTTTGTTTTTCACACTGTCTTTTGTAGCCCATGCTGGGTTTCAAACTCAGAGGCAATTTTCCTGGTTCGGCTACCCTTCCTGTGGATGACCGATATGAACGACCATGCCTTGCCTCACCCCCTTCCTCTACCTCTCTTTGGAAGAGCTCCTTCTACCTCAGATTTATATGTTTTAGGATTCCCAAAGTTCAGATCTCTTTCTAGCAATGCTGGTTCATGAAAAAGGTTTTGCTATAGAAAATTAAATAAGAACAATACACAGACTTTTTCATAAAGCTAAATTATTAACATTGACCATAGTTTTATAGGTTTTTTTGTCTTGTTTGCTGTTTATTTGGTTGTTTTGAGGTTAATTTCCTTGCATGTTTGCTGATAAATGTACTTTTGGTAGACAATACTGCCCACAGATAGTCTATCAAAAAATTCTTCCACAGGGAATAAAAATATTTCAAAATTCTAATCAAACAGCGAGACTGCCAAACGAGCATTACAGTCAATAAATGTGGAGTTCTTTGGCTGTCAGCAGAGGGGCTAGCATACCCTCTGGACAGCTGGGAATCACAGGGAGGGGTGAGGTGCTTGTCATTTTTGTGTTTTATGGTAGCTACCTACACATCATGATGCTTAATTAAAAATGAAGAACTAGGGTTGGACGTATGCTTAGCGGTTAAGAGACTGGACCGCTCTTAACAGAGGACCCGGTTCGATCCCAGCACCACATGGCTGGTGAGAACCAGTCTGTGATCTTCCAGTTTCCAGGGAAGCAACTCCAGGTTCCAGGGGAATCAGGAGACCCTCTTCTGACCTCCGCGGCACATGCCCGCCACGGGTGCACAAACCTACCATGCAAGACAGTAATCATACACATACACAAAATAAATCAAAAAATTTATTAAAAAAACAAGAAGAAACTTTCTGATTAGGTTTTTAGTCTTATGAATAGAGGGGCAAACAAAGTAAAATCAATGCAGTAATTAGCAAGGATATGCCAGTCAGTCATCAACCAAAGAAAAGAGAAGCCTCCTGTCATTCATGCTTTAGGCTTGGTCCTTGTTTCTAATGGAGAATGAGTCATCTTTTTGTCAGTCTTCATCCCTCGGAATAATCTTGCTTAGTGTGGGCTTTTATTCTGTGAAGTTGTTTCTCAGGAAAATATATTTGAGCTGTTAGAGTGAGTACTTCCAGCTGACACACTAAGGAGTGTGCATATGTAACTTCTCACCATATCCCAGAGTTTGAGATTCATTGCAACAGGACATTGAGGTCCGGTCTGAAGTCCTTATTTGTCCCTAACTAGATGTGTGACCCTAGGAAACTCATTCAATGGCACTAGCCATGGGTGGCATTGACTTTTGGAAGGAGAGTATAACTGTGTGTGTTTCCTATGGAGCACTGTGTCTAGACATGTGAGTTCAGAGCAACGTGGTCTGAGTTTTTTCTACTAGCTGGCCCAGTTACTAACTTCTTCTTGAATATAAATTAGCATGGTATTAATATCTACTTCCTGGGTTTCCTATAATGTTACAATGGAGCAATCTTTGTAAAGATTTTCAAGCATGTTTGGCACCAGTGGTGGAGAATGCAGTGCATGTGTGCAGCTCCTGTGGGAGTCTTTGTGTTGAACATGCTCTCCCGTCATGCGTACCTCATGCTTCCCATTCTGCCAGTTTAACATACAAAGGCCAGTCTGTCAGCCTCTGCACACTCTTTACATTACTCTCCATGGTTTATAAGAACAAGGATTAACCTCGATATTATAGAGCCACAGAGAAAACAGTAGAGATCTCAAGATTATTATTGTACTGGTCTTAATAGATGGCATCCATTCCATTGTTCAGTGGTTCATTAAGTTGTCAGGATGCTCTAAGGATCTCAGAAGCATTTCTCAGCTTCCTTTGAGGAAGCTATATTTGACATGATAGGACTTTAAGACTTTGCCCTGCCAACATTCCTTACTAGTGTTTAAGCAGTAACTTGAACACAGATCCTGATTCTCACTGACCCCTTTGAGACTAGGAGCTGTTACACAGAAGGCACATTACTGGGGAGACATGAGACCACTATTTGGTCTTAGCTATTTAAGAATGTTACTTGAAATAGACTTATAGGGAGTTAAAGTATCTGAGAATTAAGGCAAACAGCAGTTAAAAGAAAATATAAGTAAAAGACTTACTGGAGTTTACTGGGCTCTATTATGTCTAATTTGTGTTCCTTAAATGCTCTTGAGTGTGTGTACATTCACTGGAACCTGCTTAACCTAAAAGGCTTAAAGAAAACTGACTCTATCTCAGCAACTACCAGTTGCAAATAGACCCTCAACTAGGGCTGGGGATTCTTGCCTTCCTCCCCATCTATGCTGAGGTTTTGTGTGCCTGGGGATTGCATAGGTCTTGTGAATGTGGTCATAAGTACTGTGGGTTCATATGTGAAGCCACTCTGTTCTGTCCAGAGAACAAGTGTTCTGCATGTCCTTTAACCAGCTTCCGCCCCTTACAATTTTTCCACCTCATCTTCTGCAGTGATCCCCAAGCCTTGTGAGGAGGGGGTGTGATATGGGTGTCCCGTTCAGGGTTAAACATTCTTATTCTCTGAATGTAGGGCAGTTATGGGTCTCTGTGCTAATGGCTATCTTCTGCCAGAACCTGCACTAATCTATAGGTATAACAATAAGTCAGTCGTCGGAGTCATTATGTCCATTTAGCAGGATAATAGTAGTCGGTTCTTCCCTCCAGCCTGTGATGTGTCCAGCTACAGCTTCTTCACCCTGATAACAGTGTCGGATATGGGCTCCGTCTTATGAAGTGGGTCTTAAATCCAATCAGAAGGATAGGTAGTTGCTCCATAACATCTGTGCCACTATTGTACCAGTTGGGGTATATTGACAGGCCAGTCATACCACAGCACACAGGGTCCACAGCTGGTTGCATAAGGTTGATGGTTACTTTTCTAGAGCTTGCATTGTACCTTCTGGCACCATTAAAGCTAGATGGTAGAGTTGAGGCTTTGAGGTTAGTGCCAGCTTGGTTTCTCCTTATTTGTTCTGTGACTCACATTACTGTAGTAACTTCAGCACGAGGGTCTTGACATCATTTTCTAGTTGGCAACTAAGAGCAATGGCAACAACCAGTACTGTCTGAGGGTCTGTGGTACTTCCTTGGTCAACAAATCGGAAAGAGGGAATCCATCACTGGCATTGGGCTTTCGATTTGCTGCCCTGTGGTATCTGCTAGAGCCACTGAACCCCTGTGACAGGAGAACTTCATTTAAGCTCTTTCCTATTGTGTTCTGTAGTAGTAGGGTTCCATGTGACCTTTACAAAAGGCCCTCAGTATCAGTTACCTCCCCCCACACTCCCTCCTCTGCCCTGTTCTCCTATTCACTACCTCATTTAACCCATCTTAATCCATTTTCACTCCCCACCTTTACATCACTGCAGATTCCCCTCTCATGAGGCCTCCTCTCATGGCCCCTTACAGTTTTCCTGTCCTATCTAGACTTTGAAACACACATATCCAAGGATTCAAAATGAGGATCCACTTATGAGAGTGAACATCCTGTGTCTGGGTTCCCTCACTCAGCATGATTCTTCTATTACCTGAAAATTATTTCATTTCTCTTAGCAGCTGAGTAATATTACCCATTGTCTAAACGTTCAGTTCTTTCATTGGTTAATATTAACTCTCAAATTTAAGTCTCAATTCCCTAATAAAATGATACAGACTAACTGACTGAATTTGAAAACAGGATCCATCTTTTTTGCTGTCTCCAAGAAACATACCTCACCTTCAACAATAAACAACACCTTAAAGGTAAAGGATGAGAGAGTTATGGAACTAAGAAATAAGCAGGCACAGCTATTGCAACATTTGACAAAATGGAGTTCAATGAAAACTAATCAGAAGAGATTTGGAACTTCATACTCATTAAAGGGAAAAAAAATCCCCCAAGGACATTACAATCCTGAACATATATGTACCAAATACAGGGGCACCCATTTCATAAAAGAAACACCTTATTAGGTCCAGTACAGTGATGGTGGATTATTTCAAAACTCTACTCTCACTAAGAGACAAGTCATTCAGACCAAAACTAAATAGAGAAACCCTGAAGTTAAATGACATCAAAATTAAATGTAGCTGCCGGGCATAGTGGCACACGCCTTTAATCCTACCACTTGGGAGGCACAGGCAGGCAGATCTTTGTGAGTTCAAGGCCAGCCTGGTCTACAGAGTGAGTTCCAGGACAGCTGGAGCTACAGGGAGTCCCTGTCTCGAAAAGACCAAATAATAATAATAATAAATGTAGCTAAAAGACATTTACAGAGCATATATAATTTCTGCATTAGTAGGATTAACTTATTGGATATGATAAGTTGAACTAGGTCGGGGGGGGGCACTAGCCTATAATCCCAGATACTCAGGAAGATGAACAAGGAAGATAACAAATTCAAAGTAAGCCTGGTCAACCTAATAAGATACAATTTTAAAATGTAAAGAGATATACACTACTGTAGAGGGATAAACAAAGATTTAGAAGGCACTTTAAGTATGTTTCCATCTGGCAAAATATCCACAGCAGATTTACCAGTAAGTCTGTGTCCCTCCTATTGTAGCCCCTCAGCCTGAGCAGTAGAGAAATGCACTGCATGGCCATCAAAGAGGGTACTTACAACCGGTCAGAGTGCCGAGGGTGACTGCTCCAGATGGGATATCTGTGCTGCCTACTCTGAGGCCCAGAGACCAGAGCAGAAGAAAACATGGAAGGATTTGGGGAAGCAAAGCGTATGTGAGAATGCAGTTGGGGGTCAGGTTTGGGATATGACACGACCAGAAGAACAGAAAACACATAGGGGTTGTGACTGCCTACATATGACAGAAAAAAAAAAAAAAAAAATGAAAGAAGAGAGGAGAGGGGAGGGGGAAGAGGAAGAAGGGGAGGGGAGGAGAGACGTGAAGGTAAGACAGAGATTACTTGGGGACAAAAGGGGGGGAATCAGTATGAGCAGAAGATGGGAGAGGGTATTGGGATGAATATAATCACGGTGCGTCTTATACAAGTCTAATATTACCAAGAATTTTAAGGGTTAAAAAACAGATAAGAGAAAGTTGGAGATATAGCTCAGTGGTAGAATTGATTCCCAGCAAGTATGTGGCCCTAAATTCAATTAACAGTACGAAAATCAATGCACAGGTGAACTAATTCAGCAAATGTAAAGACTATCCACAAGCAACAGTAACGTAAGTAACTCGACCTCTGGAACAAGCATTCTCAGCCAGGGGTCAGGTTAGAAATGTCTAAAAGCACGATATTCCTGAGGCATGGAGTTTGGGGGATAGGCAGAAGCCGAAGAGCATTTTATGTTATCCAGGACCATCTTGTACCCAACAAGTCATTACTGACCACATTGTCAATGTTTCCAGATTAAGGACACTGCCCTCCATGCTCTAGGGACACTTTGCCCTAATGGCCTATTGCTTGTGTTGTATGGATCTTGTCAATTCAACCCACAATGTTTGTTGTCTACAATTGTTACCACAAAGGATTTCAGTAAGCTAAATTCATTCTGAACTTTGTCTTTCAGGTAAAAATCACTTTTTTTCATAACCCTATGCTCAAATTGATTCATCATTCTCAAATAGAATGAGAAGTATATTTTTTCTTCTAAATTCAAAAGAGATGTTGCTGTATTAGAAGGATTAAATCTGTCATTCCAATTTAGTATTCCAAAGATAGAAGAAACTAGCTAAGCCACGACTCAGATCTAATTTATCCTGCTGAGCTATTTAAAGTCTTCATTATCATAAAAATAATTGGTTATTTTCATAGTAACACTACAGTGGTTGTTAGCTTTGATACAGCATGTAATGAGAATACTACTGAAGAGTATCTCGTCTAAAATGAGGATTTTCACCTGAGTACATCATGTGCAACATTCTCTCTTTCTCTGTGTGTGTATGTATCTGTATTTGTGGGGGTGGGGGGTTTGTGTGTGTGTGTGTGTGTGTGTGTGTGTGTGAGTGTGTGTGTGCATATCAACCTATTCAGTTGAAGGACAACTACAATAAGTAATTCAGCTCTTTCTCCAGCATTTGAATGATGGTGTAAGTCACAGGAATGAAGACTGAAATAGTCCCTTTGCTTCATACTGTTAGGGACACATTGTTAATATTCCTATGATTGGATATAAACAAAACTCACCTTCTGCTCCCTGGATCCCACAAACTGAAGTACATTCACCTAACTGAGCTCTGGTAAACCAGAGTTATAGAGAGAACAACGAGTGACGATCTACTTACAGGAGGAGCACCTGCTCCTTCTCCTGAAGGCCACAGCAGAAATTCTTCACCCAAGCAGGGATGATGGCTTCCTCAGAGCTACACAAAATGGTGAGTCTTCTCCAGCCTATATGCTAATGCTTTCTCCAGGCTGCCTAATCACTCCTCATGGGTTGCAAGCTGTGGCTGAATACTCAGGTGAAGGTACCCTAACTCTCCCTGTGGCCTACTTGGGGCATCAGCAATCAACAAGTCTAGCTTCGGTGCTCTTAAGCAGGCAGCAAGCAGGTACAGCTGAGCTCAGGAAGATGGCATCTGATTTGAAATCAAGGGTTGGCAATGTGGCACAGGCTGGCTTCTTGGATTATTCTTTTATTTATTTATTTATTTTGGTCTTTTTGAGACAGGGTCTCCCTGTAGCCCCAGTTCCCTGTCCTGGAACTCACTCTGTAGACCAGGCTGGACTTGAACTCACAAAGATCCACCTGCCTCTGCCTCCCAAGTGGTAGGATTAAAGGTGTGTGCCACCACGCCCAGCCGGATTACTCTATAATTTGGTTAGTTCCATGTGTCGCCCTCCTCAGAGCAGAAAGGGGCTAGCTTCTGTAGACTGCATGTCCCAAGCTCTGAACCAACTGGGAGAGACCATCAAACAGGTGGTACCAATGGCAGTGTGAAGGACAGGGGAAAGGAAAGCTAGAGCTTCCCCTCTTACTCCCTGTTGTGGCTTTATCTCCTTTGTGGTGCCAGCTCCTCCCAGAGAGTCCTAGTCTACCATTTGCTGTTGGATTCTGAGATTTAAGTTATCGTCATTAGGTGACACCTGTACATTCTCCTGACTCAGGACCAAGGGTTTCCTGACATATATCCTTCTCCTTTTTAGCTTTAAATCCTTTCACCTCTTTAACTAGTTTTCTAAGGAAATACATGGCTCAAAGATTCTTCTTATTCACCTAGAGTTGAGGTCATTCCACAAGGCAGGCTCTTAAACAAAGAACATGGGTACTCTGAGAGTAGGCTTGTCCTCAGAGAGCTTGGGAGGAGGCCTTGCTCTTTCTCTTATTCCAGAATCTTCTGTCAGACAAGACCCCCTCTTCCCAAGTGGACAAAGAGAGGATGTTCTAGGAAGGAACTGGAGAAGGTTTAGCCTGCATCTCTATTTATAGCGTAAAGTAGATGTTACAACCCTTCTCTCTTACTGGAGGTAAAACAGGCTCCATTGTCAGGTTTCTTAAGATCTCCAACCTGCCTTTCCGAGCTGTATAATGTGGCCAAATCAATGACTTTATCTTCAACTTTTCTATGAACTAGTGGATAAATATCACTTAATACTGAGGGTTATGATTTATACATGGTCTCATCCAGAGAAACAGTTTAAAACATTACCTGGCCCATGGTAGAAAGCCCTCCACAACATTTTTATTATTTAGACCTTTCTTGGCCACACACTTAATATGGGAATAATTTAAGCACATTCTTTTTAGGTTCATTGTAATTCCAAGTTATTTCCCTAGCATAGTAAGTGCTCATTAAACCAGCTGCTACCATCACCGCCTAATCAATAATTCCTTTATAGATGGAGAAGAAAGATGGAGATGAAGTTATATTAATAACAAAGTGAATCTCTAGGCATGGTGGTCCCAGCACTCAGGAAATAGAGGCAGGCAGATCTCTGTGAGATCAAGGCCAGCCTGGTCTACATAGGGAGTTTCATGCCAGCTAGGGCTACAGAGAGACACTGTCCCAAAAAAACACCAAGATTTAATAAAAATTTGAATATATAGGAAGCAATTTTGTGCTGGTGTGTGCTGTTTGTGGGGTGCATGTGTGTGCAGAGGCAAGAGGCTAACTAACATCGACTGTCTTCCTCCATCACTCTCTACCTTACTTTTGAGACAGGGTCTCTCACTAAACCTGAGGCTCACCAATTTGACTAGACCAACTGGCTAACAAGCCCTGGGAATGCTCTTCCCTCTATGTGTCCCGTCCTTGGTACTGAAGGTCTGTGCTACCACACCTGGCTTTTTCCATGGGTGAGGGATCCACACGCAGGCCCTCCTGTCCATGTAGCAAACAGGTTACCAAGTCAGCCATCTCCAGAACACCAAGAATTTTGTTATTGCTCTGGTTTCTCTGAAGATCATTTATCATACAAGAATGCCAAGCAATAATAACATAAAACCAAACTTTTCAAATACTAGGACTTTTGAACGGAATGTTCTGTAATACTGGACTAACCTGCAGTCACTGTCACCCTCTCTTCTGACCACTTACCCCCTGTCCCTTACCATCTCATCTTTTCTTCCCACCTGGCCTTCTATGTTTTATTACCTCTGTAAGCCTACTCTAGTCTCCATCTGGACTTAAAGGCCCAGGAAACCACAGGAGAACCATTTCCTGCTATTTTAAAGAAAAAGGCCAACTGTAGTCACCAAGATTTTCTGAAAGGACTTAAATGTGAATAATTGCTTTCTTTTCTCTCTGGTTACCATTGCTTATAAAGACCCATTTCCATCCATTTCAGCTATGGCCATTCCCAACGATCAATCTTCTTCCAAAGTCAAATGGATTCAAGGATTGTTCTGGAAGTCACAAAACACTATATATATATATTTTTTTTTAATTACATAGTTAAATTGTACACCAAATTCTGCTTAACTGCAGAAGAGGCTTATTTTCTGGTTTTATGCACATAAGATCATAAGTTCAAATTACCTACTTAATTCCTAATTGTTTGTGATCTTGTATTATAGCTAACTTTATTAAAGACATCCACATTTTGCTTTAGATGCCATTATAGTTGTTTAAGTATAAAATAGCATTGTGCTGGATGGAACTGAAGTTATATTAATAACAAAGTGTATCCCAGGGCATGTTGGTGCATTCCTTTAGTGCCAGCACTCAGAAGACAGAGGCAGGCAGATCTCTATGAGTTCAAGGCTAGCCTGGTGTACACAGTGAGTTCAGACTAGCTGGGGCTATGGGGAGATGCTGTCTCAAAAAGACAAAAAATTAAAATTAAAAAATAAAATAGCATTTTAATTTACCAGCTATCAAAACCTCAGTCTTTAACTAAAACCAATGCTTCGCTGAGATTTGTTGGCTCTGAGGTGGGTTTCTCTGAGAACTGCCACACACAGTTAGACTCACACTTCACTCAAGAAATTAATAGTCCTTGGCAAGGCACAGCACTCAGTTGGTAAAGTTTTCACTGCATAAGAATGAGGACCTAGGTTCACCTTCCCAGCACCGAAGTAAACAGCCCATCACAATGGCAAATTCCTGTTTGCCCAGAGCTGGGAAGGAGAGGAGGACTGGTGGAGGCATGCAGATCCCTAGAGCTTGCCGGCCAGCCACCCTAGCCGAATCAGTGAGTCCAACATCCAGTGAGAGACTTTGTCCCAAAAAAGTCAGCTAGAGAGGAAGTGACAGGGGAAGACACCACTGTGTATCTATAGTGTCTACACACACACACACACACACACACACCACAGGAACACATACACAAAGAAATTCATTCTTGTGTCTATTACTTTCAGTTTCTTCTTTTTTCATTATTAATTTATTCTGTGATCATTTCATACATATGTACAATACACTTTGGTCACACTTGTCACACTCGTCCTCGCACCACCTCTCTCCCCTGCAATCCTCAACAGCCCCATCCCAATTCCATGTCTTTTGTTGGTTTATAGTTTGTGATGTACTGAATTTAACCAGAGATAGCCACATGGGCTGGGGTGGACAATTATTTCCTCTCCACCCCATAACCCCTGAGCAGGTCTTCCTGGATTTTACGTTCAGACTAGATGCAGGCAATCCCAACTGCCGCTGTGGTTTCATGACTGCTACATCCATGTCAAACCTGTAATAGAATATTTCACAGCCTTCCTCCGTCACTTGGATCTTATGTTCCTTCTGATTCCTGTGACATTCTCTGAGTATTGAGGTAGTGCAAGGCCAGTCCTGTTTAAGGCTGGGCATGCAGCGGTCACTTATTCTAGGCTTGGACGAGCCACAAATCCTGGATTTAGCTGCTGCACATTTGCAGAGAACAGCTTCTGTGATCAAGAATCAGGGCATCTTTAGTGGTTGGGTATAAACACAAATACTTAGGAGACAGTTTGACAATGAGTCATTTATCAAAACCTTAGTAGGAACTTCACCCCTAGTGCCTATGACTTTCTGGGCTTGGGCCTTTGACCGGTCATGAGCTCCTCTCTGTAGGGCCTCAGATCCAATCAGAAATCCATTGCTACTTGTCTTTCCTGGTATCAGCCCTTCAATTTGCTGTGTTCAGGTTATAGTTCTAAGACACCACTGTGCTTATCTCCACCTCATTAGGATCCCAACTTCAGAAGTCACTTCTTTTGCCCACCCAAGTTCACACCGTTAAAGACAACATGTAGACAAGAGTTTAAGAGTCTGATGTAAGTTCCAGGTTACCCCAATTATAGCACACAGCCTCCTCACTATCCACAGAAAAATTAGGATTCATTGATGTTCATAATCATAATTTCTGAGATATGTTATTGCTTATCTTAAAGGATGCTTTGAATAGTAAATCTTTGATAAAAATTCTTATGGGAGTGGCAAGTATCATTTCACTTTAAATATCTGCTTCCATATGTATGGCCGGGGCCAGGTGCCGGGGATCCAGGCGAACTGAACACAGTCCAGGAGAAACGCCATCGCCTGCAGATGAAATGAATCAGGATTTATGCAGCCACCTGTACAATACATTAGCAGCCACCTGCAGACCTGCCCAGCTGTGCAAAATTCAGTGAAATGAATAGACTAAAGTGGCCAGAACTAGGGAGCAGATTGAGGACTCAGGGAATAGGAGCCAACACAAATGCAAAGAAAAGCCAAGGGAGTTAGAACCAAACAAAATAAAACACTGAGCTTCAAGAAGAAAGGATGCAGGAGTTTCTGAGTTAACTACAGGTCAGTGGATGGCAATTCTCTGGCCAAAATGTACTGAGCTGACTGTCCTTGTTTGTGTAACTTGGTGATTTCAGCCATCAAAATTATGAGTATTTTCAAAACTGAACACACAATTTTCCTTCCAGCTGAAAAGACTGGGAGGAAAATAGCTTCCAGTAGTGAAATGGCCTCAGTGATATAAATATTTGTTTATTCCTCTTAACTATCAGATTAATTGGAATTTATTTCATAAAAACAATTCGGAGAAGCAGCCTGACTTAAGGTAAATGCTGGCTGGCATGGAGATTTACTGAAGAACAAGGGAAATCTGAATATGAGTAACATGAGCCCTCACGTTGTGTTGTGTGCAAAAGGAGAAGGGAAAGTCACGTTGTATAGAAGCCGCACAGTGGTTAAGAGCATTGGCTGTTCTTGCAGAAGACACAGGTTCTCTCCAGCCCCTGCCATCTCTCCAGCCCCTGCATTGATAGTTTTATTGTCCATAGCTATCAAATTTCCTATTTTATGTGCTTTTTGGTGTTTTGATAGGGCGGGGGCATTGGTTTTGGTTTGGTTTGTGGGTTTGTTTGTTTGTTCGTTTGTTTGTTTGTTTTTCACACTGTCTTTGTAGCCCATGCTGGGTTCAAACTCAGAGCAATCTTCCTGCTTCGGCTACCCTCCTGTGGGATGACCGTCATGAACGACCATGCCTTGCCTCACCCCCTTCCTCTACCTCTCTTTGGAAGAGCTCCTTCTACCTCAGATTTATATGTTTTAGGATTCCCAAAGTTCAGATCTCTTTCTAGCAATGCTGGTTCATGAAAAAGGTTTTGCTATAGAAAATTAAATAAGAACAATACACAGACTTTTTCATAAAGCTAAATTATTAACATTGACCATAGTTTTATAGGTTTTTGTCTTGTTTGCTGTTTATTGGTTGTTTTGAGGTTATTTCCTTGCTATGTTTTGCTGATAAATGTACTTTTGTTTAGAAATACTGCCCACAGATAGTACTTATCAAAAAATTCTTCACACAGGAATAAAATATATTTCAAAATTCTATATCAAAACAGCGAGACTGCCAAAGAGCATTACAGTCAATAAATGTGGAGTTCTTTGGCTGTCAGCAGAGGGGCTAGCATACCCTCTGGACAGCTGGGAATCACAGGAGAGGTGAGGTAGACCTTGTCATGAGTTTCTGGCCTAGCTCTAAATTGATAGCTTTTTAAAAAGAAGAAACTTTCTGATTAGGTTTTTAGTCTTATGAATAGAGGGGCAAACAAAGTAAAATCAATGCAGTAATTAGCAAGGATATGCCAGTCAGTCATCAACCAAAGAAAAGAGAAGCCTCCTGTCATTCATGCTTTGGGCTTGGTCCTTGTTTCTAATGGAGAATGAGTCATCTTTTTGTCAGTCTTCATCCCTCGGAATAATCTTGCTTAGTGTGGGCTTTTATTCTGTGAAGTTGTTTCTCAGGAAAATATATTTGAGCTGTTAGAGTGAGTACTTCCAGCCGACACACTAAGGAGTGTGCGTATGTAACTTCTCACCATATCCCAGAGTTTGAGATTCATTACAACAGGACATTGAGGTCCGGTCTGAAGTCCTTATTTGTCCCTAACTAGATGTGTGACCCTAGGAAACTCATTCAATGGCACTAGCCATGGGTGGCATTGACTTTTGGAAGGAGAGTATAACTGTGTGTGTTTCCTATGGAGCACTGTGTCTAGACATGTGAGTTCAGAGCAACGTGGTCTGAGTTTTTTCTACTAGCTGGCCCAGTTACTAACTTCTTCTTGAATATAAATTAGCATGGTATTAATATCTACTTCCTGGGTTTCCTATAATGTTACAATGGAGCAATCTTTGTAAAGATTTTCAAGCATGTTTGGCACCAGTGGTGGAGAATGCAGTGCATGTGTGCAGCTCCTGTGGGAGTCTTTGTGTTGAACATGCTCTCCCGTCATGCGTACCTCATGCTTCCCATTCTGCCAGTTTAACATACAAAGGCCAGTCTGTCAGCCTCTGCACACTCTTTACATTACTCTCCATGGTCTATAAGAACAAGGATTAACCTCGATATTATAGAGCCACAGAGAAAACAGTAGAGATCTCAAGATTATTATTGTACTGGTCTTAATAGATGGCATCCATTCCATTGTTCAGTGGTTCATTAAGTTGTCAGGATGCTCTAAGGATCTCAGAAGCATTTCTCAGCTTCCTTTGAGGAAGCTATATTTGACATGATAGGACTTTAAGACTTTGCCTGCCTTACTAGTGTTTAAGCAGTAACTTGAACACAGATCCTGATTCTCACTGACCCCTTTGAGACTAGGAGCTGTTACACAGAAGGCACATTACTGGGGAGACATGAGACCACTATTTGGTCTTAGCTATTTAAGAATGTTACTTGAAATAGACTTATAGGGAGTTAAAGTATCTGAGAATTAAGGCAAACAGCAGTTAAAAGAAAATATAAGTAAAAGACTTACTGGAGTTTACTGGGCTCCTGTGCTGGACAGCTTTAGTGTCAACTTGACACACCTGGGTTGAGGGAGCCTCAACTGGGGAATTGGATCATTGGACTGGCCTGTGGCCACGTTTTTGGAGTGTTGTCTTGATTGTCGAGCAGTGTAGGAGGGCCCAGCCCACTATGGGTGGTACCACCCTGGGCAGGTTGTTGTGTACTGTGTAAGAGGTCAGGCTGGGCATGGGCCAGGGGAGCAAGCCAGTGAACAGCATTCCTCCATGGCCTGTGCTTCAGATCCTGCCTCCAGGTTCCTGCCCTGAGTTCCTGCCTTGGGCTCCCTAAGTGATGAACTGTGACCCAGGAGATGTAAGCTGAATAAACCCTTTCCTCCCCAAGTTGGTGTTGGTCAGAGTGTTTTGTCACAGCAATTGAAGAGAAACTACAACAGTTCCCAAATCTCAAATGTTGTTCTACGGACTAAAGCTCTTTAATTTTCTCATTTTCCTGTGAGAAACATGGAATTAATATCTCTAGACCAATGAGGAGAATGGGCATTATATTTTAAAATATTTTTCCAGAATTTATTTTCAAATTTTACATAATGATTCTTATTTTCACTGATATTGTTATTAAATAAGACCAACTATGAAAATATTAATTTTTAAATTTTATTTTATGTGTAGGAGTGTTTTACCTATATGGATTTTAAGTGCACCACATGGGTGCAATGCCCATGGAGGCCAGAAGAGGGCATCAAATCTCCAGTGACTGGAGATTCAGATGTTTGTTAACTGCCATGTGGGAACTGAACCAGTGTCCACTGGAAGAACACACACTGTTAAGTGATCTTTCTAGCCCCTAACACTTTAGAAGTGTTCTTATAGTACCAGTTTGAACTGTCAAAGCTTGTGTCATTGTTTAGGGGAACTTTGCTGCCACAGTCTTGGAACTGCATCAGTGAAGACTGTCTTTGAAAATCAAGCCTGGGGGGCTGGAGAGATGGCCTAGCGGTTGGGAGCACCGACTGCTCTTGCAGAGGACCCGGGTTCGATCCCCAGCACCCACATGGCAGCTGAGAACCGTCTGAAACTCCAATTCCAGGAGAACTCTAGTTCCAGGGGAATCCGACACCCTCTTCTGACCTCCGTGGCATTGCACGACATGGGTGCACAGACCTACATGCAGACAGTACATTCATACACATACAGAAATAAATAAAAAATAAAGAAAATCAAGCCTGGGAGGGTAGTGATTACAGTGAAATAGACAGAAGAGCCATGAGGCATGGTTGGTTCAGTGCTGACAATAGGCCAGCATTCGTATTTTACATTCAAATTATCTGCATATCAGATCTTGGCATGTTTACCAGAAAGATGACTTTCAGTGTGTCCTTTCTACTCTCCTTCCTTCATTGTGGTTTTCCAATCTGATGTTTGAAAGGACAAAAAAAGTGTGCTGCTGTGATGTAAAGCATAATCCTGGTAGAAGCATAGAAAACTAGAATTTAAAAGCCTTCATTGTCAGATAGGCACGACCCTGTGATAGTTCATCTGTGCAGCAACCTCCCTGTCATGTCTGAAAAGTACTGGTCTGGAGCATCCTTCCCTAGTTCTGGTTCTTATAAACACTCTTCCCCCTCTTCCACGGTGACCCCTGGACACCGGGATGATGCCTCATTTCAGGGTGAGCAATCCATTCTCTTATTCTCTGAACTTTGACCAGTGTGGTACTCTGTATTAAAGTATATATTGGGAATAAAAAGAACCTTCTCTGATGAGGGTGAGAGCTGCACAATCCTTGTGCACAAAGATAAGTATTTAAAGACAGTTTGATACAATGTCCATTTAGCAGTATAACAATAGTAGGATCTCCCCTGGGGGTTATGACCTATCCAGACACATGTTCTTGGCTCAGTTAAGAATACTAGGTATGAGTTCCATTTTGTGAAGCACGGCTTAAAAACAACCAGAAAGTTGTTGGTTACCCCATAGAATTAGTGCTACTATTGCACCAGCAAGCATATTTTACCAGGCAATTCACTATTGTAACACCTTGGGCTCCAACTTGGGTAAGGACATTTAAATATATTAAGTGTATTTAAATATAAGTTTCCATATTCTAGACTCTGTGTTATGTTACTAAACTGTTACCTCATTCGGATGGATTGGAGTATGAACAGGAGATCTAGTTCAAGAATTTTAGGCCTATAGTTTTAAGTTTTTAACAAGAAATAGATGTTGCAGCAGCTTGGAATTAAAATGAATATGCAACTGAGGAGAGACTAAGCAAGTTCACTATGAACTTTGATGCCAGGCCATTCGGGGTTCAAATGCTAATTTCTATACTTATTAACAGCATCACTGAGATTTGCTTCTTTTATCAGTAACACAGACAGAATACTAACTTCAGATGATTGTAGAAATAAGTACTCAGCAGAATATGTTAGTTGAAGTATTATTACTGCCTGTGCCTGGTTCAGTGCCATTTAACCATTGTTTATAAAATGCATGTAAACCTCCAAGCCAGTAGGAATTATGAGGCTTCAATGTAATACAAAAAGCTTTTCCATAGACACTGGTCAGTGGCTCACATTTAATGCAAGATGCAAAGATACTTTTCTCAACTATTAGTTTCTGTCATGGGAAATAAATGGTCTCATATGGTCTACAAATAAGAGGCCTTGTTTCTATAGCACGCTATGTAAAGGAGGAGGGGATTTCAAGCAGGGATCTAAGTACTAAACGTGATCATAGGAATGTTAACTATTTTTAAAGTGTCTCTGTGAGAGTGTATTCAAAGCTCATTTTGGTTGGCATTGACCAATGAACTATTTGTCCAAAGGACATCACCATTTGACGCTGTTGAGGGTGTGGGTCTCATTTTTCTCATCCTCCTCAAGTGGAAAGATAGCTTCTCAATTTTTTGTTTTCTCCTCGCTGAGCTTTCATGAGTCAGCTGCTCCGGGATCAACTGGTATGCTGTGCTGTTTTCTCCGATACAGTCCCCAGCACCTAGCTTGGGCTGTGTGAGTGCTGAAATTACCAATTTTATAAAATTGCTTTTGATGTTGGGTAAGATGCTATTTTTATTGAGCACAGCAATTGCCGCCCCAGTTTCAGGAGGACACTCTCTTCCTCTTGATGATCCTATTTAGTTTCAGATTTGTGTTTGGGGAAAGTAGTGATTACATAGTTTGGAAGCCCCTTGAGCTGAAATTGCTGGGGAAAGTGTCTGTTGGGCCAGGAAGCCAGTCTGAGCACTTCAGCTGTTTTCTGAAAGGCAGTAGCAAACATTTCAACTTTGGTGGATCATTACAAATTGTTTACAGCATTTTCCAGGAACTCACATAAGCCAGCAGGCCAACATGAGGCACAGATGCATTATCTATTCATTTTTATTGTTCAATTCACTTTGAAATACACTTTTGCCTGAACATCAGCTCACAGATAATGCTGTTTTCTTTACATTTTTTCATTCATTTCAGAGAATAGATTGCTTACACAATGATTGTATACATAACTTTGCATCTCTAAAGAGCAGAAATGGATGAAATTGAGCCAGAAATTAGAACCTAGTCATAGGAAAAATGACACAGAAACCCAGAAGAAAGAGGGTTAGTGGTTAAATGAGAGCATTTATAGAATACGATAAAAAGAAAACCCACATGGAAGACAGAGGGGATCCAAGCCACATGCAAAGTGGGACCATCGTAGTCCCATGCTGTCATGACATTACTAAGCTCTGGGAAGCTCTCTGGCCTTGTTCAGTTCTTTCCAGTCTTCTTAGAGAAGCAGAACAAAGTCTCTGTTGTGATCACGCTTAGTGACCAATCTAGCATTTTGTGTGCTTTGGGTTCTAAACCCTTCTCTTCTCAGGTTATCTGTGCCAGCACACCCATTTAGAATAGCGTCTGTCACATGAAAATCTGCAGTTAGTGGTAATGGCCGATCATACATTGTAGACTGGCTTTGGTGCCCCTCTTCCCCAGGTCCTCCCTAGCAGAGATGTTTTGCTTTAGTAAAAATAAAGTCCTGAGCATTTGTTCCTAGGCTCTGTTTGGATGCCATCAGCCTCACATGCTAACCACCAACTTTCTGTAAACTCTAGTAACAAATTCTCAGTCCAAGCTAATGGCTACCACTGTAACTTTGCAAGAGTTTTATATGGCTACCATTGGAAATGGGAGGGCCACAGTCATGGCTATGTTTAAGTCAATGCTCATGTGTGTTTGAACAGATTTTCTTGCCAAAGATGAAAAAAATCTGATTTCTTATGACTTCCTAATTCAGAATTATATAAAAAAGTGAATTTACTTGTTTCTGGGTTAAAATTCGCATTCATTTTGGGTTTGTTAGCTCAAAGTGACATAATCTCAATTCAAGATGGCTAATTAAATGAATAAATAAGTAAACACATAACACAAGCATATGTAAATTCAATTTTTGAATATTTTTAAATGCTTGAAGAAACAATGATATTAAATCTCATACATGAACATTTACTTAATTTCCACCAGTCTCTCTTCATATATGTATCACACACACACACACACACACACACACGCACATACTGAGTCCATTTAGTGTTGTTCACATTCACATGTGTTTAGGGCTGACCTCTGGGATTGGTCAAACCACCAGGAAGCTCATCCCTGGAGAAAACTGATTCTCCTTCTCTCAGTAGCCCTTGCCTATAGTTCTTCATCTAGGGGTGGGACCTTGGCACACTTCCCCTATACTCTGCACCCAAGAAAAGACTTTTAAAAATCATGGAGTCACTAGGACTCCACTGATGTCTCTGACAAAGAAATATGTTCATTTTGGTAAATTGAAGCCCATGTCTCTCATCTTCAGTGGAATGTTTTGGGAACACATGTTTCACAAGAGCCACTAGATATGGAATAGCTAAAGCACTCTTGAAAGAGAAGAATGAAGCTTCAAGCATTTAAATTATACTACAAAGTTTATATGCATAAAATACATTAAACAACACAACAAAATGTCCATAAGTAAACTTGTGTGTTTATAGTCAACTAATATTTACTAAAGGCACCAAGAATACAGAACGGAGAAAAGATAGTCTAGAGAACTGAATAATTGCAACCTTTCCATCATATACAATGTTTAACTCAAACTGGATAAAGACCCAAAAGTGATACCTGGGAGTCACAAACTGATAGAAAAATGCATGAAAGGAAGTATTCATAACAGGAGCTTTGCCAACCAGATAATAGAATCCAAACGAACAGGTGTAAGAAACGACATCAAACGTGTGCTTCTGCATGTTGGCAAAACTAAATGGCAGTCTACAAAATGGGAGAAGATATTGGCAAAGTGTAAATTTGATAAGGAATTGATATGCAAAATGTGAGTAATTTATGCAGCTGTGTATCAACAGAAAGGATTTTAAAGGTGAGGAAAGGCCTGGATAGATATCATTACAGGGTAAGCCATAAATGGCTGACAGGTATATGAAAGGTGATCAAGAAATCTTATAATTCATGGTATAAAAATCAAAGCCACTGTAGAAGATCATCCCACACTTATTAGAGGAGCTTTCTCAGAATGAGAAACCGTGTCAGTGAGGTGTGGAGCAAGGAAAACCCACGTGCTCTCTTGAAGGGGTGTATGCACAGAGAACACAGTGGATGTTCAAGCCATTAAAATATAGAATGACCTTATGATTAAAGAATCCCAATTTGGGGTACATATTCAAAATATATAAAATCATTATCCTTTAAGTTATTTACAGCATTTTTCACAGTAACATAGATAAACCTATCAACAAATGAAGGGATAAAGAAAATATGATCATAAACACAATGTTCTATTATTTAACCTTCCAAAAGAAGGAAATCNAACAAATATCCACATCATTAAATAAGCTGCAAGCCAAAAGAACTTTAAGAAGCTTTGAGGTTGCTTGATGACAACAGCTAAATCTATTTACAGAAACCCAGTAGTGATATTAAGACACCATCAAGCCGAATGTGGCTGTTCCGTGAATTACATGACACTGGTTTGGCAGCAGGACAAGATTGGGTCGTGATGCCTAGATGTAGAACATGAACAACGGTTGCTCTGTTTTTAATAGAAAAAAAAAGGCAACAGAAATGAGAAATAGCTGAGAGTGGAAATCTATGGGGGTGTGGGACTTCACCCTAGCAAAGAATACCCTCCAAAGACCCATTGTTTGCCCCAATCCCTCCAAAGAGCCCATGTGCCCCCAGGTTGCCCCATCCCTGTGTCTTCCGTTCTCGATACAAATTTTTCATTATTATTATTAATTTGAAAAAAAAGAGAATACTTAAACATTCCTCAAGGAGGGAGATGGGTCTTAAATCTTTTTAAGACATACATGCATACATGGCAAGTATACACTTTTTCCATATCCATTTATTTTTTCATCTCATCTTGTAGTGTGTGTGGTGTGTGTGTGTGTGTGTGGATGCTGCACTTGTGTGTAAGAGGGGCATCTGGAAGCTGGAGTCAACCTCAGGTGTCTGCTGCCCACCCACCTTCCACCGTATTATTTTTTTTGGACATGAGCCTCGGAGTCTGGACGTTGATCCGGTTTAGCTAGAGGGCTGGGCCAGCCAGCCCTAGGGGGTTTGCCTATCTCTGCCCTACCAGCCCTGGGCTCCAGGTATATTCCACCACAGCAGCTTTTCTTCTATGTGGGCTGTGGGGATCCAACTTAAGGTCCTTCCGGATTTATGCAATAAGCACTCATGTGGAGCCATTTCCCCAGCTCAGACACATAGAACCCTTTGGAGTTTTGGCTCTTTTCACTGTCTTGATTGTAGAGATAATCACTTGAGTGTACATATATGGCTAATGCCAAAAAATTGTATGTATTAGATGCAGTGTTTATGCAACAATGCAGTTTTTTATTTTTTTTTTAAATTTTTTATATTAAATTTGTTTTTTTAGTGTATGAATGTACTGTATCCATGCAGGTTGGTGCACTCATGTCATGCAAGCTGCAGAGGTCAGAAGAGGGTGTTGGATACCCCCTGGAACTGGAGTTAAGATGGTTTTAAAGCCACCAGGCGGGGGCTGGGATAGAACCCGGGTGCTCTCCAAGAGCAAGTTGGTGCCTTAACCACTAGGCCATCTCTCCAGCCCCCAGCAATGCAGTTTTAATATATAGCAATTAGGGGCTGGAGAGATAGCCTAGCAGCTAAGAGCAGCTGACTGCTCTTGCAGAGGACCCGGGTTTTGTCCCCAGCACCCAATGGCGGCTGAGAACAGTCTGTAACTCAACTCCAGGAGAACTGCCAGTCCAGGGGAATCGACACCTCTTCTGACCTCTGCGGCATGCCACGACAATTGGTGCACAGACCTACGGCAGACAGTACATTCAGACACATAAAAATAATAAAATTAAAAATATATAAGCAATTATAACTCAACGAAGCTAGGAGAAAGGGGAGTGCTTCAAACTTATCTAAACTGCAAACATTATAGAGAATGCTATCCACTGGACAGCTTTGTTTAAAATGCACTCCTGAGGCCTGGAGAGATAGCCTAGCAGTTAAGAGTGTTCTTGCAGAGGACCCCCAGCACCCATCATGACTGGTTCGATCCCCAGCACCCACATGGCAGCTGAGAACCGTCCCGTAAACTCCAATTCCAGGAGACTCCCAGTTCCAGGGAAATCCGAGACCCTCTTCTGACCTCCTGGCATTTCACTACACGAGTGCACAAACCGCATGCAGACGTTCACATACTCACACATACCAAATAAATAAGATTAAAATTTAAAAAATAAATAAAATGCACAGCCTGCTCAACTCCCAGGTGTTGAGTCAGTAGAAAGCCAAAAACCTTTGTGAATGGCCAGGGATATGGTTTTTCACAAATGTATTTGGTATTAAACAGAGTCGAAAGTTTACTTAAGTATTCAGATTTCTAGATTTTCTTTAAAAATATGAAGACAGGGTGATTCTGCATGAAAGTGGTACTGAGGGGTGGAGATTGGCGGGATGAGTAGTTAAATTCCTGAGTGTGTGCCAAGAGACATCAAGCCTGCAGACTGCAGGATGCCACAGCAAACATTTTCAGAGGCTGCCTAGTACAAGAGGATTAAAATCATCATGGTCAACATTTTAAGGAAGGCTTGCCATAAACTGTTCTCTCTGCCAGGTGCTTCACCTATATTGCCTGTAATCCTCGAACTTCAAACTAGATATGCTCTTTAGTAAAAGCTTGGAAAGCCAAGATCAAGGAGATTGTTTTACCTCAGGCCACACAGCTGGCAAAGGTGGCAATGGGCTTCAAGCCCAGGGTGGCCTAGTTCCAACTCTTCCCATACAAATTGGTCTATATACCAGTTTTTTTTTTTTTTCCAACTCGCCATATTAGGAAGGAATAAAAGCACTGACAAATGTTGCAAGTAGTGGGCTCCAATTCAGGAACTGCAAAGAAAGTTTACAAAGTGAAGCTTGACAAAGCAATGAAGGAGTGTTTCTCATAAACATACCTTCCATGTCACCAGCAATGCCAAAGCACTTCCTTCCTCTCTAGAGCATTTGATTCACTAACTAATGTGTGAATAGATTGACATTCATTCTGGTGACTGATATAACTCATCATTTAGCCAGCAATTTTTAGAGTCAATAGAATTTTAATAATAGTGTACTCCACTCGATGACCTGGCAAATTAGATATAATTTTGTCTTCTGATACTGTTCTATGTATGAGAATGTGTGTTTTACATTTCGTAGCATATTCTCCAGTTTTATAAAATGGTCTCAAATGTGTCCAGAGACCATTGGTCATGCCTGGAAAAATGTCATGCAGAATCCTACTTTGATTCTAATTAAACTGTTTTAAAAGTAAGAGTTTCAAATTTTATTATAAGACCAGGTATATAACAGTGCATGTTGAAAACTAGGTCTCCGTGTGGCTAACTTGGTGCTTCCTGTTTCTCAGGGTTCAAATAGCCAAATAGAAGCCCACTGACTTGACATTCATAGATCTCAAAAGCAAAGTGTTTCATTATTCTTTTAATATCTATTATCTCCGAATTTATCAAATGAAAGAGTTAGAAATAACTTCAACAACCCTCCTTAGTCCCAAAACTGTAAATCTGTACAAATTATTAGCTTATCCATTGAAGAAAAAGAAGTCTTTCCAAACTGCCTTCTAAATCAAAGTGTATAACTGAAACATAATGGAAACATCCGCGATGTGTGTTGGGGATGTGTGTGTGTGTGTGCACAACTTGTGAAAATTTAACATAATCACATTAGGAAACTTTATGTACTGTCCCATCCCTTTACAAGACAGTAAGATTTACTAGTGTAGGGATCTTGTGTCTGAAAGGCTGAGAACAGTTTTTTTTAAAGTTTGGAATCATTTTGGATTTTATTATGTCTGCATGTAAGTAATGAGACACTGTGTATGTGCAGCAAGTCAAAGGCAAACCTCGTTGTTTCTTATATACTTTATACACTTCACTCAAAGGTAATTTTATATAACATTTTTAATAATTCTGTGGAACTGTTGTTTTTAGGGAATTTTCCATTTGTAATATACAGGAGTTTAAAAGCCTTCTGATTTTGGAGCATAATAGATTTTTGAGTTTTGGATTTAGGGATCCTAATTAGAGCTGATGAGGTATGATTTCAACATAGCATGCAATACTTTGAGGTTGGAGTATTTCATTGCTGGGGTTCAAGTTTCTAAGCCTCTTGTTTTTTCTCTCTCTTATGGTTGAACCACCATTGACAGGGGTCTGTAGTAACTGTTGATCTGAGTACATCATTCCCCCACACTGGCCTGTAAATCAGGTGTATTGAAGGAGGAAGACCCAAGAGAAGAGTGTGAAAACACTGGATTCTAGGGCTAATTCTCTAATATGGCAGACATTGAAGTGTACAATGTGTTTTAGCAGTATGGTTATCACTTGAGAACTTATTAAAAATATAAGATCTCAGGCCCCACTGAGAAGGACTGAATCAGAAGCTTGTTTTTAAAAAGGTCACAGAGTGATCTGTATGCATATTATTGCTAAGTACATCAAGAGTCAAATCTAATTTATATTATGCTTAAGTAAGAACTCTGGCCAGTGTATACACATCTCCACAGGAATCTTCTCCATTTGAGACTCTTCACCACCACATACTCAAAAAGTTCTCTCTGACAAATTCAACAGTGTAATGTAATTGAAATTGTCTATGTCACCACTGAATCAACCTGTATAAAGTAGTAACAATATTTTCCTGTTCCAATATGTGCATGTATGTGTTCATTGGTGTGTGTACAGGTATATGGAGAGGCCAGGCATTGGTAGTGGCTATCTTTCATGAATCATTTGCTTTTTAAAAAATTTTTTATTAGTATTTTTTATTTTTGTAATTTTTTAAATTAGATTTTTTATTTATTGCTGTATGTGGATGAATGTAACACTGTCTGCACGCAAGTTTGTGCCCCCGTGTAGTGCAATACCGCGGGAGGTCAAAGATGGCGTCGGATTCCCTGGAACTGGAGTTCTCCTGGAATTGGAGTTTTCAGACGGTTTCGTCTGCCTCGGGCGCCATGTGGTGCTGGGGACAACCCGGGTGTTTCTGTAAGAGCGGTCGGCGCTCGTAAGAACTGCTAGAGCCATCTCTCCCAGCCCCCCATGATCATTTTTCATCTTATACATTTTTAACATTTTTTTATTGAAGTCTTGTGCAATTCATACAAGCATTTCTCAGTCCAATTTAGACTCATTCCCTTTTCCAATGCCCCCCACCCCACCTGAATTCAACTACATTTTGCCATAAAATGTCTTACCATCTTTTTTTCTGGTCTTTTTAAAAGTTTTTCTATGCAGATTTATTATTGTTTGGAGCTGAAGCTTACTGTTTCAGTTGAGTCAGTTCTTTTTGACCCAGTCTTTTGTTATTGTTCCGTCCAATTTGTATTGCTCCAAATATCCATACATGCTCTTCCCAGGTATAAGCCAAAATTATGATATCTGAAAGTAAACTGTATGCTAATTTCCAAAAACTTTTAGGAATTCACAACAACAAATGACCCTAAGCCCAACATAAAGACATGAAGAAGTAACAAAAATCATAGTGGAAATCAGTGAAATAGAAGCAAAGAAGATAATACAAAAATGAATCAAAAATCTTGGTTCCTGATTCATGGTTTGTATGATCTTCTTTGTTTCTAGTTCACTGATTTCTGCTGCTGATTTCCTGGGCTGGAGAGATGGCCAGAGGTTCAAGAGCGCGACCGCTCTTACAGAGACCTGGGTTCGATCACCCAGACACCCACATGGCGGCCGAGAACCGGCCGGAAACTACTCCAATTCCAGGAGACCTCAGTTCCAGGAGAATCCGACAACGACACACAACCCTCTTCTGCCTCCGCGGCATTGCACGACACGGGCGCCAAACTTGGCAATGCAGGCGTACAATCAGCCTACAGAACTGAAAAAAAAATAAAAAAAAAAAATCTGGTTCGCTTTGAAAGGATAAAACAAGATCGACTGCTATTCTACCCTTATCCCAATTAACCAAAGAAAGAAAGAGGCAACTCCAAATCAATAGAATTTGTGATGAAAAGGGAACCATCACAAGTGACAGAGAAAGATCCAGACAATCATAAGGAGAATGCTTCAAAAACCGATATTCTACTAAATTTGAAAACTAAGAAAAATGGATGAAAAATCTGAAATCCTGGGAACTTCCAACTCAACAAAGCTTTTAAAACCAAAAGAGGTTTGACAGCTTAAATATAAGAACCCATAACATATGAGAAATGAAAATGGAATAAGAAACATTTCATCTTATATTTTTGACCCCAACCCTCCAGCCTCACCAGTCTGACTACCCAGCAGGTCTCTGTCTCCCTAGCACTGGAATTGGATGTACAGGGGCCCGATGCTTGCATGGCGAAGGCTTCTTTTTTTTTTTTAACCCCTGAGGCCATCTCAACGATGAGCAGGAGCCCGACTCCCAACAAATGTCTCTCTCTTTTTTGTAAGAGAAATCTTGTGAAATGGATGCTGTAATCAAGCTAAATAAATATCATTTCAAAGTCAAACATGTTTTGTGGCATATGTTGAAGTACCATAGACACCTTCCCCTTAGCAGTCTCAAGCATGGCATTATGATGGTCATTACCTTACCCATCAATCATCTCATCTGCAACTGAAAGTAACAGAAATTAATTTTGTAGATGAAGGTTTGTACTCTTGGACTAATATATCCCCAATTCCCACCACATAATCTCTCTGATTTTTCTATCCCTAGGTCTGTTTGTCTAACAGTTGCACGTGTCTCTATTTTGTGGCTGGCTTATTTCCACATTGTCCTCCAGGCTCATTCATATTTTCCCAGGTAGCACAACATCAGAGGCTAGGCCCAAAGTCATGTAATTACTATGAGTCTGATACTGAAAAGATTAATACATCTTTTTCTACCTTATTCAGTTCTGTGATCTGAATACTTTTGGGAGAGTAAATCCCTTTACATATAGATATATTCCCACAATGGAATATATATATATATTTGTTTCCAAAATTGGAATATATATATAGATATATATTACATTTGAGGAAGATATATATATATAGATATATATTCCATTTGTGAAATATTTACATATATTCCATTTTTTGTTAAAAAAAAAAAAAAAAAAATATATATGTATATATATATATATAGATATACGATATATATTCCATTTTTGGACTATATATTCCATTTGTGTTAGATATATATATATATGTTCTATTTGTGGAATAATATGATATATATATATAATAGATGTTTCCAGTTGTGGAATACAATATATATATTCCATAGTCTGAAATATATATAGTATATATATATATTTTTTTTTTTTTTTTTTTTTTTTTTTTTTTTTTTTTTTTTTTTAATATATATATATTTAAAATTGAAAATAGATTCATTTGTGGCTACAGATATGTAATTCCAGTTTGGTGGAAATATAAATATTCAATTTTTTGGAATAATATAGTCATTTGTGGAATTATTATAGATACCACAAATGGAAATATATAGATATATATATATATGAATAATTCTACAAGTGAATGACATATATAAGATATTCCATTTTCAGATATATAAATCAATTGTGGATAATATATATTTTTTCTAATTGGGGAAATACATATATATATATATATGATATATGTATCCACAATTGGGAATAATATATTACATATATATATTTTCCATTTGTGGGATGGTATAGATATATATATATATATGATATATATATATATAATCCATTGTGGAATACTTATATATATTCCATTTGTGGAATATATATATATTATAGATTATATAAAATATACATAAGAATATTCCATTTGTGGAATACATATATAGTCCATTTGTGGAATATATAAGGTCCAATTGTGAATATATAAGAGGATATGTGTGTTTCCCAATTGTGATATATATAGTTTCCAATTGGAACATATAATAATGGTATATATATATAGATATTATATAATATATATAATATATAATAATCACAAATGGAAATGTATAATATTCCCCATTTGCGCGAATATAGACATATAGTCCATTTGTGGACATATATATTCAAAACCTGGAATATATATATTCAATTTACGGAAATATAGGAAATTAGGTCCATTTGTGGAATATATACATAATATTGGCCATTTGGTAGAATAATATTCCAATTTCTGTATATGATATATATAAGTATATATAGATATATGTATATTCCAGTGTGGAATAAAGAATATTCCATTTGGTGGAAAATGTATATAGTCCATTTTCAGAATATAGGTAATTTCCGTTTGTGCAATATATATATATATATAATGATAGATATGTTTTCAATTTTTGGAATATATATGTGCTACTTGTGTAATATATATATATATATTCCATTTGTGGAATACAACATATGTATAACATGTTTTGTGGATAGAATAGATATTCCATTTGGGGGATAATTAGATATAATATAGAAGAATTAGTCCATTTTTGGAATATAGATAAACTTCCATTTGCGGAATAGAATATAATATATATAATATATTTTATATAAAATATAAATAATATATATAAAATATTATATATAATATTTTACAACAATGATATATATATATATATGATATATATATATACATACATAACATTTATAAACAGATTGATCCTTAATTGTGCAGATTTATCAAGTAATTAATATATGTTATACATATATATATTCCAATTGTGGAATGTAACATATGGACTCCACAAATGGAATATATGTATATACAATAGAGATAGTTCCCAATTGTGAATGTACATATGCGTACGCCACAATGGAAGAGATTATATAGGTTGCCGCAATGTGGAATATATATAGATATATAGATTGTGTATATAGAGAGATAATATATATATATATATATTCCAGAAAAAGAATATAGGTATATATTCCCAAATGGAAAAGTTTATATATGTTCCACAAATAGAATTGTATAATATATTCCACAAATGGATAGATAATTCCCTTATGGATTATATAAGATATATATATAATAATATATATATCTACTCCAATTGTGGATATAATAGTTTCCATTTGTGGAATACATTGTATGATATTCCACCAAGGAATTTATGTTATATAGATATATATGCCATTTGCAGAATAATATATATTCCCATTTGCTAGAAATATATATGCCCCACATATTATGGAATGTTATATGTGGCCATTTGTTGGAAAAATATATATAGTTTCATTTGTGGAAAGATATATATATATAGATATATATAAGAATAAGCACTGGCGGAACAGATAGAAATATATTCAATTTGGTGGAACCTTATATAATGTTAAGTGTGTGATACTAAAATCATAACATTGGGGGACAAGGAATGGAAAAGTTGTGGTTTAAAGTGATTTTCATGTGCCAAGTTGACAAGGGTCAACTGTACTAGTAGCTTTAGTTGCTAACTTGACATACCTGGGTTGAGGGAGCCTCTATTGGTTTTGAAGTATTCCTCTGCATTGGACTCCTCTGGGGCCAGGGTCGGTGGGGGGTAGAGTCTGATTGTTGAATGATGTGTGAGGGGCCAGCACAGTGTGGGCAGCGCCACCCTTGGGGAAAAAAGTTTGTTGCCTGGATTGTATAATAAAGCAGGCTGAACATGGGACGGGGGCGCAAGCCAGTAAGTAGCATTCCTCCAATGGTGTGTGCTATATAGATGTAGTCCAACATATATATTATATAATAATGTAAATAGTATTATATATACTAATATATAGAGTGTAAATATATTATATAATATATATATATATAATATATAATAATAATATATAATATAAGATATAATATAAGAATAATATATATAATATATACTATTAAAACATTATATGTCTATATATATAGATATAGATATAACACAAATGATATATATTCAAATTTTTGGATTATATATATTATTCCATTGTGGAAGATAAATATTTTGCCGTGTGGAATCATATGTATATATTCCAACAATGAATGTACTGTATATATACATATATATGTATATATTCTACTATTGGAATATATAAATATTTTCTGAAAATGAATATATATATATTCCATTTGTGAAATATTTACATATATTCCATTTTTGGAATATATATTCCATTTTGGAATATAGATATATATATATTCCATCTTCAGAATATAGATACATATCCCATTTGTGGAATATAGATATACATTCCATGTGTGGAATATAGATATAATATAATCCATTTGTGGAATATAGATGTATATATTCCATTTGCAGAATATGCATATATTCAATTTGTAGAGTGTGTAATATTCCATTTGTGGAATATAGATGTATATATCCATTTGGGATATGCAATATTCAATTTGAGGAATATGTATATATTCCATTTTGTGGGGGGGGAAAAAAATATAAAATATAAATATATATTATATATTATCTATATTTTGGAATAGATCCATGTGTCTATATATAGATATGTATATTTTCTATCTGTAGGAAAGATATATATAATATATATACGAGTATATATATAATATATTATACGATAGTTCCATTGTTGACATTATATATATTCTATTTCTGAATATATATATATTCCAATTGTGGAATATATCTATATATAGTTTCCATAGTTTGGAATATGTATAATATATTTCATAATTGGAATATATATTCCTTGTTGGACTAATAGATATATATATTCCATTTGTGGAATAATATATATATATTCGATTGGATAGTATATTTCAATATATAGATATTAATATATAAATAATATATTTTTTGGATATTGTATATTATATATGTTATATATAAAAATAATAATATAGATATATAATACATTCTACAAGTGGAATATAAATATTCAATTGGAATATATATATGTACATATGTGAATATATATGTCCTAATTGCGGAAGATATATATATATATATACTATATATATATATTGTATATATCTAAATTTTAATAAATATAGATTCCACACAAAATGGAAGATATATATCCAATGTGAAATAATATTTTTAATTGGGGAATATATATATATAATATATATTCCAATGGAATATATATATATATAGTTTTTTTTTGTTTTTATTATTTAATATTATATATTATATATATATTATATAATAATATATATATTAATATATATATTAATACGATATATAATATATATAATATTATATATATATACATATATATATAAGATATATAAATATATATATATAATTATATATGAATTTGAATATATACATTCCGCAAATGGAAGTCATATATATTCGTCACATGGAACATTAATCTGACCTTGAATATCTTCTATGCACCTGCTGGAATATATGTATATATAAATATATATATATTATAATATATATGTATTCCTTGGGGAAAAGATATATATATTCCACAAATAGAATAAATCATATATGTTCCTCAGAGTCAGGATGCAGAAGCTGTTGTCCAGAGATAAGCCACTCTCCAAGCTGGAAACAGGACATAGTAATATGTCTCTTGGATGGTTCTGTGGTTCAAAACGTGAAGGGGTCATAAACAGTAGATAAGACATGGCACCCTGAGAGGCCAGAAAAGTCCATTGGTGAAAGTGGAGACCCCAGAGTTTTAGAGATGCTAGGTTTGCTTAAGTTCCCCAAATTCCTTCCTTTAGAAATAAGACAGTACATCTTTTGTTTTAAGGCCATAATTGACTTTTAGAAGAGACTGAACATGCAAGACTTTAATCCCAGCATTCGAGAGGTAGAGTCCGACAGATTTCTGTGAGTTCAAGGTCAGGCTGGTCTACAGAGAGAGCTCCTCCAGGCCAGCTGGGACTAAAGGGAGACCCTGTCTCAAAAATACCAAATAAAGAGACTGAACTTTTAGGTGTTTGAGCTTAAGTGTTGTGATACTAAAATCATACATTGGGGATATGAAATGGAAAGCTTGTGGTTTAAAAGTGATGTGTTCATGTGCCAAGTTGACAAGGGTCAACTGTACTAGATAGCTTTAGTTGCTAACTTGACATACCTGGGTTGAGGGAGCCTCTATTAGGGGAATTTCCTGCATTGGACTGCTCTGTGGCCATGTCTGTGGGGGTATATTCTTGATTGTTGAATGTTGTGTGAGGGGCCAGCACAGTGTGGGCAGCACCACCCTTGGGGAGTGTTGCCCTGTATTGTAAAATAAAGCAGGCTGAATATGGGACGGGGGGTGGGGGGCAAGCCAGTAAGAAGCATTCCTCCATGGTGTGTGCTTCAGCTCCTGCCTTCAGGTTCCTGCCCCGAGTTTGCTAACGGATGAACTGTGTGACCCAGGAGATAAACCCTTTTCTCCCCAAATTGGTATTGGTCAGAGTGTTTTGTAATTGAGAGCAAGCTAGAATATATCCATATCATCAAAACTGTCAAAACTTTCACTAAAAATGCCAAGGTCAAATCCAGTATCCAATATAGGAGAGATTTAAAGAAAGACCTCTTCTGAAGTGACATAAATGCACTAATATCTACATCATAGTAATACACATCATTTTGACATAAAGAGAAAATTAAACTCATTATATATACATATATATGGTGTATTAAATTTATTTTAACTCTTTGTTTCCTGAATCACTTAATCCTCTTTATTGAACTTTTCCCTCACCAAGGAACCACAATATTTTCTGATAGAAGTGCTACTGACTAATCATTGTCATTCTGAAAGACTAATCTTAAACTCTGTTTTTAATTTTTTTTAATTAATTTTATTTATTTCTGTATGTGTATGATTGTACTGCCTGCATGCAAGTTTGTGCACCCGTGTCGTGCAATGCCGCGGAGGTCAGAAGAGGGTGTCGGATTCCCCTGGAACTGGAGTTCTCCTGGAATTGGAGTTTCAGACGGTTCTCGGCCGCCATGTAGGTGCTGGGGATCGAACCCAGGTCCTCTGTAAGAGCGGTCGGCGCTCTTAACCACTAGGCCATCTCTCCAGCCCAGAAATCAGAGCAGAAATCAGTGAAATAGAAGCAAAGAAGATAATACAAACAATGAATCAGAACCAGATTTTTGATTCATTGTTTGTATTATCTTCTTTGCTTCTATTTCACTGATTTCTGCTCTGATTTTTGTGATTTCTTCCTGTCTGTTGGGCTTAGGGTTCATTTGTTGTTGTGAATTCCTAAACATGTTTTGGAATTAGCATACAGTTTACTTTCAGATATCATAATTTTGGTATACCTGGGAAGAGCATGTATGGATATTTGGAGCAATACAAATTGGAGGGAACAACAACAAAAGGACTGGGTCAAAGAACTGACTGAAACAGTAAGCTTCAGCTCCAAACAATAAACCTCTGCATAGAAAAACTTTAAAAAGACCAGAAAAAAAGATGTAAGACATTTATGGCAAAATGTATGAATTCAGGTGGGGTGGGGGGCATGGAAAAGGGAATGAGTCTAAATTGGACTGAGAAATGCTGTATGAATTGCACAAGACTTCAATAAAAAAATGTTAAAAATGTATAAGATGAAAAATGATCATGGGGGGCTGGAGAGATGGCCTAGCGGTTAAAGCGCCGACCGCTCTTACAGAACACCCGGGTTCGATCCCCAGCACCCACATGGCGGCCGAGAACCGTCTGAAACTCCAATTCCAGGAGAACTCCAGTTCCAGGGGAATCCAACGCCATCTTCTGACCTCCGCGGCATTGCATGACACGGGTGCACAAACTTGCATGCAGACAGTACATTCATACACATACAGAAATAAATAAAATTAATTAAAAAAATAAAAAATAATAATAAAAAATTTAAAAAAAGAAAAATGATCATGAAAGATAGCCACTACCAATGCCTGGCCTCTCCATATACCTGTACACACACATGAACACATACATGCACATATTGGAACAGGAAAATATTGTTACTACTTTATACAGGTTGATTCAGTGGTGACATAGACAATTTCAATTACATTACACTGTTGAATTTGTCAGAGAGAACTTTTTGAGTATGTGGTGGTGAAGAGTCTCAAATGGAGAAGATTCCTGTGGAGATGTGTATACACTGGCCAGAGTTCTTACTTAAGCATAATATAAATTAGATTTGACTCTTGATGTACTTAGCAATAATATGCATACAGATCACTCTGTGACCTTTTTAAAAACAAGCTTCTGATTCAGTCCTTCTCAGTGGGGCCTGAGATCTTATATTTTTAATAAGTTCTCAAGTGATAACCATACTGCTAAAACACATTGTACACTTCAATGTCTGCCATATTAGAGAATTAGCCCTAGAATCCAGTGTTTTCACACTCTTCTCTTGGGTCTTCCTCCTTCAATACACCTGATTTACAGGCCAGTGTGGGGGAATGATGTACTCAGATCAACAGTTACTACAGACCCCTGTCAATGGTGGTTCAACCATAAGAGAGAGAAAAAACAAGAGGCTTAGAAACTTGAACCCCAGCAATGAAATACTCCAACCTCAAAGTATTGCATGCTATGTTGAAATCATACCTCATCAGCTCTAATTAGGATCCCTAAATCCAAAACTCAAAAATCTATTATGCTCCAAAATCAGAAGGCTTTTAAACTCCTGTATATTACAAATGGAAAATTCCCTAAAAACAACAGTTCCACAGAATTATTAAAAATGTTATATAAAATTACCTTTGAGTGAAGTGTATAAAGTATATAAGAAACAATGAGGTTTGCCTTTGACTTGCTGCACATACACAGTGTCTCATTACTTACATGCAGACATAATAAAATCCAAAATGATTCCAAACTTTAAAAAAAACTGTTCTCAGCCTTTCAGACACAAGATCCCTACACTAGTAAATCTTACTGTCTTGTAAAGGGATGGGACAGTACATAAAGTTTCCTAATGTGATTATGTTAAATTTTCACAAGTTGTGCACACACACACACACACACACACACATAGAGGAGTTTCCATTATGGTTTCAGTTATACACCTTTGATTTAGAAGGCAGTTTGGAAAGACTTCTTTTTCTTCAATGGATAAGCTAATAATTTGTACAGATTTACAGTTTTGGGACTAAGGAGGGTTGTTGAAGTTATTTCTAACTCTTTCATTTGATAAATTCGGAGATAATAGATATTAAAAGAATAATGAAACACTTTGCTTTTGAGATCTATGAATGTCAAGTCAGTGGGCTTCTATTTGGCTATTTGAACCCTGAGAAACAGGAAGCACCAAGTTAGCCACACGGAGACCTAGTTTTCAACATGCACTGTTATATACCTGGTCTTATAATAAAATTTGAAACTCTTACTTTTAAAACAGTTTAATTAGAATCAAAGTAGGATTCTGCATGACATTTTTCCAGGCATGACCAATGGTCTCTGGACACATTTGAGACCATTTTATAAAACTGGAGAATATGCTACGAAATGTAAAACACACATTCTCATACATAGAACAGTATCAGAAGACAAAATTATATCTAATTTGCCAGGTCATCGAGTGGAGTACACTATTATTAAAATTCTATTGACTCTAAAAATTGCTGGCTAAATGATGAGTTATATCAGTCTCCAGAATGAATGTCAATCTATTCACACATTAGTTGATGAATCAAAATGCTCCTAGAGAGGAAGGAAGTGCTTTGACATTGCTGGTGACATGGAAGGTATGTTTATGAGAAACACTCCTTCATTGCTTTGTCAAGCTTCACTTTGTAAACTTTCTTTGCAGTTCCTGAATTGGAGCCCACTACTTGCAACATTTGTCAGTGCTTTTATTCCTTCCTAATATGGCGAGTTGGAAAAATGGTAGACCAATTTGTATGGGAAGAGTTGGAACTAGGCCACCCTGGGCTTGAAGCCCATTGCCACCTTTGCCAGCTGTGTGGCCTGAGGTAAAACAATCTCCTTGATCTTGGCTTTCCAAGCTTTTACTAAAGAGCATATCTAGTTTGAAGTTCGAGGATTACAGGCAATATAGGTGAAGCACCTGGCAGAGAGAACAGTTTATGGCAAGCCTTCCTTAAAATGTTGACCATGATGATTTTAATCCTCTTGTACTAGGCAGCCTCTGAAAATGTTTGCTGTGGCATCCTGCAGTCTGCAGGCTTGATGTCTCATTGGCACACACTCAGGAATTTAACTATTCATTCCCTGCCACTCTCCACCCCTTCAGTACCACTTTCATGCAGAATCACCCTGTCTTCATATTTTTAAAGAAAATCTAGAAATCTGAATACTTAAGTAAACTTTCGACTCTGTTTAATACCAAATACATTTGTGAAAAACCATATCCCTGGCCATTCACAAAGGTTTTTGGCTTTCTACTGACTCAACACCTGGGAGTTGAGCAGGATGTGCATTTTATTATTTTTTAAATTTTAATTTTATTTATTTCTATATGTGTATGAATGTACTGTCTGCATGCAGGTCTGTGCACCCATGTCGTGCAATGCCGCGGAGGTCAGAAGAGGGTCTCGGATTCCCCTGGAACTGGAGTTCTCCTGGAATTGGAGTTTCAGACGGTTCTCAGCCGCCATGTGGGTGCTGGGGATCGAACCCAGGTCCTCTGTAAGAGCGGTCGGCGCTCTTAACTGCTAGGCTATCTCTCCAGCCCCAGGATGTGCATTTTAAACAAGCTGTCTAGTGGATAGCATTCTCTATAATGTTTGCAGTTTAGATAAGTTTGAAGCACTCCCCTTTCTCCTAGCTTCGTTGATTTATAATTGCTATATATTTTTTAATTTTATTTATTTTTTATGTGTATGAATGTACTGTCTGCATGTAGGTTTGTGCACCCATGTCGTGCAATGCCGCGGAGGTCAGAAGAGGGTGTCAGATTCCCCTGGAACTGGAGTTCTCCTGGAGTTGGAGTTACAGCCTGTTCTCAGCCGCCATGTGGGTGCTGGGGATCAAACCCGGGTCCTCTGCAAGAGCAGTCAGTGCTCTTAGCTGCTAGGCTATCTCTCCAGCCCCTAATTGCTATATATTAAAACTGCATTGCTGGGGGCTGGAGAGATGGCCTAGTGGTTAAGAGCACCAACTGCTCTTGCAGAGGACCCGGGTTCGATCCCCAGCACCCGCATGGTGGCTTAAAACCATCTTTAACTCCAGTTCCAGGGGAATCCAACACCCTCTTCTGACCTCTGCAGCATTGCATGACATTGGTGCACATGCAGACAGTACATTCATACACATAAAAAAAAAATTAAATAAAAATTAAAAAAAAAATAAAAAACTGCATTGTTGCATAAACACTGCATCTAATACATACAATTTTTTGGCATTAGCCATATATGTACACTCAAGTGATTATCTCTACAATCAAGACAGTGAAAAGAGTCAAAACTCCAAAGGGTTCTATGTGTCTGAGCTGGGGAAATGGCTCCACATGAGTGCTTATTGCATAATCAGGAAGACTTAAGTTCAGATCCCCACAGCCCACATAGAAGAAAAGCTGCTGTGGTGGAATATACCTGGAGCCCAGGGCTGGTAGGGCAGAGATAGGCAAACCCCCTAGGGCTGGCTGGCCAGCCATTCTAGCTAAACCGATCAACTCCAGACTCAGAGGCCATGTCTCAAAAAATAAGGTGGAAGGTGGTGGCAGAAGACACCTGAGGTTGACTTCCAGCTTCCAGATGCTCTTACACACAAGTGAGCATACACACACACACACACACACACACACACACTACAAGATGAGATGAAAATAATAAATGGATATGAAAAGTGTACATATGTATGTATGCATGTATGTCTTAAAAAGATTTAAGACCCATCTCCCTCCTTGAGGAATGTTTAAGTATTCTCTTTTTAAAATAATAATGAAATTGTATCGAGAAGACACAGGGATGGGGCACATGGGCTCTTTGGAGGGATTCCTTGCTAGGTGAAGTCCACACCCCCATAAGATTCACATATTCTCTTCTGTTGCTTTTCTTTTCTATTAAAAAAGAGCACCGTGTCATGTCTAAGACACCAAGTCTGCAACCAGTGTCATTTAATTCACTGAAGCCAACATGGCTGAGGTTTCTAATCACTTACTGGGTTTCTGTCAAATAAGATTAGCTGTGTTCAAGCACAAAGCTTAAAGTTCTTTTGGCTTGCAGCTTATTTAATGATGTGGATATTTGTTTTTGCTGTACAAGCTTATATTGAAAACTCTTCTCCCTGGTGAGCTCTGGGCTACCTGTTATGGATCTTTAGTGGCTGCTGTTAACAACACTTGGATGAGGCCAGACCTTAATTTTTACTTAAATAATGGAACTCATCCATCACATTTCAGAGAGCCTTTTTGATATGGTCAGTGCTTATTGGTGTTCAAAAAATAAGTCTCCATTCCAAACCTGTGTTTAATTCCAAGGCAATTGCTTTTGGCTGTGTTCTACTGTCAATACTGAGTACGTTGCTGTGCAGGTGGTTTTGCTTTGTTAGTGATTTCTGACTCTAAACCAAAAGAATGCTTCATCGTTTTTCCACTTGATTTCAGTTGGTATTAGCACTTCTAATTTACTGTGAACAGTAAATGGCCAAGAAATGCCATCTACTAAAAGAGTGCTGATGTGGGACTTTTATTTACTATCTGGTTTTATCTTTCGTCGTTGTAATCTTTTATATATTATGTACCATCTTCTGGTCAAACCCTTGATCATATGTCTTTTGTGTTTATCACTTTCCCCTTCATCTGTACCAAAATCTTGTAAAATAAATATTATTATCTTGTAGGACTCAAAACTTTGCTTTCTGATTCCAAAACCTATGCAAGATTGATTTGGCAAGAGGGACTAGAGAGGCAGTTCAGTTGGTACAGGGCTTACCTCACATGCACGAGACCCTAGATTCCAACTCCAGTGTTGTGTCAGTTGTGCAAAATGGTGCATGTCCATAATCCAGCTACTAGGAGATAAAGGCAGGAATATCAGAAGTTTAAAGTCATCCTCAGCTACAGTGAGACCCTGCCTCAAAAAGAAGAGCTCCTGTTTTTTTTTCTAAATTATCCTGAAAATTTTTCATACATTTACTGCTCCTACCTGATATCTGATAATTGCATGAGTCAGCTATTAGTAATTTAACTGTTATATAACACAATACCTCAGGACTCGCTGACTTAAAACAAACCTTTTTTATTCACTTGTGGGAGTTGGTTATTTGTCTGGGGTATGCTTGATCCTAGACAGGCTTATCTGGCCTTATAGCCAGGCCATATGTTGTATTGAAGTCTGTGTCATGCTATGGTTTCAATAGGATTCGTCCTCACTAAACCTGATGTTGACACTTAATTCTTTAGCATGTATCCATTGAGGTGTGGAGCCTGCTGGAATCTCCCTTAGTCATGTGTGAACTGCATGATTTCTTGTGGAGGTGAGTTCTTGCTATTATGGGCCCATTTTAGTGATGATGAGATAAGCTGCCTTCTGAGGTTATGCACATGCCTGCTTTCTGCCATGCATGTGGCAGCATGTGTCCTTAGACAGATATAGCTGTCCAACCTTGGCCTTCCAGCCTCTAGAACAAAATCAACCTGGGGACAAAATAAATGATTTTTTTCTATAAATTAATAGGTCACAGGTATTGTATTATAGCAACAGGAAATGGGCTAAAACAGATGGGGCTCAATTTTAATGAAAGCAGCTTCCTAGGATGTGGCCTCTTCATGAATCCAGAGCATGTTTCCAGTGTCTCTTGAGGACCTCAAATAGACAGACATGTCGCCGTTGATTCCACCTACATCCTATAGACTAGAGTAAGTCACATGAACAAGACCGACATATATGTGGAGAAGGATGGAAATGTGTGTGAATATTATGAGAAGGGTAGGAACATAAATAATGATAGACTAATGAAATGTACCAGAGTCATGCATTGTTGTTTGTCTTATAAATGACATTAAACATACCATAGAAAGAACTGAATTTGTCTATAAAATATAACAGGATTTTATTTTGTGAATCTTGCTAAAGTTATTCTTTCATTTTATTGAAATTTTACCATAGACATTTAGTCAGAAGTAAATGGACCCTTGAGTTATTAGAGACAGGGGTTCAGTTTAAGCCACAATTTAGCAATTTAAAAATAATTGCACCAATGTGGATGGTAATGATCAACTCAGTTTGACAAATTTAGTGCTCATTTGCTTTTCAGAAGTATTAAATACCTAGCAAGAGAAGCAGAAAATGTGTACATTGAGAAAGATTTTAATAAAGCTGTTGTGATGTTTTCTTTGGTAAAGCTACATTAAGAATGAAAGTGTTGACTATAACACTGCCTTCACTTCAGTACAGTCGGTTTATTGGAAAGGGTCGGTTCTTTAGTCAAAGAGGAGTATGTGCTAAAATGTTACCTCAGTCAAGAAAAAGGGAATCAGCCATCTGCAGTGGAGGCAGTGGAAGTCAGAGGAGCCCGTAGAAGCAGCATTAATAATGGAGATGATGAGATACAGAAGTTGGGAAACCGTGAGCTGGTTTTCTTAGCTAGGAAAAGTCACCAAGGAATGGATATGACCCATAAAGTACACAAGACACAACAGGGACTGGCAGGAGCCTGAAAGGGAATGAGGAGGAATGGCCTGAAGCTCAGCCTTGAAAGGGACTTGAGCACCAACCTGGTTGGTACAAGTGGCATTACCAACTGATATTTGAAGGAGCTCACATTTCGAGAAGGGAGTCCCAAGAAAGAAATAATGGTGTCACTGGAAGGTGACCATCCTCCCCTAAGGCCAGCTGAGCTGTGGAGAAAGAAATGGTGTCACTGGAAGGTGACTATCCTCCCCTAAGGCCAGCAGAGCTGTGGAGAGAGAAATGGTGTCACGGGAAGGTGACCATCCTCCCTTAAGGCCAGCTGAGCTGTGGAGAAAGAAATGGTGTCACTGGAAGGTGACCATCCTCCCTAAGGCCAGCTGATCTGTGGAGAGAGAAATGGTGTCACTGGAAGGTGACCATCCTCCCCTCAGGCCAGCGGAGCTGTGGAGAAAGAAATGGTGTCACTGGAAGGTGACCATCCTCCCCTAAGGCCAGCGGAGCTGTGGAGAGAGAAATGGTGACTCTGGAAGGTGACCATCCTCCCCTNCCTAAGGCCAGCTGATCTGTGGAGAGAGAAATGGTGTCACTGGAAGGTGACCATCCTCCCCTCAGGCCAGCGGAGCTGTGGAGAAAGAAATGGTGTCACTGGAAGGTGACCATCCTCCCCTAAGGCCAGCGGAGCTGTGGAGAGAGAAATGGTGTCACTGGAAGGTGACCATCCTCCCCTAAGGCCAGCGGAGCTGTGGAGAGAGAAATGGTGTCACTGGAAGGTGACCATCCTCCCCTCAGGCCAGTGGAGCTGTGGAGCCATGACAGTTCCCAGTCCTTTTGACCATGCTGGCAGTTTCCATAGGAAATAACTACTAGCCCTGGAAAAAATAAGATGTGGGAATTGTGGTGGTTTGGGTGAGAAATGTCCCCAGGAGACTCATGTATTTGACTACTTGGTCCCCCATCATTTGGGAGTTTGAAAGAAAACTGCTCCCCATAGGTTCATATACTTGAATACTAATCTCCCTTTGATGGCACTGTTTGGGGAGGTTATGGAACCTTTAGGAAGTGTAGCTGTGCTGGAAGAAGCAGCACATCCCTGAGAGTAGGTGTTGGGGTTTATGGCCTGGCCCCACTTCTTGCCAGCTCTCGCCAGCTTTCATCTCCAGCTGCCTGCACCCCCATGCCTTCCCCCCTTATTAACTCTCCCTCTGGAACCCTAAGCCAAAATAAACTCTTCTGGAAGTTGTTTTGGTCATGATATTTTATCATAAGAACAGAAAGGTGACTGATACAATAATAAATCCACATTATAAATGCCACCTCTTGCATTCCAAAGCCTCTAAGAATCAGCAAAAGGTGAGATATAATGCAGTTTGATTGCAAGCAAAAGTAGGTGCTACAAAATGTAAGATTTGCCACTTCAATTAACAACAGAAGTGTTCCTCTGGTTAGCTTTTGTGCCGTTCTGCTCTCTGATCCTACTCAAAATAGATAAGAACTTCAATAGACTACCTTTAATCAGTCTGCAAAGACTGTGAACTCTTTTTTTCCTATATGGGTGCTCAAAAATGGAACCAGTTATTTAGCTAAAACATTAAGTACCATTCAGATTTTTTCTCATTTCTTAACTATACAAATCCCAGAGAAAATAAAATTTTCATGTCTTAATTGTTATACTAAAACTCTCTTTTCTTCTCAGCATGCTTGAGATAGCAAAGTCATTTTCAAACTGAATGTGATTGTCTCCAACAGTCATGATTCAAATATTTAATCTACAGGGAAAATTCCCAGAGTGTCTCTCTCATCATTTCTCAGCTCTGTGGAGAATAAAAGCCTCAACTTTATATGATCTGATATTATTTCCATTATTGGTATTATGCTGTAGGCAAATATCCTTCAAGAGGCACAGCCCGCTTCTCTCATGATTGGCAAGTTAGGCATCACAAAAACCCAATCTGGCCTTTGCAGTGTGAAATCCTGTTACTTTGTAATCTGTGGAGAATTTAATAGCCATTATTTCACTTTACACACTGCAGCAGTAAGATGAAATAGTAGATTCTTCACAAGATATCTTTTTTTCAAGGCCTTTTTGAATTTAAAAGATCAAATACCCTATAGTTTAGTTGCTTTAACAGAGAGGTTTTGAGTGGCCTGTATAAGTGTGGATAACAATCTACAGATTGATTACCTAGGGAATTCAAATAAACTTACTAAGCAATCCACTAGGGTCCTTTACAGTTTCTTATTATCCATTCAGAAATTAACTCTCTTTTATAAGGTTAACCCTCTTTTATAAATTTCTGGAGTTTTAATGTATCCCAATTAAATAAATGTTACATATCAAGTAGTCTCTCTCCAGATGTAGCCTTCAGAACACCTGCATATAAGTCCTGGTGTGGTCTGAAATGCAGGTTGCTGGGGTACTTCCCTATCCTACTGATTAATCATTGCTACAGACACCTGTATTCTACATGTTAAAAAAAATCATGTTATCCTTATGCACAGTAACTAGAAGCCTACTGGCCCGCTGTGCTTGGCAGGTTTACTCTTGAGTCTCCTTCTCATGAGTGTCAGATATAGTAGCAGCCTATAGATTGGTCAGTAAAAGGTAAGAGGCTGGGATTAACTTTAATCCATATTCTCACACTGTGTGCTCAGGCACACTAGACAGTACAAGGATCTGACAAATCCCTACAACAGATTTTAAATTTACTGGGAGGATGCCTTGATTCTAAATATCTGTTGGACAGTGAGCTAACTACTAGGTCATACGCAAATTACGTCATATCTTTGTACTTTTTTGCTGCATATTATTGATAATGTCATCTTTATAAAAATGGGTTTTCAGTGATTGATATGATTAAAATCTAGTAGTATTTTTTAAGAAGCAGGGATGGTTGGATGGGTGAGGGCAGAGGTGCTTGCCACTAAGCCTGGCAACCTGAGTTTGGTCCTTAGGATCCACGTGAGAGAAGGAGAGGAGCAACTTCTGTTGGTTTTCCTTTGTCTCCTCACATGCTGTTTCATGCATGGATCTCCACCTACATGCACGAAGAATTGTAAATAAATATGTTAAGGTGGAACATTTTAGTACTGCAATCTGATCTGATTTTAATATTTAAAAAGTTGTGGAGCAATGTTATTTTACTTTTATAGTAACATCTTATTATGTGTAAAATGTGGCAAATTCTATATTTTTTATTATATATGGTATTTCCGGTGGCTTCTAAATTGTTAGGACATAAATATCGTGTCATGTTGATTTGATTAACTAATATCTTGGAAGTAGGTTTTTTGTTATTCCTATTTCAAAGATAACGCAGAGTGAGATGGAGGTGAAAAATCACACAGACTGTTCAACACAGAACTCAGGCCCCTCATTACTGACTATGTGGTCATAAGCTGATTTAAGTTCTCCACAGCCTTCACAATGAAGTAAAATGTGGCTCTTGCTCCTAAAGTGTTTCATGTAGCCTGGGTGTCGGCCTTCACCCACAATCTGCATCCAAGGCATGGAAGACAATGCCATTTTGGATCAGAACAGCTGTCAACCTCTGGAAAGACATTGATGCCTGCAGAAGATCCGGAAGTCACAATGGGTAGGAATAAAATGAGCAATCTGGGGAAGATAGAATCTCTGGTCTAGGCAAAGGGGCTCGGAAGAGGAGCCATGAATCAAAGGCCTGCCAGTCTCAGCTCCACATCCCTCATTTGCCTGTAACTCTCATTGAGACTGTCCTTTCTTCTGTATAAGGATGCAGCTTCCCAAGATAACCAGTGAATATAGAAATGGAGCTGCTTTTTACACAAGAAAATCCTCTGACTCAAGGAAAATAGAAAAGGCATTAACAGCACTTGGAGAGTAAGAAGTCAAGGAAAACCTGAGAAATCAGCAACCCATTGATAAGATCAGGAGAGTGACATTTCGGCTTGACAAGGAGGCCCAGGAGGCCCAGACAGCATTGCATTAGGACAGAGAGATAGCATCACTTTCAAGCTTTTGGTCTTGCCTGGAAAACATTCTCAGATCTAGAAGTAAAACTCAGGGCCTCACTAAAATGAGTATGTCCACAGCCTGTAGTGTTTGAATTTGTATTTACATGAAGATTCTGGAACGTCTGATGTAGCTTGCTGTAAATTTCTATAATATTGTTTGAAGGAGGGCGAAACCAGAGGGTGAATGGAAAGAGGGATAGGGATATTAATATTGAAACATCCGTTCTCTTTCTTAGGAACAAAGACAGGAAAGAGTGGCCCAAGTCAGCAGCTTGCTAGATTATGGACCTGACTTGATTAAGAGGGAATGGCTCTGGATTTTAGCTGTTATTTTTTGCAGCACATTACCTTGGGGCCACAGTAGCTATACATGGATCCCATGTGTCTAATTTTGAAGCAAAGTACTTAGAAATATAAAAAGAATGGATAGTACACCCAGTTGTTGTTAAAGTTTGCATGTTGATACTCATTAGAGCATGTTCTCTACCTGAAGTTTTCCTTCCCTAAACCCCCAAATATTTCTGGAGAAGTTCTTTCTTATGTAGCCCAAGCTGATCTTGAGCTTGAGATCTTATCTAGCTGCACCTTTAAAGATTACAGACATCTACCAGCATACTTGGCTTGAATCCTCAGTGCTTGACTGTTATCATGACATAAGAACTACTGTCTCAAATATCTCCAAGTAACAGTAGTTCAAAGGGAAATTATATATATGGTGGTTTGTTGGGATAAAGATGTACAACTGGTAAAAGCAGACAGCTGGTGGCATAATACCATAAATTACAAATGTGTGTGGTGAGCTTGGAAAACTGCTTATTCCGTCCATTGTTAGAACCCCTCTTCTCTCACCTCAGGAGGGCTTTCTGTATGGGTCCATCATATTTTCTCTACTGGGTTGCAAGAGCTTGGTCTTATCCTATGTCACCTGCCTCAGATGTCCAGTTCTTGGGACACCTTTACTGCTGCGTCACTTCCATCATGAATGCTCTTGGTATCACATCTCTGCAGAAAGTTTGCTATTCACTGTTAAGTCATTATGAAATATTTTCCTCTCTAAGTATTAGTTATTGGACACACCAATTAGCAGAAATACCTTAAAGGTTCCACACTTCTTGCGAGTGTCCATTCACAGGTTCTCTCACTCTGGACCTATGAAACTGAGTGCTCTCTGAGGCCCAGACATGTTTGTTTCTTATCCTTTGCCAGCCTCTGGCCTCAACACGCACAGAGGTGCACACATTTACACACTGATAATGAAAGATATGCTGCATATGTCTGGCTTTTGCTTACATGGAATGTGTGCATACATGCAGCCATTGCTGTGAGTTCATATGAATGTCCAGTTGTCTGGAAAATTCTGTTTCCTTGTGGTCATCCACTGGTATTTGGGACAAAAACTTACCCATAGGCCTTCATGTACTATACACACACACACACACACACACACACACATGTGCACGTGCGCGTGTGTGTGTGTGTCTGTGTACAAGTACATGAACTCAGGTAGGAAATAGTACAAGAGTGCAGAAAGAGAAGAGGGGTCTAAACGTGATCAAAATATATTGCATAAAATTTGCAAAAATTCAAATTTACAATAAAAATTCAATAAAAAAAATTCGGGGGGATTTTAGAATACCATTTGCGAGCCATGTAAGATCTGTTTGTCCTAATTTTAGTTCTCTGGATGCACACAGGTCTGTTCTCTGAGCTATTAGTCTAGGTGGGGCTCTTAAGACACTGATGCATCCTAGAAGACTTCCATTTTGCTCTCTTCCCATCATTCTGACACACTTCACTCAAGCATCTTTATAACCCTTGTTTTCTTCCTCTCCTTCATTCCTGCAAACATCTGAAAGCAATTTTTTAAGCTCAACATGAACTGTGGGAATGAATTACTACAATCCCTCCATAGCCACAGGAATCACGTTCTTCATGAGAAGCGGCATGGCTAGAAAAGCCGCAGTAGAAAGATGAAGGACTTCAGAGATAAAGGGTTGGGAGAAAGCAACAGGAATGGCTTTCAGTAATTTTAAAACCTGTTTGATCAAAGTTCTGGAGGGTTTGAATCTACAGCAACCCAGATTTCTTGTGCAATGACTGTATTAAAAACCTGATGACAATCTGCTCCTTGTTCTATAGGGAACTGGTATATATTTTTTCTTTCTAAACACACTCCTCCTGAATTATTCTGTATGCATTTGTGCAACTTTTCTGTTTTCCCAAGGTCATCATACGATTGGAGGTAGATCTTCCTACAGACTCTTTTATCTAGACTGTATCTCTTTGAAGTTTACTTTTTAATTTGAAAGTTTTAAATCCGTTTTTACTGTCTTAATCCAAAGTCATCTGTGCCTGCTTTACTTCATCTCTGCAAGCAAAATTATTTTTAATTGTTAAAAAATGTTTTTAACAAGCAGTTCAGGTCTTAAAAACTGAATTTTATGGACATTTCTCTCTTGTAGAAAGGTGTTACTGAAATAGCCTTCCTGTGTTTTACCCTGTGGAGCTGCAAGCTACCTGTACAGGTGAGAGAAAGCAGAAAGATAGTTGCTCAAGTTCTTAGCATATGTGTTTTATTTGGACGTGTATGTGAAATGTTGAGATTAATTATTTTAAATATCACATAAAATGTCTTCATCAGGGATCAGCAAGTTTTGTAAAGATTATTGGTATTGTAAATAATCAGTATTTTAGGCATAGAAGACTATAAGCCTGTCACAGATACTTGACTGTGTCACCGTAGGGAGATAATAGTCATTGTCAATGTGTAAATAAAGGGTCATGGGTGTTACAAAATTTTATTTGCAAAAACAAATGATGGATTGAATTCGGCCTTCTAGTCAGACTGCAGACATCTGCTCTATCACATGACCTCCTCTTCTGGGACTGAGAGAAAGGAGAGGAAGATAAGATTAACTCTAGAGCCATATTCCCACAGCAGCATAATGACACTGGGCTAATTCACAACTGTTCTTTTTAGGCATACCTGAGCTGTGTAGTTTACTACTGTCTGTAATAACCCTTATAGACTCCCAACCCAATCTGCTTGACTCACCGTTATTTACTTGGCTTCTGAAGGGTTTGGTTTCCATGACTCTGACTTATGGGGCATAAACTGAAATGAGTGGCCTTAATTCTGGGTATATAATAGCACACATCTTGAAAACTCTGGCATGTAAAGTACAGTTGGCAAGACTTCAAACAGAAGCACAGAAGCTGTTATGCACTGAGCGATTAAGTTGGCTTTACTCTAAGGATCCTCACTTTAGAAGATGTGGACTATATAATCCCTGGTCTAGGAGAACTGAGAGTTTAATGTTCTAAAGAAGTTTCAGAAACCTAAATGTATACTGTGTCATATATCACCGAAACTTAAAGCTGTTTGTATTAAAATATCTTACACCAGGCATGAAAGCAGAAAGAGGTGCTATTTGGGAGATATAGGGGACCAGCGAGATCGGGAAGGGCATGGGGGTGAGAGGTCACTGAGAGAGGGGACGAGTGAGAACCAAGTAATGACCTCTATGCATGAGAATTCCATAATGAAACTCATTACTTCACATACTAATTTAAATTTACAAAATACAGACATACATACACACACACACACACACACACACACATACACACATGCATACATACAATCCTCCCCAGTGATGAGGGTCAAAGGACAATGCCCCCCAGTCTGATCCCTGGACTTTTTGCATTGGAATTAGGAGGATGAGGGGGAATCCCCTTGATATGACCAGAGATGGCCACATCCACTCCTCTACAATGCAGATTTCCTGAGATGGCTTTCTAGCATCTGATGTTATTTTTATGTTTTTGAGATAAGGTCTCCCTGTAACCCCAGCTGGCCTGAAACTCACTCTGTAGACCAGGCTGGCCTTGAACTCACAGAGATCCGCCTGCCTCTGCCTCCTGAGTGCTAAGATTAAAGGCATGAGCCACCACACCGGGCCTGCATCTGACATTTTTAAAAGGAACTAAAGTGTCTTTTACCATAAAATTTGCAAAACTGACTCTAAACCAAGTACGCATGTTTCATTTCCTATCTAGTAGATATACTTTCAATTCCTTTTCAACAGAGAAGCAGCAGGATACATCTTTAGTAAAGACTCAGTTCTGCTAAAAGGCACTAATTCCAGGTGCAATTGGAACTGATAAGTCTGCTTAGCTCTGGCTGAAAGAGCCCTTGCTGAGTGTTTAAAACCTGTGTTTCCTTGTATCAGCCTCTTAACCTCTCTCATCTCAGTATTCTATTTTTTTATCTCAGAATTCTAACTTAAGTCTTCCTTCCTTCCTTCTTCCCTTCCTCCCTCCCTCCCTTCCTCCTCTTCTTCCCCTACTTCTCTTTTTCCACTTCTTCCCTTATTTTCTTCCTTCCTTTCCTCTTCTCTTGTCTCAAAATTAGCCTACTAACTAATGACATTTTCACTATATTATTATTTCCTTATATCATTATGACATTTTCATTTGTCCACATCACTTTTCTTTGCTTTTAGCCTTCTTCCTGCCCCACATACTCCCACCCTGGCCTGTCCACCTCTTGCTGGTACCCTAGCTCTTCCTCTAACAGTCACCCCTACTACTTTCATATATTTTTCATATATTTTATGACTCACATTTCCCCTTCCTCCCCCTCCCCTTGAGGTCTTCTCCCCTTTAAAGTTCATCAAGACCATTTATAGTTGGAACACTAAATTTGTGAAAGAATTCCTGCACTGCTACCTGTGGAGCACTCGTGCTTTGTTAATGGAGAGGGAGACAGCTAAGCACTCTGGCTGGTTGGCTTGTTGCCAGTAGAGCACAAGTTCCCGCCCTTGGCCCTGCATTGATGCTCCACAGGGAGCTCATTAAACTCCAGATGTCAGCTTCATGATCCAGAGCAGTGACATCCAGATCTCCAGAGGTGGAAGCCAGGTCTGCAGGTGGGTATGCGGAGCAGCTGCGGGCAGAGCAGTGCTGAAGCAAGGCTCGGCAAAGACTTGATTACAAGATCCACGCAATACCTGCCAGAAGGGCAGGTTCTCAGCTTCAGACCTAAGTCTCCTAGGCCTTGTGATCATTGCACAGATGATTATTGCAAGCAGGTAAACCATGGTGATGAGCCCCTCCAAGTGATGCTTACTTCTCAGGATAATTTAATCTGATATAAGGGGTATTCTGCAACCCCCATAGCTTGTAAGTTGCAATGGACCCATTATAGAAGACAGATTTACAAGATAAAGACAATTCCTAGTGTAGATGTGTCATAGATGCAAAAGAGATATCCAGAGGAATGAGTAGACTTAAGAGAGATGGCTTCGAATTCCAGCTTTCATAGCATCTTTAGTGATGTGCAGTAACTGTTTAGAGAAGTGACAAGCCAAAGAAAATGGCTGGATAGTGTGTGTGTGTGTGTGTGTGTGTGTGTGTGTGTGAGTGTGTTCAGTGTATGTATGTGAGTTCACATGAAGGCCAAGGTCACCCTGAGGTACTGTGCCCCATGTGCTGTCCACCTTCATTTTTGAGGCAGGGTCTCTCTCACTGTCCAGGAACTCATCAAGTAGGCTGGGGTGGCTGGCCAGCAAGCCACAGGAATCTATGTTTCTGCCTCCCCAGCCCAGGGCTAACAAATACATGTCACCACACAGAGTTTTTACCTGAGCTCTGGGGTAAACTGAAGGCCTCCTCATACTTTTGCAGCTAACTGAGCTGTCTCCTCAGCCCAGGAAAAGGTTTTTAGCTCTCCACAGGCAGTAACTTAGAAAAAGGTGAAAGAATGGCTGGTAAAACTCAAAGTAAATCTTGTTAGCGGACTATATAGATCCTTTGGGTGTTATTTCCCAGCTGGTGAAGGTCTAAAGCTGTCCATAGTGGGTAGCTTTTTTTTTCTGGTAGTGAGGTGTAGAGATGGGATAATTTCTTGCTCCCTAACTCTGTGCCATCTTTTCAGGAGCATAGACAGAGGGCAGGAACTCACTTACGTGTACATGAACCTCCTTGTCTTCGGCTCCACATCCTTTCCACGTGGGGGCGGCATCTTCTGAGCTCCCATCCTGTGAAGCAGAGCAGCAGTAGAATCATGAAGGAATGGGTGTTCAGTAGGAATAAAGCCACAAGTCTCAGGACAGCTGAGAAAGTGGATGTGTGAGAAAGAGGTCACCTCCCAGCCTCCTGTGCCGAGGTGTAGGCAGATAGGCAGGAGCTTGTGCAGAACACAGTGGGGCAGGTGCCGATGTGGGATGTGGGATGGCAAAGAAGAACCGAAGGAGAAGCCCGTGGAAAGCCACTGCCCTAGAGGCTGGTGGTGGATCTGGATCCCCGATGACCTGTTGAGTCTGTGGTTGGGAAGAACTGGAAGTGGATCTCGGGACTGTGGTAACATCTGGAGACCACCTTTGTCTCTTTCCCGTGAGTAGGGTGGTAGGTGTGTGTTTTTATGTGTATGTGGTGCCAGAGGACAGCTACTGACAGGTACTGTTGCTCATGAACCATCCACCATGTTTGTGAAGACAGGGTCTCATCAGCCTGAAGCTTACCTAGTAGGCTAGGCTGGCTGGCCAGGGAACCCAGAAATCCTCTTGTCTGGGACCACAAGCACTTGACACCACACCTGGCCCTTTCGCACAGGTTCTGAGGGTAGAACTCAGGTCCCCAGGCTTGCAAGGCAACTGCTTCCTCCCTGAGCCATCTCTCCAGCCCCCTTCCCACCTGTTATTATGACAATATTCGGAGTGCACACAGCTCGCTCCTTTGGGATTCACTCCACCTTCCATCATAGTTAACAAATCAGAAATGCTCCCCAGCCCCAATATTGTGCCATTTCACAAAGAAGTTGTTTATATCTCTGTCCGAGAACTGTGCCCAGCGAAGGGAAAGCACACCACACCGACTTGTCTGCCTCCTTGGCTGGCACTGAGTCACTCTTCCTTAGATTTTTACTTTTAATGTGCTATACGGCTCTTTCCAACATTATACTTTGCTGTATCCTTGAATAAATGAGACCTCTATATAACTGGATAGTCTTCTTTCTTTGAGCTTCCCTGCTCCAGAAAGTCACATTGTAAAGACAGACTGCCTGTCTATTTCTTACCTAAAGACAGTTAAGTTCTTTTAGTCGATTATAAGGATCTTCACCTTATCGTTTCACATTCAGCTGTAAAGCAGGTCATGTGATTTCTGTGGCATGGACACGTTAGTAATAATACTTATTTGTTGGTTTAAAAGGATTTGGGTGCTTTAAAAGAGCAGGTGTTTCTAACTCGGTTTGTGGATGAGTGCATCGTTTTGTATTCATAGCCAATATTTGCTGCATAATCTGCCTTTTCATGCAGCAGTGACTATGGGAAGGTAGGGAACAATAGAGAACTCTCTGTATTCAGAAACATATCATAAAGAGAAAACCAAGCCTAAGGCGGAGAGCCAGGGAGGGAGGAAGCAGAAGCATCTTTATCAACAGCATGTCACACATGTTCTAGTCCTGTGATAAGCTTCACAAGTCGAACCTACAAGGCTTGCTATATGCCAGTGTAGACTAAAAGTAGAAAGTCACCATTCCAGAATGAATCAGCCCTGGCCTGAGCACTACAAAATGGAGTTTTAGACCAATTCTGCACCTGACTCATATCTTTGCATAATGTGTTTTTGATGTCTTGTCTTCAACTTTCTCACCATTCAATGTGGTACTTGAACTTGATCAAAGCATGCATGTTAGCAGCCTTTGGGCCACATGTGTACTGAGTGACCCTCAAGTCTTGTCCATAGCTTGTTTCTTCTCTAACTAATTTTTCACAAAGAAAAACTGAAGCTTTCTTTTTCCACTCCAAGACCCAATCTTACATACCGCTCTCAACCGCTAGGCCATCTCTCCAGCCCATACCACAATGCTTTTAATAGATGACTACATTTTATGTAATCAAGTATCAGTATTTCAAAAGTAGAATAGTTCACATAAAATATGTTAATTTTATACTAGTCTTGGAAATTAAGTAATCAGGAAACACGAAACACGGACCCTGTTTCTCTATATTCTCAGATAAGCTAGAGCTGATTGATTGATGCCCCTTTAGACATGGACATACCCTTCATTTTGCCCCAGTCTTCTCATGGAAAATGGGACCAAGTGGCAGCTATTACCAGCCCTTTCTACCTCCTCTTATGACAAGAAACAAAGGACAGTTACTATGCTCAGAGGCAGCTGAAAAGAAGGCATGTCTGTAGACAGACAGGAGCAAATTTGAGGAATAAAAATTGCTTTAAAGGCTCCATTGGTAAATTGCTTGCCATGAGAGTCTGAAAACTCAGCATTGTGTACCTATAATCCCAGTGTGAGAGATCAGGAGACAGGGGGATCTCTGGAGTTTATTGGCCAACCAGTTTAGCTGAATTGACATGGTCCAGGTTTGCCGAGAGACCTTGTCTCCAAAAACAAGGAGGACAGGAAATAAGAAAGACATATACCATTGACCCCTAGCCTCCATATATGCGTTTACACACATATGTACACATACAACACAGACCCGTTTAAATAACCCACTCACCCTATTCATGTCTGTGTGCTTCCCAGCCTCTGACCACTTTAGTTTGAATCTCTGGGCAAGAACACCTTTCTAATTCTGGTTTCTCTGAACATTTGAGAAGTGCTATTTTCTAGTCAAGTCAGGGTTCTGTAGGAATTCTGAGGGTCTTACAGACCAGGGTTATATCGTAATCTGTTATCCTGTTTCCTAAGGTTAGGAATTCCAGGTACTGGGTCTCTGTCAGCAAAGTGCTATTTTTCTGTTTCTTTGCCTCTGGTCTTGGGAATCCAGATTATAGCATGATTAAGCATATGAGCTTTGAGTTCAAACTCCTTTTTAAAGTCAGGCTTTAGCACTCCTAAAGATCTAGTTACTAAAGCTCTACCTGTCTTGGTTCTCTTTTGCTACAGTAGGGCTTGTCTATAGGACTAGACTACACCATTGTTAGGATAAACTGAGATTGTATATGGAAAGGCATCAAGCAGGTCCCCACACATGTGAGTGCTAGCACAGAAGGACGAGTGCTACCGACACCCCAGCGTGTGCATCACCAAGGGCACCGACTCCGCACAGCAGTCTCATAGCAACACCAAAGCCCAGGATGCCTTACAGTCCTCCACATTTGCACATGGAAAAGAGTATGAAGGCAAACTGTTCTGTAAAATTGATGTAACTTGAGGGGAGAATTCAGTTTAAGGAAATAAATGTTAGAAGCAGATGTTGAATCAACATCACAGTGAGTTTTCTTTTACTCACATGCAGAAAGCATTAAAATGGAACACTTGTAAGGGATGGGCAGCCTGTCCCTTGTGGAGTTGAAGTAAAACTAGATGATTATGCCTGGGAAGGCTATGGGACTTCTAAACACACTGGTCTCCACAAGCTACATGTGACCACTTAAATTGGCTTGAAATTGAGTACAATTAGAGCCCAGCTCTTCAGATAAGCCACTCATATTTCAAGTGCTAATAGCAACAGCCACGTGAGGCAATGGCCGGGAGCTACTTTATTAGATAACGCAGAGAAATAACTCCATATACACAGAAAGTTCTGTTGAATATCTTTCTGAATCCAGTCCTTAGGAAAGATCAATATAGGAAGCATGAAATAGACAATAAAGAAGAAACTGAGCTTGCCAGAGTGGAGGAACACTTATTTTGGACACCAGCTTGTCAGATTCCACTGTTGCCCCAGACAAAGAACTATTTCTTTTTTTATTAATTTTATTTATTTATGTATGTGTATTAATGTACTGTCTGCATGCAAGTTTGTGTACCCATGTCTAAGCCTCATTTCCAAACTATATAATTAAAAGTTGCTTCAAAGGCTATGGATGAGTATAAATGGATAAAATTCAGGCTTACCATCCAGCACATGTTTGGTTCACAGGCAGTTGGGTTCTTCCAGTTGTAGGAAGGAAACATGTAGAGTCCATGGCCTCAACCATGGAAAATCAGGAAAAAGCATATCACCACAGAATTGCGAGGTACCCTCAGTGACCACTCACCCATGTGCAGGACACTAACCTAAACTTCCTAAACACAGCGTCTCATTAAATCTTGACTAAAACCTTTTATAACTTAATATGGATGGGGCAGAAAGAGATGGCTCAGTGGTTAAGAACACTTGCTGCTCTTGCAGAGGACCCAGGTTCAGTTCCCAGCACTTATAGCTCACAACCTTCCTTCCATAATTACTCCAGTTCAAGGGGATCTGATGCCCCCTGCTGGCTTCCACAGGCTTACATTGCAGTGGTACACTAAAATACATGCAGACAAAACACACAGATACATGAAGATACAAATTTGAAAAGTTAATACGGAATCATATATGTTCATATATACCTCCTGGTACTATGCTAAATGCATTAATCCACAGTCTCACATAATGATTACAGCTATGTGTTTGAGAGTACATGTGAACATGTGTGTATGTATGTGCATGCATATTCATGTGTAAAAGGACATGCATGCATGTCTTAGAGGCCAGAAGACAACCTCAGATTTTGTTCCTAATGCACCATCCTTCCCCCTCTGTTTTTTTTTGAGTTGGGGTCTTTCAGTGGTCTGGAACTTACTGAGGAGGTTAGGCTAGCTAGTCAGCAAAGTCCAGGGATCCACCTGTCTCCACCTCTCCAGAGCTGGGTGTAAACATTATGCCTGCTTGTTGTTGTCAAGATCAATTCTGGGGAAGTAATACAGTCTCAGAAAAACAAACAACAAATGGCATCCCTCGTCTGTGGATGCTAGCACCAAGTACCTAGTTGTAAGGCAAACTGAGCAATGTTAATGTTATATTCCTCATGATCTGAAAACTGTGCTCTTATATTGTGAATCCCTTAACAGGTTCTAGAATTAACCTACCATTTATTTTCAGACTTTGGAATTTTGGTATATGGGTGGAGGGTATGTATGCATATTTTAGAGTAATATAAAATCAAAACGGAAAGAAAAGGATCAGTTCTGGGGACAAGCTCAGTTTTCCGTGCTTATGTAGCAAACATTTTATAGACTGAGCTAGGTCCCCAGCCCTCTAACTCTTCCATAGGCTAAGATATTTTGATGTTTAAATGTCCGCTTTACCATTTCACACTGGGGCACTGCCACGGCTAGTATATGGATCCAAATCTGTCTGGGACCAAGAGTTTTACAACTGTGCACTCAGCCTTGCTTACTTGTCTATAAGATATGTGAGCAAGGTCTATAAGGGCTGATGATACCACGTCCTTTGTCACACTGAGATAAAGTTGCTGTGTTCATGTCATCTCTTGCCAATTTCTCCCTGTAGATAAGAATTGTGTGTATAACATTTGTTTCTCCTATCCTTCTCCGAACTATGCTGAACACCTAAGAATTCAATAAGTGTTTGCACAATTGAATGGAGGTAAATCTTCTAAAAGGACAGGTTGATCAAGAGCTGTGTCTTACTTAGCACTTTACTTGAGGGGAAGCTGTCCATTCTGATGAAGCAAAGCAAACAATCAGTATAGTCTCACTTTTCATTATTGTTGATGGTCAAGATGGAGGGGCTGTTTGTTCTTAGAAATAATTCAGATTAGATGCAAGGTAGAAATTGATTGACTGGTGGGGACCAGCACTGATCATGGGTTTATTTTGTCATAAAAATAAAGAAATTTCTTTAAAAGACTAATAACTTTCATTTACTTTTTGCTGATTTCCAGTCTTCTATAGTGAGACTAGTCATACTGACCAATATCTTGTCTCTGCTAAACCATGTAGAAAGCTAGGCAAAGTAACATGGATGAATCGAAGCAGTGCTGGGAAGAAGCTAAATGCAGGGTGAATAGCTGTTAGCCACCACGCCCTTCCCAAGTTCTGACTCCTGTTCACCGCACAGCAGTCAGCCGGAAGGGAATGTGTAAGTGGAAGTGTGCTTGACCTTGTGGCTTCCTAGTTGTGTTTAGGTCCCCAAGAAATTAGGAGACATGGTCCATTGTGTATCAGATTTTGGATCTTAGAAATAAGACGAAGTTTTCTGGTGGGCATGGTGGTACACACCTTTAATCCCAGTACTTGAGAGGGATCTCAGTGAATTTAAGGCCAGCCTGGTCTGCAAAGTGAGTTCAGGCTAGCTTGGACTGCAGGGAGACCCTGTCTCAAAAAGACAAAAAAAAAAAAAGGATAAATAAAAGAAGTTTTCTTTAAAAGATAACAGAGTGATAAAAGACAGAACAGGCCTAGACTCCTAGAATAATCCCAGAATCCTAGAATCCTAGAATCCTCCTAGACTCCTCCTAGAATCCATCATCCTATAATCCTAGCACTTGGACAGCTGAAGCAGGAGGATCTCTACTTGAAAGACAACCTTGGACCCAAAACCTAAAAATAAATAGTTGAGATAAGTTTCATTTCAAAAGTATTGGGTATTTGTTAAATAAATGGTACTGTTATTTGGTTGGTTGTTTGGGTGGCATTTTCAGGGAGCCAGTATTGTACAGATCTGTTTACTCTTTTTTTAAAATAAAACTTTTGTTATTTATTCTTATTTTATGCGTATAAGTTTTTTGCATGTACCTGCACCCCTCTGTGTGATGCCCACCTAGACCAAAAGAGGAGACAATTGGCTCCCCTCGTACTGGAGCTACAAATGGTTGTTAGCTGCCATGTGGGGACTCAGAACCAAACCCAGGCCTTCGGCAAGAGCAGCCAGTGCTCTTAACCTCTGAGCCATCTCTCCAGCTCCCAGATCTGTATATTTATCTTAGCAATAAAACTAAAAGCCAAACAGCTCTATATTTAATCCTTTTCCAGAGAATACTGTTAACTATAGGGTGTGTGTGCTTTTTAGACATTTTACTATACCTACATGAAGTCTATATGTATTAGACTTATAGGGTTTTTAAGAAAAATAATTATTCCAGTTCTATGTCTTAATCTTCTCAATTTTGTATGTTAGGTATCTTCCCATGCCTCCTTATTCTACTCATTGTTTATAATGTCAAAACAGTTACTAAGGGGCTGGAGAGACCATGGACCCAGTCTCAGTTCTCAGCACTCACTTGGTGACTAACAACCATCCATAACTCCGGTTCCAGGGGATCCAACATCCTGTCCTAGCATCCACAGGCATGACATACACGCACACTTACATGCATCCAGGGGAAACAATCTTACACATAAAATTAAACATCCTGTCCTAGCATCCACAGGCATGACATACACGCACACTTACATGCATCCAGGGGAAACAATCTTACACATAAAATTAAAAAATTAAAAACTACTAAGATATATATATATATATATACACACATATATATGCGTGTGTCAATATTTTAAGTGGAGTTAGACATTAATTGGAGATTTCCAAATAGCGCATCAGCTGAAAAACCTTAAGACTCAAGCTCAGCCACATCCCCAGCCCTAAATGTCTGATGTCTTTCAAAATAAATACCTCAATTTGAACTCAGACAATCACTTTGCTGGTACCACCCTCCACCCTCCAATTCCTGAGCCTCCTCATCCTCTCTGTCAGTGATTGCTGGGGAAATGCTGCTTCTATTCTGCTTTTTAAAAATTTGTACTGAAAAAAGGGGGGGGCTGGAGAAATGGCCTAGTGGTTAAGAGCACTGACCGCTGTTGCAGAGGACCCGGGTTCAATCCCCAGCACCCACACGGCAGCTTAGAAGCGTCTTTGGCTCCAGTTCCAGGGGAATTGGACACCCTCTTCTGACCTCCATGGCATTGCACGACACAGGAGCACAAACCTACATGCAGACAGTAAATTCATACACATACAAAAATAAAATAAATAAAAATAATAAAAAGTTACTAAACTTAAAAAAATAAAATAAAAATTTGTACTGAACTTTTGTGAGTTTCATACAGTATACTTTAATCACATCTAGAGTCCCACCTCACCCCTCTTATCCACCCCGACTGGTTTTCACACATTCTGTCATCTATATTAAGGCCTGCCAACCCAAGTTTGTGTCTCCAAATGTTGTTGAGTGTGTGTCCATCCACTGGAGCCGGCTTAACTTACCTAGTATCACACACTTAGAGGAAACCAACTCCCCCTCTCCAAGTAGTTATCAGTTACCAACATTTCTTCAGGTAAGGTTGGGCTTCTTTCCCAGTTCCTTACTTCCATGCTGGGATTTTGTCTGGTCTGAGCTTGCATGGGTCTTGTGCATCCTGTTATAATTGCTGTGAGTTCATATGAGCAACTTCCCAGCTATCTGGAAAGCTCTGTTTTCTCATGGTCATCAACTGTTTCCGGCTCTTACAATATTTCTGCCCCCTCTTCCATAATTATCCCTGAGTCTTGGGTGGCAGAGATTTGATATAGGTGTCCTACCTACTAAAGGATAAGTTCTCTGCAATCTCTTATGTGCTGTAGTTTGGCCAGTTATGGCTTTATAGGTTAATCACAATCTGTTCCATGGGAAGGCTTCCCTGGTAAGAGTTAAGATATGCCTTCATATTCTTTTTGCCTCTGTTGTACCAGGTTCCCTGAATCTTAGGTGCACAGGTTATATTGCAGATGTGTTACTTAGGGCTGGCACCACACAGACCCTTATTCTCTGCATTAGAGCAGTTGGGTAACTTTTTAATAGTCTCTATCTGTTCTCAAAAGAAACTTCTTTGATGAGTTATGACAGGTATACTTGTTTGTAACTATAAGGGTCCATATTTAGAATATAGTAAGAAATTACTTTAGTCTAGGGGTGTGACACAAGTAAGTTTTTCTCTAGGATCTCTAGGAGCTATGTTTACAGTTCTGCATATGAGTTCTGTCCTATTGAGTAGGACTTAATTCCAAATAGACAGCTATTAATTACCCCTAAGATAAAAGCACCATTACTGCACCAGTAGAGATTATTTGTTGTGGTTCATAGATTATTGTAGTGGTTCATAGATTCTACAGGTAGATGGGATCATTGATTTGCTCTAACAACTACCAAATGCCTCCTCATAGAATACTAAATAATAACTGGAAATAAATTTTCAGGGTCAAAGCAGAGGGCTTGTATTCACAAAGGGGATAGTCATTCTACCTTTACGTGGAGCCATGTTATGGAATTGGGCCCCCTGATATGCGGACTAGCAACAAAACCAGAATAAGTTGAACAAAAAAATGACAAGAATTGGGTTCCATGGGCTTATGGACTCACCATTCTGGATAATTAATCAAGATCAGTGTATGCTGCCCCATCATTTCCAACTTTGATTGTAACAATGGTTGATTTTTCTCCTTGAATAATGAGAATAAATAACCAACTTCAATGGCTGTTCTACTCCATGCCTACCCAACCTAAACATCATGGTGATTTGGTAGAAATGCTTATTCTATAGATCTTCATAGAAACCCTTGGCATCTGGGTGGCCCCAGGCTATGCTAGAAATAGCAGGCTTTCTGAAAAGCTACTGGAATGAACTGAATGCTTTCACAATGACAGTGTAAAGAATTGATACAATACTCTCTCTGAGGCCATTTGCCTAGTTATGGTCTCAATATATGGCATGGCAGCAAACTGCTAATGTTAGCAAAACTAAGTCAAGTTTCCTCACAGAGCATAATGCCAGGATCACTTGTCACCTAATGTTTTCAGACATAGGAATCAATATTCAAGGAAAGGTCAAGGTTCACTGCAGTATTCCTCGGCAGCTATCTGATGGAGTATAAGTTTATTTGTTTCTTCATCACAAATGCTCACTCTGAAGGTTGAAATTTTCAAATTGGTACCCCTAATATTGTCACAGTTAGTCACTTGAAATACTGTCTGTACACGTAAGTGTGACATATGCTGCTATTTAAATTCACAGCTTGGCCTCACATGAAGACACAACAATGCTGAAATCACTGATTCATAGGGAAATGCTACATTTTATGCAGAAACAGAAATCACTTTGCCATACATTACCCTGCTGTCAGCATACTGCAACCATGAGAAAAATTTTATTACACTCTAATGAAATCTCAAATTTATTGGTATCTGTTATTATTCATCAAATATTAGAGGAACTGGTGAGAGGATTTTAAATCACTAAGTTTAATATTTGTAAGAAGTAAATGTTATGTTTCCAGCCTTTTCTATTATGATGGATGAAAGTGGAGAATAGTTTTATGCTGGGGAAGTAATAAGGAAAACTATAGTTTTGCTGTCAATGCAAACCAATTGCTATCATGCACAGATTTCTCTCATGATAGTCTTCCGGTACTGAAGAAACGGTTCTATAGGTAGAAAGCAGAATCTCCCAGCCTCTTCCACTAGGTAGAGAACAAGAAGAGCTGGTCTTAAAAACAGGCTCCTAGGGCCTCAGATAGGGAGACACATTGCAAGAGAAAGCCAGGATTTCTTAATGCATGCTAGTTGTATGGCATTGTATTAAGTGGATTTCTACATTATTTAGTGTGGCTGTGATGCAAAGATTTGTAAAGAGTGCCTTATTCCCATTTCATAGGTTTCACTAAATGAAACAGTAAATAATTTACCTGTTCTCACAGAGCCAGTGAGTCATAGTGTGGTCTTATTATAGAATCGATGACCACAGTATTAATATTCTGTCACTCATTTGCCAACAAGTCCAACAAGTCCCCAGCTGACCATTAAATTGTAAAATAATATGATGATTACTGAGTAAACAGAATGCCCTTTATACTTACCTGTCAATGAAGAGTCAAACTGTAATGTTGGGATAGATTTTAATGGCATGAAATTTATGCTTTATGAGTACCTATTGGACACCTCATTGTGCTAACTTCTGAGCTGGTTTCTAGGCAGGAAGAAAATATGTATTCTGCCCTGATAGTCATAGATAGGCCTCAAGTAGCTGCAAGGTCCCAGTCACCAACTCTCATGAAAATCCACATAAACACTGCAAGTGAATCCACATAAACACTATTGCCAGTTATGCTACTAGAGACCTGTGATTGCTTAACTACATAAATGACATTTGAACTGAGCTTTAGCAATTAGAATTTTCACTCACTGAAGAGGGGAAAATGACATCTTAGGTGAACCTCACAGGAAAATCATAAAAGGCTTGATGGAAAAAAAAGAGCAAGAGTCACTTACAAAGACAGGGAGAAAATGCAGTTTTGTTATTTCAATATAGAAGCAAAGGAGTGATTATATACTAGCAAACTCTATTTGATTTAAGAAAGCAGAACCAAAAGTCTGGGGAACATCTGGGGAATGGTTTACTCACCCAGTGAGCATGAACCAAGAGCACATCTACTTCCAGACATTTTACTCTGAAATCAAACTTGGGAAATGTGTCTTAGTAAACAACAATGAATAAAATAAGAATATAAACCATCTTAATCCATATTAATCCCAAATTAGGTTTATTGTCCTTTTAAATAATATAAATCTTGTACTCTGGGCTCTTTCTAATTCATTTCAACTGTTCTAGCTTTTAAATTGGTCAAGCAAAAGTTTTTTTCTATTTCGTAGGTTATTATTAACTGTCAGAGAATTCCTAGAGTTATGCTTTCCACAATTCTGTGATTTCCATGTCTCTGGTTTATGTTATCAGAAAACCTGAGAGCTGGCAAGAATATATATACACACACTACACTCACTCATACATACAACATATGCATACATAGCATACACATAGAACATGAATGCATATCATACATATATATATATAACACAATCACATACATACTACATTGTATACACACACAACATATGAACACATACCATATACATAGAACATAAATACATATCATACATAGATATATAACACAATCACATACATACTACATTATATACACACAACATATGCCCACATACCATACACATAGAACATGAATACATATCATACATAGATATATAACACAATCACATACATACTATATCATACACACAAAACATATGCACACATATCATATACATAGAACATGAATACATCTAATATGTACATATATAACATAATCACATACATAATACATCATACACACACACACACTCACTTTCTCACTCATAGGTTGAGAGCTGCTATTAGAATACATGACCAGTACACAGACATTAAGCATGTGGTAACTGGGGAAAGAGGAAAAGGAAGAGCTTTACTCACCTGTCAGTGGAAGAATGAAATGTGACTTCAAAGTGGAGAAACTGAATCCAGGGAGTCCTGGGTGGTAACATTTCTTCACTCTCTCCTTTGTGCCCAGCCTAGGTTCAATGCTTTGCAGAAGTTATTTCAGTCTTTGGAGCAAATCTTATGAGGTACATAATATTTCCCCATGTGGTAGTATGAAATCTGACCCTCAGAGATGCTGGTGATTTTCCGGTCTTCACAGCTTCAAAATTCTTCATGGAAAATGACAACTTAAAGTCTAAAACCCATACTCCTGGCCCCTAGGCTTTACTATCAACAAAACGAGTAAAAGCTCCACTTTGGTAATTGTTTCCTGTGTTAAATGCAATGTGGATGAAGCAAAAATACAAAACTCTTTTCATAGTCTCTAAAAATATCTTCTGCCTAATAACATACAATACCTATCCCAGTTTTGGCTTATTTGCTTGCCTATAACACCCAGTGCCTTGGAAGGCAGACCCTTTTCTTTTTTGGGTAATTAATCCAGGAAACTGGCAGCCTCACCGAGTTTGTCAAGGTTACAGTGATGCCAGACACTGTTTTCAAGACAGGTTCTCTCTGTAGCCCCAGCTGACCTGGAACTCTATGTAGACTAGGCTAGTGTCCATCTCACAGAGATCCCCCCTGCTTCTACCATCAGAGTGCTGGGATAAAAGGCATGCATCACCATGCCTGGAATGACGCCAACATTTAACCCTGTCCTTATACCTCAGAGTCTTGAGGATCAGTTTGCCTGTGCTCAATGCACCAGAAAAAACATTTCCAGCTAATTTGGGTGACTTGAAGTCATTAGTTACTAATAGTGAAAAATTTCAGAAATGTGCTTTTGAGAGTAATTGCAGGAGAAAACTGAGAAGGTTACTGCCTGTAGTTGGCAGAAGTGACAATAGAAAGTAGTGAGGATTCAGTACAACTGATGGCTGGGGAGATGGCTCTATCTATGCAGGACTTGCTACATAAAGATGAAGACATGAGTTTGGATGCCTGGCAGCTGTGTAGAAACCTGGGTATGGCAGCGCATGTCTGTCATCTCAGGTCTGGGATGCGGGTCCCTAAGCTCACTGACTAGCTTAGTCTAGCTGAATCCCTGAGCTTCAGGTTCAGTGGCAGACACTACTTCAAAAACTAAAGTGGAGAGTGACCAATACAGACCTGCCTGATGTGGACCTCTGTTCTTCACATACAAGCTCATGTGCACACATATGCTCAGGTACTCAATTGCACATGTGCATATACATGTGAGCATGTGAGCACACCACACACCAAAAACAGTAATAAAAATAACTTAGTGCTGCTGAAGTTCTCACTGCTGTCTGTCAATAACATGACCTCAGTGGTTCAACAGAGGGATCCTACTATAAGAGTATTCAGTAGTATTGTTTAAAGTGCTAATGGTTAAACTCAGTGTAGTCTTGCTGAATTAAGCTTTCCCAGGGAGGGGTCAGGTGATAGGGTTACTTGGGAAGTACCTCAGTGAGTCCAATCAAGAAACTAAGTTAACAAGATCCACTGCAACTGTTACGTCTGGATACAAAGTATGATTTAAAACATATATCTCCAAAATTTCAGAATAAAAGCAAAAAAGTAACAAGGACACCTTTAAGAGCACTTCAGGGAAACAGGTTTTCAGAGAAAGATATATATCTTATAAAATTCTGTATCTAGAAGCATGTTTATAAAGTTGTAGTCAGCCACTTATAACCTACAAACAGATCTTTCTAGGGAAATATATTCATACACCTGAATATTGTAAACCATTTCTCCTACAATTCTGCCTTATAGAAAGGGGCAGGGGGCAGTATGAAACTTGGATAAAACAACACTCCTCATTCTCCTACAGAATCCTGCAATCAAGAGCTTGCTTTCAAACCATTGCACGATGTAGCACTGATCCTTCTTAAGCAAAAGTGCCTAAAATGAAGACAGGCACCTCACTGGGTGGAAATGTAAGCAGCCATAAAGCAGTGTGATATACTGAATACCAGGATACTTAATCCCTTTCCTTATGGCAAGACAGTATGGAAGGCTTCAAAAGAAAGGTTTCAAGGTCAGGCTGTTCACAGCCTGTTTTAGACCTTGGATGAATTATACGACTCCTCTAAGCCTTAATTTTCTTTAAATCAAAAAGCATAATTGTAGTCATTAGGATTTGTAAAGATTAATTGAATTAATACCTATGAAGTGTCCATGAATAGTTTGTATTCAACAGATAGGGCACAGTGTAATTACAGGAGGTGAGATTAGAACAAAAATCTGGAAATCCCAGCTGACTCTCTAGAGTCTGATTATGTTCAGAGGTGTCTGTTTCCTGACCTTTCCCTCAGTTAGTCCTCTCCAGACCTTGACCAGGGCTCATTCAGTTCTTCTGGAGCTCACTCTCCATTCTCTACGTATTTCAGGCCAACCACAGGTTTCCTCACTTCTGAAACAGGGATAACAAAATATATCTTTGCAAAGTAACTCTGAAAATTTAGAGAATTCCTATCTAAAAATCAGTCGATGTTACCAGCCTAGAATCATGTTGTCTTTTATGTTCCCACCTGAACTTGCAGGTGGGCATTTATGGCATGGACAGCTCTTTACCCAATGTGCTCTCCTTCTTTCATGGAAAACCAGAATTCCCATAAACAACCCAGACTACTCTTGAATCATCTCCATCTAGTCATCTCCATCAGCCCCTTGAATAATTGGTACAGTTTTCTTACAAAGAATGCAAAATCTCTTTAGGTTTTTATAACACTGAAGTGATGTCATCAAAATAAAGCAAAAGGAAACAAAATTAGATCAATAAACTTTCTGCCCTCTGGTTGAGTGCTAGTTTTTCTTATCCCAAAGTTCAGATAATTTCTTCTCCAGAAGAGGGGCAAACACTCACAATCCACACAAAGTTACCTATGAGTAAGGAGAGGTGGCTAAAAGATCATGGCCATCATGGTGTATCCCTAAATTCTGATAGATCTCATATTTCATTTCAGTAGGACACTGCCTTACTACTACCTACACTAAGCCAGCCATAGTCCAGACAAACGCTAGAGCTCTCTGGTAGGACCCAGACATCTGCTTGCTACCTTTACTCTTTTAAACTCTCTGGTCACTGAATGCTAAACTAAGGTTAAGAAATGGGTTATGAAAGTGCTAATAAGGCAGATTTTAGAATGGACAGAAAAACAAAGGGTAATTCCCTGGATGGAAGATCCTTCTATTTTCTGCAAAAGCAACGCTCAATGTTAATTGCTCACTTATCTCTTGCCTGTATCTGTGGTGAGACAAATTAACTCCAGTGCAGTTTATTTATATGTAGACATTCCTATACATTTATTTGAATCCTTAGTGATTCCCTACAAGCTAATTATAATGAAAAATAAATCATTCTATGTATAAACATACATGTGATTCATTGCCTAGAAGTTTCATTTTTGTACACATGCCCAAGTAAGCTAAGGATATATTTTCTCCCAACTAACAGAAAGCTTGTTTGTCGACCATTGTATCTTGTACCCTTGTAAATTAAATACATTTATGAGATAAATACATTTATGAGAAGAAACAAACCTACTAAATCAATATTAGATTATATAGGTTTTCTTAGATAATCCATTATTCTATTCTAGATTTTATAAACAGAGGATCTGGTTTGTGTCCCCAATAAAGAGAGCAGGTATTTCTTAGTTCCTAGTGAGAGATCATCTTTGGGATTATGGTACAGTGACATCATCTCCAGACCACAGAATCATTTCTATTAGTTCTCAAAGATCTTACACCTCTATGGACCATAGAGATGACTAACTCTAAGGAAAGAGAATCCCCATTATACAGAACATAAGAGGGACAGGTAGGAGGTCAGGCTGTCCACTAATCAGAGAGCTCTTGCTGAGGCTCCTCCCCATCTTTATAATGATGGAGAGGAGAAAACATGATGGTTCCTGACTGCCTTCTTTTACCTCCTTGGATTCTGTCTCTCCGGTTTTTTTTTTTTTCTCTTTATTTACTTATTCATCAAGGTAAAAACAGTAAAGAGAACACAAAATAAAGACCTGTTCCTTCTGTGATGCTAATGCCTTCCCTACCCCACCCTCCCCTAGACTCATGCAACTGGGGCAAAAAAAAAAAAAAGAAATTCATGGAGTTAATTACTATACACACAAAGAGTGTAGTTCAAGAATCTGTTTTGAACCAGGCATAAGAACTTTAATCCCAGAACTCTGGCACCAGAAGCAAATGGATCTCCATGAGATGAAGGCTATCCTAGTCTATAAAGTGAGTTTCAGGTGAGCTAAAGCTATAGAAATAACCTGTCTCAAAAAGATGATTTTAAAAGAGTGTATTTTGAATTAATCACCTATCATTACACTTTTCCTCTGTTATTTCCCCTGTGAATAACTTCATATTCAGAATAAGGTACAATTACAGAGTTATAAAATCACTTGTGAAAGCCTCTGATGAAAACACAATATATTATATAGAATAAATAATATATTTAGTTATTTTATTAATTAATACAAACTCTATGTTAATTCCAAAATATGTTTTGGGGTTCACATTTTTTCCTTTAATTTTATATTACTCTAGAATATGAATACATATCTTCCACCTATATATGGTAGCTACAATGTCTGAATATAAGTGCTAGGTCAATTCTAGAATCTGTTAAGAGATTCACATTATAACAGCACAGTTGCTTTCAGATACAAAGAAATATAATAATAAATTTGCTCAGCTTGCCTGCCAACTGGAGATTTGGTGTTAGCATCCAGAAGTGAGGGAAACCATTCACCTTTTTTTTTTCTGAGACTGTGTTACTTCACTTAACATAATGACATCCAGTTCCATCCATTTACCTGCAAAGTTCATGATGTCATCCTTCTTTACTGCTGCATAGAATTCCATTGTGTAGATGTACCACATTTTTGTTATTAAGTCATCAGTTGAGGGACGTTTGGGTTGGTTCCAGCTCTTCACTATTGTGAAGAGAGCTGCAATAAACATAGCTGTGCATGTATCTTTGCAGTAGGATGAGTCTTGTGGATATATACCCAGGAGAGGTATGACTGGGTCAGGTGGTAGGCTCATTTTGAGTCTTTTAAGGATTTTCTACACTGCTTTCCATAGTGGTTGTACCAGTTTACCTTCCCACCAGCAGTGGATGAGTGTTCCCCTTTCCCCACATCATCTCCAGCATTTGGTGTCTTTTGTTTTCTTGATCTTCGCCAATCTTATTGGAGTGAGATGATACCTTAGAGTGGTTTTAACTTGCATTCCTTAATTATTAATGATGTTGAACACTTTTTAAGATGTTTCTCAGCCATCTTTACTCCCTTATTGGTGAAGTCTCTGTTCAGCTCTTTACTCCATCTTTTGAGTAGATGATTTGTTTTCTTCTTTGTTTTTTGAGTAGTTTATATATTCTGGATGTTAATGCTCTGTCAGATGTATCAGTGGTGAAGGTTTCCTCCCACTTTGTGGTTTTCTCTTTACTTCCTTGATTGCTTCTTTAGCTGTACAGAAGCTTTTAAGTTTGATGAGGTCCACTCATAGGCTGTTGACCTTATTTCCTGTGCAGCTGCTGTTTGATTTAGAAAGTCTTTTCCTACACCTATGTTTTGTAGGTTGCTGCCAAATTTTTCTTTTATCACCTTCAAGGTTTCAGGCTTCACATTGAGATCTTTGATCCACTTGGAGTTGATTTTTGTACAAGGTGAGATGTAGGGGTTTAATTTTGTTCTTCTACAAATGGTGATCCAATTTTGCCAACACCATTTAGTGAAGATGTTATCTTTCTTCCATTGAACATTTTTGCCCCCCTTTGTCAAATATGAGGTGGCTGAAATTTTATGAGCTCAAGTTTGGATCTTCAATTTTGTTCCATTGTTCGATGGGTCTGTTTTTGTGCCAGTACCAGGCTGTCTTTATGACTGTAGCCCAGTAATATAGCTTGAAGTCTGGTAAAGTAATCCCTCCTGTATTGCCCTTTTTCCTCAGGGTGGCTTTGTTTTTTGTTTTTCAGATTTTTTTGTTTTTCCATATGAATTTAAGGATTTTTTTCCAAGTGAAAAAAGCTCATGGGGATTTTGATTGGGATTGCATTGAATCTGTAGGTGAATTTGGGTAGAATGGACATTTTTACTATGCAGCTAGAAATGCTTGAGAGACAATAACAAATGAGCCCTAAACCCAACAGACAGGAAGAAATAACAAAAATCAGAGCAGAAATCAGTGAAATATAAACAAAGAAAACAATGCAAAAAAAAAATGAATGAATCCAAAAGCTGGTTCTTTAAAAAGATAAACAAAATAGACAGACTTCTAGCCCAGTTAACCAAAAGAAAGAAAGAGCAACTCCAAATCAATGGTATTTGTGATGAAAGGGGAAACATTACAACAGATAAAGAAAAGATACAGACAATCACAAGAGAATACTTCAAAAACCTATACTCTACTAAATTTGAATACCTAAGCAAAATGTATGAATATCTGAAATCCTGGGATTCACCATAGCTTAACCAAGAATAGATTGACAGCTTAAACAGACCCATAATACTTGAGGAAATTGAAGATGCAATGAAAAACCTCCCAACTCAAAAAGCCCAGGCCCAGATGGTTTCACAGCAGAATTCTAAGAATTCTATAAAACATTTAAAGAGGTCTTACAACCATTACTACTCAAACTGTTCAGAAGGATACAAACAGAGGCAAATCTTCCAAATTCCTTCTATGAAACCAGCATCACTCTAATACCAAGACCAGGCAAAGACACAAACAAGAAAGAAAACTATAGATCCATATCATTAATGAACATAGATGCAAAAATTCTCATCAAAATACTTGCAAATTGCATACAGACCCACATCAAAAAGATCATCCATCGTGACCAAGTTGGATTCATACCAGAGATGCAGGGATGGTTCAACATACACTGATCAAAAAATACCATAAAACACATAAATGGACTGAAAGACAAAAACCACATGATCATCTCAATTGATGCAGAAAAAGCCTTTGACAAAATCCAGCATCCCTTCATGCTTAAAGTCCTAAAGGGAATTGGACTGGAGGGAATATTCCTTGAAGTATTCAACAAACGCACTGCCAGCATCATCCTAAATGCAAAAGAACTAGAAGCATTCCCCCTTAAAGGCCAGAACCCAGCAAGGCTGTCCCCTATCACCACTTCTCTCAAGTGTTTGAAAGTCTTGCTAGAGCAATAAGGCAAGAAAGGGAAATTAAAGGAGTACTAATTGGAAAAGAGGAAGTCAAGCTATCCCTTTTTGCAGATGACATGATAGTTTACCTAAGGGATGCTAAAACCTCTACCATAAAACTCCTAAAAATGATTAGAAGTTTCAGTAAAGTGGCAGGATACAAAATAAACCTAGAAAAATCAGGAGCCTTTCTTTACACCAACTATAAGCAACTGGAGAAGGAATATAAGGAGACCTTCCCAATCACAATAGCCTCAAAAAAATAATTAAAATACCTGGGAATAAACCTAACCAAAGGGGCTGGAGAGATGGCCTAGCAGTTAAGAGTGCCGACTGCTCTTGCAGAGGACCCAGGTTCTATCCCCAGCACTCACATGACGCCTGAAAACCATCTTTAACTCCAGTTCCAGGGGAATTTGACTCCACATGACTTGGGTGCACAAACCTGCATGCAGACAGTACATTCATACACATACAAAAATAAATTTTAAAAAATTAAAAACAAAGCCTAACCAAAGACACAAAAGACCTCTACAAACAAAAATTTTAACACTCTGAAGGAGATTGAGGATGACATCAAAAGATGGAAAGACTTCCCATGCTCATGTATTAGAAAAATTAATATAATAAAAATGTCCACTCTGTCCCTGTATTTTTTTGTGGTCAATTCTGACCCTGCTAGATGTTAACTTGCAGTGTACCAGTGAGAAGGCTGTGAGAACTTGGCCTGGATGGTCAAACCATACCTTGACTTATATAGGGCCAAGACACCTGCCTGTTCTGCAGAAAGGGCAACAAAGTACCTCTCAACTTAATTAACTGTTGTCAGGTGATTCAATCTTATGGTTTGAAGAAGGTACTTGGAATATAATCTTCCTGCTTTGCTTATTCCTACTTTTTGCTAATTTTGTTAGTATTTTTCTATTTAATTGTAAGATTAAATTCACACAATAACCTAGAAATTTGTAAAAAGAAAACAGATCAACAAACCGAGGAATAGATGCCACTTTATTGGTTCTTCTGTTAAGAGAAGATAGTGTGTTTTTTCTTCCCTCTCCTCATTAACCCTTTCTCAATAAGCATGGACCTGCTGTTGTGTATAACATCTCTCTGAGCTTCCTCGGTCTGTTGGTACACTGTAGACACCCTTCTGTGAGTTTTTATGATGTTAACATGTTGGAAATCACCTAAGCCAGGTTTTGCAACCTCATATGCACAAGGAATTCAGAAAATGCAAAACTAGGTCAAACATCCAAATTGGTGACAGAGTAGAGTATCAGAAAGTGGCAAGCTGAAGGGCATGCACTGGTTTCAACTGGAAGGAGGCACTGCACTGTCTGCACCAGCTAGGTGTGCCTGTGAAAGCCTGATGACCCAGTGTTGCCAGACCTCTGATAATATTCAGAGAAACTAAAGAGCTAGTCTCTTATGTGGCATTAGATCTTGACTAATTTACATATATGGCAAACCTCAAAGCAGACTATTCTACAATGGCCCTACTGATTGTAGATTCCAGTGTCTCTAAATTTCTACTTTTATCACAATTATAGAATGAATATATAAGTGATTTAAGATGCCAAGATTGGCTAAAATAAATAATCATAGAGTTAGTTGTCATGTATTTTTTTTAAATATGAGAAAGATTGAGCTATGGAGATGGCTCAGTGGGTACAGTGCTTGTTCTATAACCATGAGGATTAGGGTTCAGATCTCCAGCACCCATGTGAAAAGCTGGGTATAGTCACATGTATCTTAATCCCAGTGATGGAAGAGAGAGGATCCTAGGGTCTTGCAGGCCAAGCAGTCTAGCCAATCAGTGTGCTCCATCTCTGAGGAGAGACCTTGCCTCATAAAATAAAGTGGAGAGTGATAGAGGGAGATACCTAACATTGACCTTTAGGCTCCGCACATGCACTTACTACACACACACACACACACACACACACACACACACACACGAGAAGACAAGACTCCCATGATTGTTGATCTAGAGGCGAAGGGGAAATGATCAATCCCAGGAATAACAAGGATGGACTGGTGGGCCCACAGTGAAGACATCCAGAAGGGTTTGAAGATTACTTAACAGCCTTACTTCCTCTGGGTCTATGCCCAAAATGCGACTTTTCCTAATTGCTAACACAAGATGAATAGAGTCCCATACGAACACAGAGATGATAGGAAATTGCAGGACAAAGAATTATTGGAGAATAATGCCTATAGCCTTGTCAGATAGAGGCCAGTAAAAACCAAACTTGAAAAACACAATTTGGAAATAAATTGCCAAGACCTCTATACAAGAAAGGTTGAATTAATAAAATGAAATAATATAGCAAATCAGATGGTGAAAGAACCAGATTCAGCACTAAAGAAGTCGGTGATTAAAGAAAAAGAAAAGACAGGAAAGAAGCATCAACAAGAAGCTGAGGCCAGGAATCTGTTGGAAAACACAAAGCTGATTTGTTAAACTGTCTATGTTTATAAATGAAGCCAGTGTAGAGGGTCTCCTGCCTATCCCCAGGCAAACCCCCCACTAGAAATGGAATGGATTTGTTTGGCTTTGGTCTCAGTGGAGGATAGGGGGATTTGTCCCTGAATAATTAAAGTTCACATATTTGATGCCAGATTTAAATTGCAGGTTTTTGTTTCATTTATCTGTGAATGCATATGTTGTCTAAAAAGATATAGATGATGGATGTGCAAATCGTAGACAGTAGAACATGACTCAAGTGGCTAATTCCTCTTATAGGTTGTTGAAGAATAAGCAAGGGACAAAAATTAAAAGGTATTTGCAAACAGTGCATTAAATAAAAGTAAATGTGGATGTACCGCCAGCTCAGTTGAGACACTGAGGGGTGACAAAGCCCTGATGCTTTGTTAACTTTATCCGCTGTCTCTAAGTCCCACCATGAGGACTTGGTGGTGCTTTGCTTCCTTGATATACTTACTGTTAGTTTCTAACACAGGGCCTGGCACACTGTAGGCACAGGAAAGCATTTATGGAATAAATGAATGAACAAATGAATTAATATATGAGTTGAATCCAACAACTTGATTTGGCCTAATAATAGTAACTACAATGCAAGGAATATCTACTCTGTTCTTAGCTTGTTTGATATTTCTTATTATGATTCTATAATGAGGAAAAATAATGTGATTTTCCTTTTACATCTGAGGAAATCAGGGCTCAGAAAGGTGTCTGAGTTAAAGACATGGGAAAGGTGACACTGAACCTTTGGGTCATTTGCTCAAAATGCATATTCTTTTCTCTGTGTTCTTTTGTTTAACATCTTCCAAATAATACCAATGGCAGTGGCTCTGCCATTCAAAGAAACATAAAACTTACATCCAAGCTGTTTGCTTTTACCCTCTGGCCTTTCCTTGGTACCCTGTCCCCATATTAGCTTTGTTTTCCCCCAGTGAAGCTCAGGACAAAAGTCTCTTCTGAGAGTGTTTACATAGCAGCCACCAGCACACCCTGGCAGGGCAATAAATGGTGATGTCAGAGCTACCAGAAGAGACAGAAGTCATTTCATTTTACTTCAAGATATAAGTCACCATCTGGAAGCCCAGATATGCCAATCTTAATTTAAAAGCAGATTTCCAAATCTAGCTCCACTGTGCAGAAAATGCTTATCAGTATTCCAGCCGAATACTTGGGTCACTCTGCCTAGCAAACATTCATTTTGTTAGGACCCTTGTTCATGAGTAAAAGTGAGTGATTCTGCAAACAGCTCAATCCTATTTCTGTATTAGTGCAAGCTCTTATGTGTCAGGAGTAGACCACTTGGGAAAGAATAGGATGCAAGGAGGAAAATTATTATAAGGACATGTATTGTCTCCTAGAACCTTAGAGGAGTGCCTTAGAGACTCAAGAACAGACCAAATGTGCTATTATCCCCCCAGTGTACCTCAACCCTCATGGGAAAACAGACACCCACTCCTGTGATTATATTCCTTCATTCAAGGGGCCAGGGAATTCCAAATGCCTTTAGGTCCAGCTTGGGCTAGTTGACCAGTCCCAGGAAGTCCACTGAGGCCACAGGGCAAAAATCCCATTATCTGACCGTATTAGCCATTCTCTGCATTATAACTGCCCCACCCAAGTGTTTAAAACATCATCATGCTCTGCTGAGCATTTGCCTTCTGATATTGTATTGATGGAAGCCTCTTCCCCATCTCCTAGTTCTTAAGTTACTTATACTTCTTGTGGGCTGAATGACCCTACAAGCAGGCTAAGAACTCCAGCCTGACCTCTTTGTGCTATCCAGGCAATCCCAGGCTTGCTGTCTCTACATTCTTTATTGATCGCATTTCTCTCCACACCTCTTACCTTCCTGCCTGCAAACTCATCATCCAGTGTTAGGCAAAAGGAAAGCATAATCTGCAACCACCTTGATTGGTCCATGGCTGACTCAATAGGCTAATCTCATGACAAAATAATTGTATTCAGGAAGGGAATGAAGGTAACTAGCCCAATCTTATCACAGCCTGATCCTTGTACAAGAAGATTCTCTTTTGACATGACTCCATGAGATCTTTTTCTCACTGTTCCCACCTGGTCTCTAATCCTCCAAACACAAATAACTTTGTAGTTCCCTTTCTCCACTCCTTTGTTGAATGGCTGTAATCTTTGGAGGTGAGAGCTCCCTCTTGTTCCAACCAAGACTGGTTTCAATTTTATATCCTATTCTGGACAGGGGTGTGATTTCAGGACTGTATTGGGAGTTCTAGTAACATGAAACTAATTTCTAAACCTTTCTTGATTTGAATACAGTTGCTTACCTGCACAAAACCCACTTAGACTCAGTTCGTACAGTACTGATTGGTATCATTTCTCCATGCAAGTCACTGAGCAAAAATAAATGGAAATTAATCAGATGTCCCAAACCTAAGGGAAATCAATACTCTATGCATTCTGCAAATAAATAAGCCCAGCAAACTCTAGTGTCTGGGAAAAAGCAATAGCAAATTAATTTGTAGTTTATTTCTAATTGCCACTATAAACCATTTTTCTTTGTTCAATTCAAATTATTAACATAGATATTAAAGCTTTATTGTTTTTAACATTCTTAATTAACAACTTTTAAAAGTTGTTGAAGTGCTTATGTATCCATCTCTATGCTAAATACATTCACAAGTGATTCAGGAGTGTAGCCAACTTGGAAGACAATATGTTAATTTTGTTTTTATTTTATGAATATACATTTATCAATGTGGTCCAGATGATCCTAATATTCAGTCTGGGCAAACTATATCTCTTTTTTTAATATTTTTATTTATTTATTTTATATGTATGAATGTACTGTCTGCATGTAGGTTTATGCACCTGTGTCGTGCAATGCCGCAGAGGTCAGAAGAGGGTGTCAGATTCCCCTGGAACTGGAGTTCTCTTGGAATTGGAGTTACGGATGGTTCTCAGCCGCCATGTGGGTGCTGGGGATCGAACCCGGGTCCTCTGCAAGAGCAGTCAGCACTCTTAACTGCTAGGCCATCTCTCCAGCCCGAAACTGTGTCCAGACATCTGTGGATTTGAAACTTCCCAAAAGCTCAGGGAGTGTTTCACAAGCACTCAGTTGAATGATCTTTTCCTTTGACTTTTCACTGTATTTCAGACTTTAACTTTTGTTTATCTTGAGGTTTGTGTGCTAGTATTTGGTTCATGAGCCTCTGTCTAAAGGTCTACAAAACACAATCAAAATGTGAGCATTTGTGCCCAGTCAAGTCTCTATCAATTATAGGATATTTCTGAACTGAGAAAGGACCTTTCATTGTGGAGTTTAAGGCCCTCAACATTTAGACCTTAGAATCTTGAGATTTTGACTTCACTCTATAACTGTCTACGAGACCCGAGGTGAGACAGTTAATGTCCTGAACCTGAAGTTCGAAGTTCTCTGCCTGTCGGGTTTTGATAGTAATAGAACTTATGTTTCTGAAGCCTTGGGATTAAGAAGGACAGCACAGCATCTAGAATCTACCAGGCAAAGAACTATACCCCACATCATTTCCAAACACAGTCAAAATCTTCCTTGTCATTTTGAAATTTTCTCAGTGATTATACACATCATGCATAGGAGCCTTAGCAAAAACATTGGTGCAGGAGTGCATCTTCTGTCAATCAGGTTACTAGTAGATAATAGTCCAGAGTCAGAATGACTGGCTGAGAAGAAAGACTTCAAAGCCAGAGGACCTGAATACAAATGTTAGCTTTTCAGTTCATATGCTATGTAGCATCATATTGATTATTCAATAACCTGTGTCACCCCATTAGGATGGAGATACTATCCATTTAGAACTTGAAAGTTATGAAGACAGTAATTATTTTTTCCTTTTAAACAGTCTCATGTAGACCAGGGTGGCTTTGAAACAGAGACAGGGTCTCCCTGTAGCCTCAGCTGTCCTGGAACTCACTCTGTAGACCAGGCTGGCCTTGAACTCACAAAGATCCACCTGCCTCTGCCTCCTAAGTGCTGGGATTAAAGGCATGCACCACCATGCCCAGCATTCAGGGCATTTTATATGATAGGTAAGCATTCTACCAATTAAGTCACATCCCTCATCTGAAATTGGATAAATTAATGTATTTAAAGCCCTTAGTGCGTTGTGTGGCATGTGTTAAGTGAGTTTAATTATTTTCTGTGCTTGGATTTATTTGTGATATTATTTATTTATTTATTTATTTATTTATTTATTTATTTATTTTATGTGTATGAATGTACTGTCTGAATGTAGGTTTGTGCACCCATGTTGTGCAATGCCTTGGAGGTCAGAAGAGGGTGTCAGATTCCCCGGGAACTGGAGTTAAAGATGGTTCTCAGCTGCCATGTGGGTGCTGGGGATCGAACCTGGGTCCTCTGCAAGAGCAGTCGGCACTCTTAACTGCTAGGCCATCTCTCCAGCCCTTATTATTTATTCATATTTGAGACAGGATCTCTAGCAAAGGCAGATCTCAAACTCTATATGGAGCTATGAATGACTTTGAACTTCAAATCCCACTGCCTCTGTCTCCCAAGTGCTAAGCACACTGGCTTGTACCACTGTGTCCAGTTTATGAATGGTGGGGATCAAACCCAGTGTAATATTATTAAGAATATCTATAAAACATCATAAGTTATAGCCTGTGAGTAACATGTAACTATTCTTCTTTGTTGTAAACTTTGTGAGACAGAGACTCCCATTTATTTACATCTCCCTGACTGCCTTTGTTCTGCACAAGAGTTGATTGAGTGGTTGTGACAGCTCAGAAGGCCACCAGAGCCTTTGGATATCTACTATTTGGCCCCTTAAAGAAAAGGCCCCTTAAAGACAGCATCTTCAGCAAGTGGTGTTGGCAAAACTGGATCACCACTTGTAGAAGAATGAAATTAAACCCCTACCTCTCACCCTGTACAAAAGTCAATTCCAGATGGATTAAAGACCTCAACGTGAAACCCCAAACTCTGAAGGTGATAGAAGAAAAAGTTGGCAGCAGACTACAAGACATAGGCGTAGGAAAAGACTTCCTAAATCAGACAGCAGCTGCACAAGAATTAAGGTCGACAATTGACAAATGGGACCTCATCAAACTCAAAAGCTTCTGTACATCAAAAGAAACAATCAAGGAAGTGAAGAGAAATCCCACAGAGTGGGAGGAAACCTTCACTGCAGATACATCTGACAAAGCATTGATTTCCAGAATATATAAACTACTCAAAAAACAAAGAAAAAAGAAAACAAACGACCCGCTCAATAGATGGAGCAAAGAACTGAACAGAGACTTCACAAGCGAGGAATTAGAGATGTCTGAGAAACACCTCAAGAACTGCTCAACATCACTAATCATTAAGGAAATGCAAATCAAAACCACTTTAAGATATCATCTTACTCCAATAAGACTGGCTAGGATCAAGAAAACAAATGATACCAAGTGCTGGAGAGGTTGTGGGGAAAGGGGAACACTCATCCACTGCTGGTGGGAATGTAAACTCGTACAGCCACTATGGAAAGCAGTGTGGAGAACCCTTGGAAGACTTGGAATGAACTTGCCACCCGACCCAGCCATACCACTCCTGGGCATGTACCCTCAAGACTTACGCCACCACAGAGATACATGCACGGCCATGTTTATTGCAGCTCTCTTCACAATAGCAAGGAGCTGGAACCAACCTAAATGCCCCTCAACTGACGAGTGGATAGAGAAAATGTGGTACATCTACACAATGGAGTTCTATGCAGCAGTAAAGAAAGACGACATCACGAGCTTTGCAGGAAAATGGCTGGAGCTAGAGGACATCATGCTGAGTGAAGTAACACAGTCCCAGAAAAACAAACGACGAATGGTATCCCTCATCTGTGGATGCTAGTGCCAATTACCCAGTTGTAAGTATTTCTTGTGTAGGGCCCCCTGAGCTTCTGTACAAAGCAGTTGGACATAATGCATTTTGGAAACAACAACAACAACAGAAAATACTGCATCAAAGAACTGACTGAAACAGTGAACTTCTGCTCAAAACAGTCAACTTCCCCATGGAAAATATTGAGAAAGACTAAGAGATGGAAAGCATGTTTGGCAGAATGCACGAGCTCTGGTGGGGTGGGGGAATGAGCGGGAACATGGGTCTAGATTTGTTAAAAATAAATAAATAAATTTATGTGAAAAAAAAAAAGAAAAGGTGTGTGCTTTTATTATAACTAACACCTGTGTTTAATTGAATCCTCATGACCTGAATACTTGTTATAGATGCTTTCTGTCTATAATGGTAATAAGGTACTCTTGTTATCACTCTTTTGCATATAAGGAAGCAAAGGTTTAAGAGTTATTCTGTAAATGTCCCAAATAAGGAAAAAAAGGCAACTGACAGAGCTAGGACCTGGACCACTTTAGTAAGATTCCAAAATGTGTATTTGCGATCACATTTCTCCAGTTATGTGAGGTTGTTCTTGGTTGATACTAGTGTTGATGAATGCGTCACTAGTTAGTTTCTTAATTTTGCCATGACTGTCTCATATAGATAGTACAAAGAGCACATATTTAGCAAGCCCCCATGAAGTTCTGTTTCACACACATTGAGAATTCACATGGGGCGCAGTGTATGCAATCTAGCCTGACAGCGCGTGGTAAGACTTGCCCTGTCTGCAGAAATGCTTCCCCTCTGCCATCCATGCTGACAAGCACTCCCTGGAGGAAACTGCTCTCCCCAACAGAGTTGCTCTGGGACACCAGCCGTGGAGCTGATGAGTGAGCTTCATACACTGTGCTTTGGTTGCCTGTCGGCCTTATGAATATAACTAGTCGGTATAGAACCTGTGCAAATATGAATTTCCAGAGCTTTGTCTGCCTAAGTCTAATTTATTTGAAATAATACTATTTCATTTTGCTTATTTTTAAAATTTATGCATAAGATTTAGGTCATAGGAAAAAGTTCCCATGAGATCAATTTACAAGGTTCTCTAGTTTACAAAGATCATTCTCTTGGGCATATATTGGTTTGATATGGAAATACATCCACTTGCCCTACATATACATTTCAGTCTGTGCCCTAGTGTTGCTTCTCAGTATCTGTATGTAGATATTTCCTTAAAGATAAAGCCTAAAGTAACAGAAGAGTGTGAGAAATTCAGTCTCAAATCTACACCTTCCCAAAGCTTTTTGTGGATGGCTAATGCAGAACTAGAAATTTGGACAGCACATTAAGCCACACATTATTCTTCCAGTGATAATTGGATTTCTCACAGATCCAATATTCTCCCTGCTAGCCTCAACATGGCAGATTGAAGTTGAATTTGCAAAGGAGGCTATTTTGAAACACTAGGAACTGATTGGAAAGTAGAGTGATCAATCATTTCTCCAGTTATGCAGATGTAAACTTTTGGGGGTCATTAATTAAATATAATGTATATAAAGCCCACTTTGTGTTTATTAATGCTTTAAAAAAACAAGTGTGTGTGTGCCCATGCATGCATATGTGTATATGTGTGCATGTGTGTGTGCATGCATGTTCTTGTGCCATGCCATGCCTGAGGCAGTTAGTAGACAGCCATGTATGTGAATCCTCCTTGCCTTCTACCTCATTTGATACAGGGTCTCTTGCTGTTCAACACTGTGTACACCAGACTAGCCCCAGCCCATCAGGCTTCCAGGGACTCTCCTGTCTCTTCCTCCCATCTCATCATAGAAGCTCTGTGATTGTAGATGCATGCTACCCTGCCTGGCATTATGTTGGTTTGAGGGACATACACTCAGGTCCTCACATTTGGGGCAAAAGCATTTTGCCTACTACATCATCTCTCTATTCCCATTTATGCTTTTCGTGTTAAAGAGTGCCAGCTTAGGCAACTTTTGTCTGTGGAGATTTATGCCATTTTACAATGGAAATGGTTTCAATGGAGTCTTGATATGGATTTACTTCGTTGTCAGATTTCAACATTAACTCAAAAATAACTCTATGCCAGGCTAGGATGGATAGTGAGGGAAATATAAACAGGAAGCTGTAGTAAGTTGATGTGTTCTCTCAAATTTTCTTTCTTTAGTAAGTTGTCTTTCTTCTCTCACACAAAACATCTGACCAAGCTTTCTATACAAAGTAATCAGTACTATAAGAATTATTTAATAGCCACAGAAAAAATAACTATTTTTCCATTTGAATTTATGGCTGTTTTCTAGGACCACAGCCTTGAATTATTATTCATACTAAGCATATATTGAGCTCTGGGTTTTCATATGAAATGGTTTCCATGTTAGTCCTGTATACCCTAAGTCATTAAGGTTTATTCCACAAATTCAATTAACATATTTTCATTCTATCCAAGGAAGTCACATTGCTTTATGAAAGAGTGGTGGCTGCCAGCCCCCAGATAAACATTCTACATAATTTAAAAAATGTATTCAGTTTTCAATATAAGGTTATTTTGAGAGGAAAAAAAAGTAAAATTCCTTGTGTCATCTCATATTATAAAAACCTAGTATAAAGCTTTTAGCTGTCTTAGACCTGCAGAAAAAGAATGATTTTTTATGGAATTTGGGTGGGAATATCACAGCAAATAAAGACATATTTGAATTTCTAGATTTAAAATTAATATATATAAAGTTAGTATGTATTAAAATTTTTAAAAATGTTGTACTCATTAACTTCATTTGCTTTGGGTAACAAACATTCACTAATGAAATTCAAAACTACATAAACAATTTTAGTAGAAGCACCCCATGGAGACTTCATTCTCAAATCACCATCAATGACACAACTCAAGATTTACAACTCACCATTGTTAATCATGTCTCTTTCCTGTCTACCTCAGCCTTTTCTCTAACATGACGTACCCACATTGATCTGTATTTTACCTGCTTTACTTGGTCTATTATACTGCATAGAACTTCTCCTTAGCTTTTTTTTTTTTTTTTTTNTTTAGTCCCAGCTATCCTGGAGCTCGATCTGTAGACCAGGCTGGCCTTGAACGCACAGTGATCCACCTACCTCTGCCTCCCAAGTGCTGGGATTAAAGGTGTGTGCCACCACACCTGGCTCTCCTTAGCTTTTACCACTATCCTCCTTTCTATTTGCTAGCCCTAATGAATGTCCAGCAATTACAGACCTGGCTACCATTCCAGCTGCATCTTTATTATGCTAAGTCCCTTCACAACCCATTGGGTCCATGTTTTAACCCTCCAAAACTGATAACTCTACTAGTCTAAGCTATTCTTAACAAAGACATTCCACTTTTCATTTAAAGATATTTGCCCACCTAATTTATTTTGAATACAAACTTCAGGAGCAAAAGGAGCCTGTTTTTGAACCTTTATAGTTAGTCAACAACTCTATCACTACAGAAGAAAGAGCACCAAGTGGAGCCCACCCAGTACTATAGCTTCAGCCTAAAAAAAACTCTGTATCATGCAAAAGTAGGTGGTTATTATTATTATTATTATTATTATTATTATTATTACTGCAGTGTTGAGGGATGTTTAACTGGGAAACTGTCTCAAGAATTGTTGAGCATGGATGGTTTGGACAAGCCTTTACTGGTGTGAAAGTTAGTGAAGTATGACCACTAGGTAGAACAGAGTGGCCTTGATCTCACAGAGATTTACCTGCCTCTGCCTCTGCCTCCTGAGTGCTAGGATTAAAGGCATGTGCCACCATGCCTGGCTAAGAATACATTAACTCTTTAATAAAATGTAATAGAGAAGTATGTTTTAAATTTTTAATTACAAAGTTAGTGGAGGAGGGCTACAAAGGAGGGTTGGGGTAACAGAGTTGGCTACATGATGGAGGAGAATCACAAAAATTCACTAGGTTCAAAAATGCTATACTACTACAAAATAGCTTATATGCAAATTTTAATTGTTTCTAAAAAAATCTACTTGCTCAAGAACAATGGAGGAATGGATGTGAGCAGTGTTTATCACCGTATATAAATGCTCTAATGAAACTCACTGCTTTGTGAAATGAACGTAGACTAATAAAAATTGTCTTTTTCAATAAGTAAATAAGGCTGTGGGTTTTACCAACAAGCACACAATGTACATTTATGAAGAAAATTCTATATGATGAACAATTTTGCTGGCAAAATGATATCTTGAAAAACATGGGGGCTGGAGAGATGGCCTAGCGGTTAAGAGCGCCGACCGCTCTTACAGAGGACCGGGGTTTGATCCCCAGCACCCACATGGCAGCCGAGAACCGTCTGAAACTCCAATTCCAGGAGAACTCCAGTTCCAGGGGAATCCGATACCCTCTTCTGACCTCCGCGGCATTGCACGACATGGGTGCACAAACCTGCATGCAGACAGTACATTGATACACATACAGAAATAAATAAAAATTTTTAAAAAAATTAAAAAAAAAGAAAAAATTGCCGGAGCTCTTATCTGCTCTGCATCCAGAAGACTCAGTGTGGAAGTGGAAGATCATGACATATTTTTATTTGATTTCTAGGTTATCCCATGTAAGGTTCACCATACTGGTACTTGAGAGGGTTTCGAAGCTGGGGTTGGTTATAAAGAGAAACACTGGCTTTTATTAGTTGACATCTTCATGACTACAAATATTTTAGTCACCTTGTGTCCTCTTCAGCAATTATCTCTCATTTTTCCATTATGAATAAAGCTCTTTGCATGAAAAGCTTTGTAAACATTTGTAAGGATCAGTGATAGAGAATTTTAGAGTTGCCATTACTGAATCAAAGATGTATACAATACTTGTAACTATTCTGAAAATTATGTTTTTTGGTTTTATGTTTAATTAACATATTGATGGGAGTAATATGCTATTTTAATGTATGTGTTTTGAGTGTTATATTGTATAATGTTTAAATCAAGTTAAACCTTTCTCTCAAACATGTATCATTTGTTTATGAAAAAGACTATAAAAATCCTTTCTTTGTCCTTTGGAAATATACAGTATATTATTATCTACAGGCACCCCACTATTCCAATCCATGAGCACAGTTTCTTTCCATTTCTGTGTGTGTGTGTGTGTTTGTGTATGTGTGTGTGAGAGAGAGAGAATGTGTGTGTGAAAAGAGATATAGACTTTCATATTGTATTATTTTCATTGTAGAGTTTTTTTATACTTTTGGTTAATTGATTCCTAATTACTTTAATGTTTCTGTAGCTATTGGAGGTGGGAGTATCTTTTTTAAATTTTTATTTATTTTTGTATGTGTATGAATGTACTGCATGTAGGTCTGTGCACCTGTGTCATGCAATGCCGCGGAGGTCAGAAGAGGGCATCGGATTCCCCTGGAACTGGAGTCAAAGACGGTTCTCAGCTGCCATGTGGGTGCTGGGGATCGAACCCAGGTCCTCTGCAAGAGCAGTTGGCGATCTTAGCTGCTAGGCTATTTCTCCTTAATTTCTTATTAATTTATATTTCTGAGAATTCAATAAATTCACTATAAGGATATTATATTCTATCTATTTTTGAGTATTAGTTTCATTTCTTCCAAAATATTCTCATGTTCTCTCTCTCTCTCTCTCTCTCTCTCTCTCTCTCTCTCTCTCTCTCTCTCTCTATCTCTCTGTCATATGGTTTTGGTATTTGAGTAATGCTAGTCCTGAAGAATGTGCTTGTAAGAGTATTTTCTTTTCATAACAAGAAAATTTGCTATTATTTCATCTTTATATAAATGGTAAAACATAACAGTGTTGTCATGTAGTCCAAGTCAACTACTAGCTTATATCCAAGTTAAGTTTACATGTGTCTGTTTCAGCATACCTTCATTAACTTTGAATAATAGTCTCCTTTAGTATTTTTGCAAGATAGAGAAAATATGTCAAGCTTTATATTACCTTATAAGTGTTTCTTATTGTATAGTCATTTCTAGTAAAAGCCCTGTTAAAGTGAGAGGCATATGTAGTAGGAGATCAAATATTTTCTACACTTTTCTTACTTTTTCCTTTTGTTTTTGGGGGAGGATGTTGGGGATTGGATCCTCTTCTCCTTTTTGGGGTGAGGGAATGCTGGGGATTGTGGATTGACCCTACAGGATGGCCTGTGCTAAGTAAATGCCATCACTAAGCCCCTTTTCATACTTTTTAAATTTTTATTTTGAGACGTAGCCTTATTAAGCTTTCCAGACTGGCCTTGGTCAACCTGAGCCGTGTATTCTACATTATCTGTGCTTCAGCTCTTGTCTCTGGGTTCCTTCCTTGAGTAACTGCCCTGGCTTCCCTGGAGCATGAACTGTGCTTGGGACATGTAAGCAGAATAAACCATTCCCTCCCTACACTGCTTCTTGTCAGTGTTCTATCACATCAACAAAAAGAAACTGGAGCAAAAACTATGAAGGAAAAGGAGAAAGTTCTTTCTCTCACATTCCTTTCGTGAAGGCCTTGTGTTTCCACACTGTCAGAACCTAAAGACATCCCTCCCGATGTCTTTCATGCTTTATTGAGTACATCAGAAGCTCCATATGAGAAACCGAGCCTTCTCCATAGCTTCAAATCCCGTGTGAGCCCCATTAACCTGATTATAATTTGCTGGGAAGAAGCAAGCTTTAGCCTTAGGTTGAAATGTCTGTGCTTTTTGGCCAGCTTCTCTTTAATGTTATTTCATTACAGTCATGAACGATCATGAATATTTCTTCCGGGAACAAAGTACTCTGGCTGACATATTTTGAGCATCAGATTATCACTCAGTAGATGTTTGCTGACAAGCCAACATCTAACCAATGAAGAGTGCTCATTCTCTCAGGACACTCACTACAGGGTCACTTGCTTCCTGGTGATGACTTTTTTATTGGGATATGCTTAATATTTTAAACTTTGAATTTTTTTAGATTACATAGCAAACTTTCTCTTTCATTTAGTCTTACCAACTTAACATCCAAATTATTTCTTTTTTAATTTTTTGGTTTTTTTTATTTTATTTATTTTTGTATGTGTATGAATGTACTGTCTGCATGTAGGTTTGTGCACCCGTGTCATACAATGCTGCGGAGGTCAGAAGAGGGTCTCGGATTCCCCTGGGACGGGAGTTCTCCTGGAACTCGAGTTACAGACAGTTCTCAGTCGCCATGTGGGTGCTGGGGATCAAACCTGGGTCCTCTGCAAGAGCAGTCGGGGCTCTTAACTGCTAGGGCATCTCTCCAGCCCCCCAAATTATTTCTTTTTTTTTCTTTATATATATATATAAAGAAAAAAAAAGAAATAATTTGGGGGGCTGGAGAGATGCCCTAGCAGTTAAGAGCCCCGACTGCTCTTGCAGAGGACCCAGGTTTGATCCCCAGCACCCACATGGCGACTGAGAACTGTCTGTAACTCGAGTTCCAGGAGAACTCCCGTCCCAGGGGAATCCGAGACCCTCTTCTGACCTCTGCAGCATTGTATGACACGGGTGCACAAACCTACATGCAGACAGTACATTCATACACATACAAAAATAAATAAAATAAAAAAAACCAAAAAATTAAAAAAGAAATAATTTGGATGTTAAGTTGGTAAGACTAAATGAAAGAGAAAGTTTGCTATGTAATCTAAAAGAATTCAAAGTTTAAAATATTAAGCATATCCCAATAAAAAAGTCATCACCAGGAAGCAAGTGACCCTGTAGTGAGTGTCCTGAGAGAATGAGCACTCTTCATTGGTTAGATGTTGGCTTGTCAGCAAACATCTACTGAGTGATAATCTGATGCTCAAAATATGTCAGCCAGAGTACTTTGTTCCCGGAAGAAATATTCATGATCGTTCATGACTGTAATGAAATAACATTAAAGAGAAGCTGGCCAAAAAGCACAGACATTTCAACCTAAGGCTAAAGCTTGCTTCTTCCCAGCAAATTATAATCAGGTTAATGGGGCTCACACGGGATTTGAAGCTATGGAGAAGGCTCGGTTTCTCATATGGAGCTTCTGATGTACTCAATAAAGCATGAAAGACATCGGGAGGGATGTCTTTAGGTTCTGACAGTGTGGAAACACAAGGCCTTCACGAAAGGAATGTGAGAGAAAGAACTTTCTCCTTTTCCTTCATAGTTTTTGCTCCAGTTTCTTTTTGTTGATGTGATAGAACACTGACAAGAAGCAGTGTAGGGAGGGAATGGTTTATTCTGCTTACATGTCCCAAGCACAGTTCATGCTCCAGGGAAGCCAGGGCAGTTACTCAAGGAAGGAACCCAGAGACAAGAGCTGAAGCACAGATAATGTAGAATACACGGCTCAGGTTGACCAAGGCCAGTCTGGAAAGCTTAATAAGGCTACGTCTCAAAATAAAAATTTAAAAAGTATGAAAAGGGGCTTAGTGATGGCATTTACTTAGCACAGGCCATCCTGTAGGGTCAATCCACAATCCCCAGCATTCCCTCACCCCAAAAAGGAGAAGAGGATCCAATCCCCAACATCCTCCCCCAAAAACAAAAGGAAAAAGTAAGAAAAGTGTAGAAAATATTTGATCTCCTACTACATATGCCTCTCACTTTAACAGGGCTTTTACTAGAAATGACTATACAATAAGAAACACTTATAAGGTAATATAAAGCTTGACATATTTTCTCTATCTTGCAAAAATACTAAAGGAGNTTTTTCCTCTCTCCTTCAACTATAATCGACATTTTTTTCTGGTAAGTAACCTGGGTTGGATCTATTCTCCCTTTAACACTGGGAATGCTTTGCTTCACCTTCTTCTTGCTTTCATAGTTTACACTAAGAAGTCAGTTGTAATTCTGATGGCTTTCCCCTCATAGGTCACTTGTTTTTTCTTGTGGCTTTAAGGATTTTGTCTTTGATTTGGGTGTCTAGCATTTAACTATGATGGTGGCATGGAGAGTTCTTTTCTGATCTTGTCTGTTTGGATGTTCTATGTGCTTCTTGTATTTGTATTGGTTTGTCTTTTTTTAGTTTGAGGAAGTTTTCATCTATTATTCTGTTGAAGATCTGATCAATACCATTCTCTGGGATTCTCTCTTCCTCTATTCCTATATGCAGAGGTGATCTTTCCATAGTGTCCCACAGTTCCTGGTTGTTCCACTTTTGTGTATTTTTAAATTTTCATAATCTTTACTTGAGGTTTTTTTAGTTGTTCTGTGTTATCTTCCAGGTCTGATATTCTTTGTTCTGCTTCCTCCATTCTGCTTCTGAGGCTTTTTCCATTCCTATCCTCTTGATTGGATGAGTGTTTGATTTCCTTTTTCATTTCCTCTTCTGATTTCTTTAGTATTTCTACTTCCTTTTGGAGCTTCTCAATCTCTTCCTGTAGCTCTTTGCTTCGCTGTTTGGTTTCCTTATCTTTTTCAGCATGGGATCTTTTCAGTGTTTCTACTTCCTTCCAGAGTTTGTCATTCTCTCTCTCTAGGTCCTTCTTGAGTTCTTCATTTTCTTTCCTTAATTGTTTGATTTTCTCTTTATAATCTTGTAGTTCTTTAACTATATTCACAATTGTGTTTCTGATATCTGTGTCCTGGGTCATCCCCAGGGGGATCCCACTGTAGGAATCTTCAGTAGGGTTGGTAGAGCTTGGTGCGGGATTATCCTGCCCCTTTCCCATGTTGTCTCTTCTTTGTGTTCCTGGCATATGGGCTTCTCTTTGCCTGTATTCTGACGTGAGTCCCTAATGCTGCCTCTTCACTGTGTTGAAGGCTTGCTTTGCTTGTCTCCTTCAGATGCCTTCATAATCCCATTGGGGAGGGGTCTCTTTAGCCGCTGCCCTGGTACCTGCACTTCAGCTGGTCTGGGGAGATGTCAGATCTCAAGACTCACACAACCCTATCTTTTATACCAGCTGGGAGGATAACTCTGCCCCCACAGCCACAAAAACCAATTAAGCCAAAGACAACTGGATTAACTAGTTTAAGTCAATCAACAATCAGCCTTGCTGAAGCACCCAGCTCCTACCTACCTACCTGTGCTTCCACTGGTCTTGGGAGATCTCAGATCTCAATACTCACACAACCCTACCTTTTATACCAGCTGGGAGGATAACTCCATCCCCACAGCCACAAAAGCCAATTAAGACAAAGACAACTGGATTAACTAGATTGAGTAAATCAACAATCAACCTTCCTGAAGCACCCAGCAAATACCTACCTACATGCCCTTCAGCTGGTCTTGGGAGATCTCAGATCTCAAGACTCACACAACCCCACCTTTTATACCAGCTGGGAGGATAACTCCACCCCCACAGCCATAAAAGCCAATTAAGCCAAAGACAACTGGATTAACTAGATTAAGTCAATCAACAATCAGCCTTGCTGAAGCACCCAGCTCCTACCTACCTGTGCTTTGGTTGGTCTTGGGAGATCTCAGATCAAATTATTTCTATCTATTGTATCTGCCTTGCTTAAATAAAGTTAATCAATATTTTTCCATTTAAAATTAAGATCTAACTTATATAGCTTTCATGATGGTCAATATAACAAAAGCATGAAAGTGATAATGACTATGAAAGTTTATAATCTGAGGCAAGCTATACTGAGCAATTCATAATTACTGTTCCATTGATTCTTTACAATTGTCGATGGAGGGTGTTTGTATAGTCACATCTTATGAAGCTGAAGAGTTTAATTCACAAATCCATATTATGTAATTTACAAAGTATAGAGTTGGGATTTGAACCCTCGTTTGGCAGATTACACACCCCAAGGGTCTTTGCCATATTGTTTTATTTTCATCATTCCTTCTCTGCTATCTGACATTTTGTAATAATAAGAGTAGTTCAGCCATCCAGCTGAGCAGAATTCAGGCCAGCTGACTATCTTACTTTGCTATCAATTGCTAGGAATCAATGTAATATGTTATTAGGACTTTGCCTGCAATAGATGTCCCCAGAAATCAGGACCTAATTGATTCTCTCAATCACTCTAAGTATATTTAAAGATTGTCAACAATTCTGTCAGGCTCATATACATATCAACATGATAAAATTCTAATCATTTTATATAGCAGATGTAATCACAGTAATGATTTCACTGGCAATAAAATACCCAGTTTGAGGGGGTGACCATGTTTAATGCACTATACTGAAAACTTTGTGAGCATTTTCTTATCCCATTCCCAGAGCTGCTTGGTGACCTAATTTAAAAAGTATTAAGCAAATAAAAGGAGTATATATTGACCAACTGGATTGAAATGTTCAGAAATGGAGCCAGAAGCAATGCTTCTAGCTGCTGGAAAGGTCACAAGGACAAGGCCCCTGGCTATCACCTCTCTCACTTTCCTCTGTGTCGGCTCAATCTCCTCAAAGGTCAGCTCCTATCTTCAACTTTGACAGCAATGAATCTTCTTTTAACCCAGGATTTTCTGTGCAGTCCTCAGGTTGAATTGCGTTGGGCCAGCTTGGATGAGAAGCCCTCCTTCTGGCCACCCTTTGTGGCTGGGGAATGACCATGCTGCTGGGCCATCTCTAAGTCACAATCGCAGCCCTGGAGCACCTGTTCACCTGCATTGCATGAACTGAGGCAGGAAAGCAAAATGCTCATGTTGTTTCCAGAAAAGAGAATGAGGCAGTGAAGAATGGTGGCTGTAAATATAGACGGTCATGGTCATCAGTGTTTCCATTTCACAGACAAATAAATCAAAGCACAGAAAGCTAAAGTTGTTGAAATTTTCCAGGTATAAAACATAAAGCCTATGCTGTAGCCAAAGATCCTCAGGGTGATCACAACACCCCATGCATCTCTAGAAAGAGTCTGTTTAATTGAGATTCTCAGAGGCATACCCCACTGCTTCTCCATCTCCAGTAACTGAAGGACAGCTCTTGACACCAGTCATCCTCAAAACCACAAGGAGAAAAAAGGCTGAGTAAAGTAACAACTGTAAATAATTTTCCTTAATGAGTAGATTCTTCGAAGACCAAAACCTACGTTTATTTCATGGCTGCGTAGATCATACAGATGCTGGTGATGATGGAAGGCGTCCTTGATAACTGGATTCAGATATAAAGCCTGGTGGTCAGATTTCCATTGAAGTTTCCTAATTCAGCTCTAGGTTCTTACCGTGGGGGTGCACCAGGGGGAGATAAGCTGATGAATGTATGCACTGCTTGAGGCCTGCACTAGTTATCTATCGCTAGGTAGCAGATCATCACAAACCTAGTGATTTAGAACCACACCCGTTTATTGGATCAGAGTGCCCCTGGAGGGCATCTGGGTAGGACCTAGAAAAGTCTCTTCTTGGAGTCTTACTGAGGTACAATCAGGCTGTGCCCTCATCAGATGCCCAAATGTAGAGATGCAGACTTCTCGTTCCCACAGGCCAGTACTAGACGTCTTCTCCTCTGTCTGAATGTCTGGCATTTCTATTTTCTTGCTGGAGTGGCTGGGGGAGCCACTTGTGACTCTTAAAAATTCTCTTTGATTCTTTTTCTTTTTTTTAAAATTTTTTAATTAATTTTATTTATTTATGTATGTGTATGAATGTACTGTCTGCATGCAAGTTTGTGCACTCGTGTCGTGCAATGCCGCGGAGGTCAGAAGAGGGTCTCAGATTCCCCTGGAACTGGAATTCTCCTGGAATTGGAGTTTCAGGTGGTTCTTGGCCGCCATGTGGGTGCTGGGTATCGAACCCGGGTCCTCTGCAAGAGCGGCCGGCGCCCTTAACCGCTAGGCCATCTCTCCAGCCCCTGATTCCTTTTCTTAAATATTTTTTTCGTTTTATTTTATTTATTTATTTATTTATTTATTTATTATTTATTTATTTATGTGTATGAATGTACTGTCTGCATGCAGGTATGTGCACCCGTGTCGTGCAATGCCGCGGAGGTCAGAAGAGGGTGTCGGATTCCCCTGGAACTGGAGTTCTCCTGGAATTGGAGTTTCAGATGGTTCTCAGCCGCCATGTGGGTGCTGGGGATTGAACCCGGGTCCTCTCCAAGAGCAGTCGGCACTCTTAACCGCTAGGCTATCTCTCCAGCCCCTCTTTGATTCCTTTTCATAAACACATTTCTGTAAAGTGTCCCAGCTATCTATAGTTGATGCTAAAGGTAGATCACACGTGCATTGCATCACCTTTGGCATAATACAGCATTGTTTTGGTGTGTGTGTGTGTGTGTGTGTGTGTGTGTGTGTGTGTGTGTGTGTGTTCATGGGTATGTAAAGGCCAGAGGTCAATGTAAGGTGTCTTTTTTAATCACCCAGCACTGGGATGACACATTGACACATGTGGATCTGTATGTCTGGCTTTTATATGCAAGTTATGTGGGGTTAAATGTGGGTCTTCATGATTGTGTGGCAGGGGCGTTACCAAATAAATCATCCTCCCAGGCCTAACTTGGAAAGTAACATCCCATTACTGTTGCTGTGCTGCATCACTTAGGACTCAGTAACAAGCCCTGCTCTTGTCATGAAGAAAGGACTATAAAAGGCAAGAACATAAGTCCGTAGTAGGTTCTCCCATTTGGCCAACTGGTCCTTCCAATACAGAGTTGGTTTAAAGCATGTGGGAGGCCATGTGTGCGTTATATGCAAAGAGTTCCTCATTTTATAGGCGAGACTTGAGCATCCCTAGGTCTGGGTGCTCTTGTGGAATTGTGGAACTGATTCCCCATGGACAGTGAAGGATGCTTCTATTATGTTGACAACAGTAATGTCCAAAGTCAGGCATTCTGCTGACCATTTGGGATGGATAGTACAATAAGTGAAACCATGTTTGACCAACGCCATGTAGATCTTTTCATTTCTTACAGCAAACGATGATTACAATATTTCATAAATACTTGAAAAACCATGAATGTGAATGTGCTAAATGAAGGTCACTGTCATCCAGAGACCTGCATGACAGAAACACAGTGTAACTTACCTAATCTGGAAGGTTAGGAAGAATGCACTGCGGAAGAGGCAGTGGGGACAAGGCGTTCAATGTTGACACTTACCTACAGAGCAATGAGAAAATTGAAAAAAAAATCCTGATACTTTTAGTATAAATGTATTTCGTGGCTTTCTGAATTTTAAGGGGCAGCAAAACTAATTAAAACTCAAGAGAAAAAAAAAGGCATTACTGGCTGAAGTTCAGCTTCTAGCTTCAGACATAGCTACATCAAGCAGCACCAAGCCTCACCTGTTCAACTCCGTTCACTTGCAAGCTTTCAAGGAGGTGGTAAGACAGGAGCAGGCTCTAGGCATATCTTTTCATCAGTGAGAAAGGAAAACTTGGTACTTTTCCAGGAATAAATCTTCTGGAATTCGATTTCATCATGTATAACTTTGGTCAGATGCCAGAAGAGTTACTGGCCAATGGTCTCTAGTGACTCGGAATCAGCATAGCCAGACCTGAGTCTTATGGAACTGGGGCTAAAATCAGCACCAACAAACTTCATGAACTAGGAATGGGAATAAGAAGCTTCAGGCTTCCCTAGTGAATCCAAAAAAGCACAAAAAAGTAAAAGTGAGTAGCAAGACCACAGTTCTGCCACAGAACAGGAATGACACAGGGCATCAATGACTGCTAGCAATAATAAGAGATATAGTAATAACAAGATATTTAATTAAAGGCATTTCTGTTTATCATTCCCCATACAAACTCATTCCAAGGTCTTAACATAATGAAACTCTAACCATCCTGTTTTGCAAAAGCAACCCCACCCACAAGGCAAAACTACCTCTGCAGTTGGAAATTGGAGTGCAGGAAATTCCCCTTCTTCCCTCTGCCGTTCAGTGCACCCCGCCCCCCTGTGCTCCTGCATCCATGTGAACATGCCTCTGTGACTGTGGACCTGTTCAGAAAAGGTCCATTAAGAGAAGCTCATTTTGAGCACAGATGGTCCCCTGGTAGCTGTCTGCCTGTGACCAGACTAAGTGAATTCAGGTGGCCTTAGACTCAGGCTCACATCCAGCCAGGAGGAAATGAAACCCTGTTTATCATCCTGATAAATAGTCTCTTTCAGTGCCTCCGGATGCTGCATGCAACCTGGTCGAGTCAAATATGATTAAATTGTCATCACTGTCAAAAAGAGAAGTAATACGTTTTTCTACCTGAGTCATACTTAATGATTTCTACAATGTGTAACACAAATCAGTTTCTGTTTGCCTTTTTCCCCTTAATAACTATGTCCATGTGGGATTTTAGCTGTTTTGTTTGTTTTGTTTTATGTCCCTGGCTGTGGATTTGAAGCACAATCTCACAATATAAATAAATATGTACTTTTATTATTGTCTCTCAGATAATAAAATACCAAGTTGACAAGGGTCAGACCCTCAGCTTGGATGAGATACGCAGAGCAAAAGCTAAGCAGAATTATCTCCTCATGGAAGGCAGAGATTTGAAAGACTCTCACTGGGTGAAAGCTTTAGAGTTATCTCCACCCAGTCATTAGCACTGTGATTAAACATATCTGCAGAAGCTGCCTAAGCACACTTAAGGATATAAAGGACCTCCTTTAGTCTCATCATTTAAAAAAAATAACATACTGGATGGACCCAACTGTATTAATTTACAGAAACAAAAGGCCTCATAACACTGATCACAACACTGATTCAAAACAACAAGAATTTATTGCTTGATCATATTACATGGCTGAGCAGTGGGACTGTTGTTTTAGGAGTTAATCAGTGGCCAGAACTTCTAGAGTAGCTGCCAAGGACTGGAAACTACGGCCTGGCAGCCAAATCTGACCCACTATTAGATTTGCACAGTCCAAAAGCTACTCTCTACTGTTTTGAATGCCTGGGGAAAAAAATCAAAAGGAGTTGATTTATGACACATCAAAATTACATGAAAATCAAGCTTCGGTTTCCATAAATAACACTGGTATTGGCAGACAGCCATACCCATTTGTTTACATGTTGCTTGTGGCTACTTACATGATATAAAAGCAGAGTTTGGCAGTTGCCCTTACCAGACAGCCTACAAAGCTGAGAATATTTACAGTCTGGACCTTTATAGAAAGTTTGCTGACCTCTGATCTAAAACACTGCTGGCTAATGCACTAGCAGTGGGAGTCCCTGGAGGGACTTGCACAGGCAAGTCACTCTCAGCATGGTGGTGACAGTTCAGTTCCTCTAACACCCAGTTGACTAACCATAGCAGCCTCTGCCACATGCCTCAGAACCCTCCTAACCCCCAGAAGAGTAGAGCAAGCTGACTCTTGATACTCTGTAGATACTTGCATGTTATTCTAGTTTGTCTTCAATTGCTGTGACAAAACACTCTGACTGACACCAACCTGGGGAGGAAAGGGTTTATTCAGCTCACATCTCCTGGGTTGTAGTTCATCACTCAGGGAGCCCAAGGCAGAAACTCAGGGAAGGAACCTGGAGGCAGGAGCTGAAGCACAGGCCATGGAGGAATACTGCTTACTGGCTTGCTTCCCTGGTTCATGCCCAGCCTGTGCTCTTATAGGGTACACAACAACCTGCCCAGGGTGGCACCACCCATAGTGAGCTGGGCCCTCCCACATTGCCCGACAATCAAGACAGTACTACACAGATGTGGCCACAAGCCAATCCAATGGAGCCAATTCCCCGGTTGAGGCTCCCTCAACACAGGTGTGTCAAGTTGACACTAAAGCTAGCTATCCAGCACACATGTGTTTTCCATTCTCCAGCCTCACCTCGGTGTCTTCACACATTCATCCTCGCTATGACTCAGAGAACAAAGTAGTACTGTCCTCTACACTGTACAGGGAGGAAACTAAGCCCAGAAAGAGTCATTTTTAGGTAAATTTGTCTGATAATGTGTGAGGGCTGTATTGAGGCATGGCTCCAAAGTGTAATCTCAGACACTATGTTCTTAACAAAGCTACCAAACATGGGCACCCTGAGATTTTGACAATAAACCCAAGTAATTGATTCCATGAATATTATTTCCTCATAAAATCTTTTATTAGAGAATGGCATAAACAGAAGCAAAATGCTGTTTCTCATTTAATAACTCACTTAAAATTAATTAGCCCATGGATGAAGGATGATCTGACATACATGGGGTTATGCCCGTGGCCATGTCTGTGGGCCATCTTCTTGAATGTTGAATGATGTGGGAGAGCCCAGCCCACTGTGGGCAGTGCCTGCCCTGGAAAGGTTATTCTGTATTTTACAAGAAAGCAGCCTGAGCATGGGCCGGGGAGCAAGCCAGGAAGCAGTGTTCCACCATGGCTTGTGCTTCAGCTCCTGACTCCAGGTACCTGCCCTGAGTTCCTACATTGGGCTCCCTAAGGGATGAACTGTAACCTGGGAGATGTGAGCCAAATAAATCCTTTCCACCCCAAGTTGGTATTGGTCAGAGTGTTTTGTCATAGCAATTGAAAAGAAACTAGAACAAGCTTCTTCCATTGGGCTGTCACCCTCTTGAAACATTCACCCTGAAGAAGTGATGGACCATGGGTTTACTTTATTGTTTGAACATTTCTGTTTTCATGCAGATCTTTGTAGAGAATTACTTCCCATGCTCCTGTCAGTATCCTTCATGCTTGCCCCTGAAGAATAATAGGAGGAACTCCTTTAAAGAGATGTTTTAACTTCATGATTATTGTTGCGGTTCCATGTTGCCAAAATAAATGGCAGGATAAGTAAATAATGTAAGGATAGAAGAAATAAGTGCTTAGACTACCCACTATCACACGAAGAGTTTAGATGCTGTGCCTCCCGACTACAGGCTCCTAGAACCAGAAAGATAAATGCATGCATTTCCACCTGGAATTCTGACTTACCAATGCCCATTACAAATGTCCCTTCATAAAGCAGTGTCTTTGAAACTGAATTTAATTTTTATATTAATAATAATATTTTTGTTATTTATTAATTTAATATAAAGTCCCTAGTACTCTCAACAACCCTTAAAGGTAGGACATTTTTCTTCTGAGGGATCAGGACATAGAACCTTTGACTCAGTAACCTCTCAGTCACCCAGAGAGTAGCCCAAATCAGGTTTATTATTTGAAACATCATTTAAGTATTAATATATTCAACCTCACATGTCAGTGTTTCCTATAATTCTAGGGAAATTAACATAACCAAAAGAATTCTTCACATAAAATAGGATAGCCTGTGTCCTTTCTTGAGATGGTTTCCATATCAATTCCAGCCTTGAAAGATAGCAGAGGGGAAGAAAAGCCAGATCACCCATCACCTGGCTGAAACCATCAGCTTGGTTTGTGAGCTTGAAGATCCTAGGAAGACTTAGATTCAAACTGTCATATGCTATAACAAACAGTAGACATAGCTACCTTTGTAAGCCTTCTTTTATTTCAACTTGTGTCCTGATGATAGTACACAAAATATGGCTTTTCTAGATCATGACCCAGGGAAACTAAAAGGCAAAAGGGCTGTGACTCAGTTTCCAGAGACTTACATGGACAGGCAGGAGGAAAATCCTTCTTTGAGGCAGAAGGTTCCTGTGTATTTGTTTTATCAGCCACCCAATCTTTGAATGTCTTCTTTGCTGGGAAACAGTTTCTAACATGATATAATTTATTAAGGGCAAGTCGAGACCAAGCATATATGGAGGTAGAAAATAAAGGAGAAGATATGTTATATTCTCAGCCTGATTATCTGAGAATAACACAAAGGTAATCTGACATCCAGCCCATTATTATATTGACTACCATCCTTAATCCCATACAAAGCCTTCCTTGTTGGAGAGGAATCTAAGTCCTATGGTATTTGAAGAAGAATAAAAGAAATCAGAGGTTTTTTTTGTCTTGAGCTTACTAGCATCTCCAGGTAAAATGTATTTCCAGATTGAGAGAGCCACTAATAGAGAGGGATTTATGCAGTACAGCATCACCATACCCAGAGTAAAGCAATTTTCTTCTTTAAAAAATAAAGGAAGGAGTGGATGAACTTATATCAAAAGACATCTGGGGACACATACTTGACTTGATAGACCTTAGCATGTATGACAGAATGCCTGAAATCTGGGGGAGGAGGGCTATAGGGGGTGCAGATAGTATAGGGATTCTAAGATGTATTGTATAAAATGCAATAAAATATATATTGATAAAACATAAAGGAAAGGCCGGAGAGATGACCAAGTAGTTAAAAGCACCTCCTGCTCTTACAGAGGACCTGGGTTCAGTTCCAGCACTCACATGGTAATTCACAACCCTCTGTAACTCAAGATTTAGGGGACCCAATACCCTACTCTGTCCTCTGTGGACACTACTGCATGAATGTGGTGCATTGACAGACTTGTAGGCAAAACACTTTTATAATACATAAAATAAAAATAAATATATCTTAAAGGAGAAGTCTAGTGAGTAAGGACTTGAGTTATTTGTAATATTACCTTACTTTAGCAATGTTTGGGGGGGCATTTATATCTCAGTCTCTAGCTTGGGATAAGAGTAAAAGATGAAAGTTCATGCTGGTAAAGAGAGGAGAAATACTGTAATCTTAGGTAGCCTAAGATAATTCTAACAGTATGAGTAGCATCAGAATGCCTTCGGTGCCTGCTTTGAACCCAGCATTACTGTGGTCGCTCTGTGCTTTTCTCTACATGTTTACTTCTCACACCTATTCCACCCTCAGAATGACTCTACAGAGCTAAAGCTATCTTCTATGTCTTAGCTGAGAAACCAAAGTGTGGAATGAAAAGTAAGAACCATCAGATTCGAGGGCTCCAATCTTAAAAATCAGCATCTAGATTCTGTGGCCTTCCCGTCCTGGTATACTACCTCAAACATGGCTGTCCTGCCCAGATTTGTTCTTTTTAATGCTATTCTCATCTGTCTGGGACATGACCAGAACCCTGGAACAGAGAAGATGGTAATTTGTTTAATCATAAGCATAAACAAATCAGGCCATTTTGCTCTGCTCAACCAAAATATGCTCAAAGATCCATTAGTGTCTTTTCTGTCAATGATTTACAGACCAAGACACTTACAGCTTCCTTCCAGTCCATTGGGTCAATAAAGCATTTTTAACAGAGTCTTAAATATGCATTTCTGACATCCGCTACAATAGATTCCTCAAGAGCTATTTTTAAGGCCTTGATCAAGAAGTCCTATAAAAGTGAATCTCCAAAGCCCTCTGATTTGTCTTACATATTTTAGCTTTTAAAGAAAACCATTTGCAATGAGGTGAAAATGTCTGTATGCAAGAAATCATGTCAATCTGTACATACCTTAGTCTGTGATTTATTCGTTGCTTTCAAAATTCCCTTTGACTGTAAGCATATATTCTTGCTTGACTGTTGATGAAGACGTGTGCTTTTTCATATATCTGAATTTCTATTTCATTTCTATGTTCTTTCACTTAGAATTAAAAGCTTTTGTGCATTTTGAGACTCTATTCCAAACCAAAGTTCCAAGGTGTTTTGCTAGGTGTATTAGAAGATCACTTCATTGTGTAGGCTACAATGACCATTCAATTTCATCCTGGAAAATGACCATACAATGAAGATTTTAGAAAAGTTTCCAAAAGAAGCATAACTTCTTTAGGAGGGGGTGAAGCAGAAGGAATGGACCTGTTACAGAGAAAATTAGGGGTAAATATGATCAAAATATAGTATAAGCACATATGAACTTCTCCATGAATTAATATAAACCTTGACTATCATAATAAAATACTAGCTTACATTCAGTCTTCTCATAGGTCACATTTTTCTTTTCCTTTCTTTCTCCATTCATACTCCATTTTCCTCCCTCCTCTGCTCCTTTGCTTTCTTCTTTCTTTCTATCATAGTCGTTTAATCATCCCATCCTTCAGCAGATGTATTATGCCAACTATTACTGTATTAGGGATAAATGCATAAACAAGATATTGGCCCTGTCCTTCATGGAGTAGGTAGCCAAATAGCCATGATGGACAGGGTATTAGCCACCAATTCCAGTTAGGAGGCACGTTGCAGAATAGAGCCCTTGCCAAGAGATCAAAAAACAATGAGTCAAACAACCATTAGTCATTGAGATGGAATTTCATTAAACAAATAGCTACTGTCCTAACATGTCTCAGAGACCAAGCTCAATTCTGAAGATAAAATGGAAAAGTTCCTCTCCTTACCCTTTATAGCAAAAGTATACATGGTTTTAAAAATCAGAATCATGGGAACAGTATTATGGGAGAACTTTGTAAAGTTTAGGATCTCATACCAGGAGGATATGATTGACACATTAGCTCAGGAAGACCACTCAGAGGAGACCCAAAGGAAGAGTACAGAGAGAGAGAGAGAGAGAGAGAGAGAGAGAGAGAGAGAGAGAAGAGAGGAGAGAGATTCTATGGAGACTGCATGCATTCCCTTTTTTTTGCTGTATTTTTAGGCAATTATCTCTATTTGGCAGTTTATCCTTTCCTAGCATAACATTCTTTTCCTTCCCAGAAAACCTGCTCTGGTGGTAATTTAATTTTTGGTTATGCTTTATCTTGGATATAAAGCAATTAACCCCCAAATAGAAAATAAATACCCAATTCCTTACAGCTGTAAAGGAATGTCTATGAGCAACTTCCCATTTGTGGCCATTCCAAACTGGTTTTCCCAGTTTGTCTAGAATGAATCAGTTGGTAAGTATACACTACTTCCAATAGTTTTCCAGCCTGGAGGAAAATCCTGGCTGTGATGCAACCTTCAGCTTTTAATCATCTGCCTGCCAGTCATTTCTAGCATCTCCCTTCACTCCACCATGACATGTAATTGTCATCAGCAGGAGTCCTTTTAAAAGAAACATTATCCTTGGCACTCCATGTCCCTTGGGTTTCCTCCCTTGCACAGAGCAAGACAGAGATACATGGAACTGGGAGGGAGGGAACATTGCTTGGAGCACTGTGGGCTTGGCAGAGTGTTGATGCTGCCAGAAATAATCTCAAAATGCTGTCTTTTTTTCACCTTTGGGGGTATTAGAAATTTTATTTTCCTGTTAAAAATAATGTAGATAATACACTCAGAGCTCTGACAAACCCAAGAGAAAGAAGAGAAAGGTATCAGAGTGATGCCCTATGGAGCTTCCTTGCAAAGATTTACCCTTCCACCTGGGCAAACATAGGTCAAGAGGGTGGAAAGTAGGAGACACTACTGAAAATTGGTGATGGAGGGAGCGCTAGGAGGTTGATATGCACAGAATGAACGCTTCTAACTATTTCAGATTGGCTAACTTTACCCACGAAATGACAGCACTGTGTGTGTCCTAACTGTACAGAACTGTACTCGAGATATGAGATTACTTCCTCATAGACGCTTTAACTTAGATCTGGTTACTAAAGTCAAAATGATGATATCAACAAGAACCTAGAAATTTGAATAGCACAGACAACATCCAAACTGATTGTGACTTACACCACATTTTCCACTATTACATAGAAGGTTCTTTCACCTTATGATTTGCTAGATGTGCAATGCTGGGTGGAATCCAGGAAAGGCCATTTTCCAGATAATGCATGTGCCCCCCAAAAGTGGGGTAGGGGGTACTTCAATTTTCTGAGCTCTTTACGACTGACTGTCTTTTGGCAAGCTGTCAATCATTTTAAAATCATTTAGATTTGAGCTGAGATGAAATTTAGGAATAGATCAGCACTGGCACCAAAGAAAAGGCATTTATGTGAAAAGATGGTTGTGATTTTGAAATTATTTGGCATTTGGGTTTAAAGGGGCAGTTCCCTAGATAATTCTTAAAATACAAACTTAATAGAATAAAATATGATCAAAATACTTTGGATAAAACTTCTTTTAGTCTCCAGAAAAGGTTATGACAGAACAAATACTTCCTTTTCACTGGGGACAAATTTTGGGCTCCAGTCTCCCTTTTTCCAGTCAGCCAATGAAAATAGTAGATGTCATAGGTTGTAGAGGGTCTTGAGAAATTCTCTATGGGTACAGCACAAACCAGGAATTTTTCTTTCATTGAATTAGATCTGTTTCTCACTAAATTTTGGATGGGCTCAAATAAATGTGGGCTGATGACATAACCAGGAAATATTATAGACAGAAATGGGAAAACTACACTTTATGTTTGTGATACTTGGTTTACTATGCCAAGGACATCCAGACTTCCCAGCTACATTCCAGATCCAGGAGTCCATCCATCCGTCAGCCAAAGATTTGTCATTCAGTAGTAGTTTTGGAGACCTGATAATTGGATAAATACAGCTGTTTCCTCTTTTTCTTTAGCAGAGTATGGTCTTTGAAGAATGGATTATTATACTTAATTTGATTGGCTACTCTAGCAATTTCCTTTCCTTTAGTGAAGGTAGCTGAGCTCCCTTAGTTATCCCCTGAAGCCCTACCAAGCTTGACTTCAAGTAAGATACTATCTGTACAAGTGAGTCCTTTTCCGTCAAATATTCATTTTCACTCTGTCAACACAAGCAAGTAGGCTGGGGTTACATGCCCAGGATAGACTTCAAGACCCAGTTGTTCTGAAGCTCCCTGACTTGGCTAGACCAGCTGGCCAGCAAGCTCCAGGTCTGAGCTTATTTCTATCCATCTGTTCCAGCGGTGCTGGGGTTACAGACGCATGCTGCCACACCTGGCTTTTTGCATGGATACTGGTGATAGAAGTCAAGTCCTGGTGCTTGTATGACTGAGCCAGCTCTCCAGTCCTAATTACCTCCTGTAATACCATTATTATTACCAAAGATAATCACATGGCCATGTCATTGCCTGTCAGTACCTATCCTTGCTAGAAAGCATGAGTACTGGAGGCTGGAGAGATGGCTCAGCAAATAGAGCCCTGGCTGTTCTTGGAGAGGACCCAGGTTCGAATCCCAGTACCCACATGGTGGCTAATAACCATCCATAATTCCAGTTCCAAGGGATACTATGCTGTGTTCTGTCCTCCACGGGAACTGCATGACACAGGTGCACTTATACACATGCAGGCACTCACACAAAAATACAAATAAATTAATTAATTTTGAAAAGAAAACATGAACAATAATCTTATCTCTGCCTGTAAACATTTCTTAAAATTGAATAAGATTTCTGTTCAAAGCACTTTTAAACCCCAATAATATGAAATCATCTTATACATAAAGTGATATAAGAGTACTGTCAATCGGAGTTTATAGTCCAATGAGGGACACACAGGCAGTTACTATGAGAAATAAATAAACTGAACACAGAATTAAAAGCTACAGGTATTCTAAGAAAGGATGAAGCCCTGATATAGATCAAAGGAAAGATTTTCATGAGTGCCCACTAAGGAAGCTGTGATTTATTTTAATAGAGTAATCAATTGAGATTTGATGAAGTGACATTTGAGCAAAGATGAAGAATAATTAAGATTGAACCAGAGATCAGAGATATTGTCCCAGGTAATGTGAAAACCCTTGGGAAGGACTGTGTCTGGCATGTTAACGTGAATGCCGCCAAGCAGTATGACCAGTGCTCCTGGAGGAGGGAGAAGAAGGGGAGCTGGGGCCAGCAAGAGCATCAGCATGGCGAGGGCAGCATCTGCGTGGTGAGGGCACGCATCGGTGTGGCAAGGGCAGCATCCGCATGGCGAGGGAAGCATCGGCATGGCGAGGGCACTCATCGGCGTGGTGAGGGCACGCAGTGGCGTGGTGAGGGCATGCAGCGGCGTGGCACGCAGTAGCGTGGGAGAATGGGTGTTTCGGACACAACCTTGATAACACTTGAAGCAGCATGCTAGACTTGGTTTTGGAGATTTTTCATCAATAAGGAATGACTATCTTTGTACAAGATACAAAACCCATGAATCTTGGAGTTTGCTAGCCCCGAGTCGCTCTTGTATGATTCTATGCAAGTTGTTCATTATATATGAGCCTTGGTTTTCATCTATCAAATGGAGGTGTTAAAAAGTTGCTGGGACAGACGCCATATTGGGGTGCCGAGCAGGGTAGGGCTCAGGACAAGCCCGCCACCGCTCCAGCAAGGTAGAATCAGGGCATTGACCCACGGGTGCAGGACAATTGGTTTGCTGAGTTGTGGCAAAGGGGGCCCAGTGACTGGCGGACCTAGACCCGACTACTAATTCCTGCCAAGGCGTGGCTCCCCGGCTGGGTGGCCCCGCCCCCACCCCGTAGTCACAAGCGGGAGGCGAGCCTGGCTTTGGAGGCAGGCACAGACGCCATATCAGGGCATTGACCCACGGGTCAGGACAATTGATTTGCTGAGTTGTGGCAAAGGGGGCCCAGTACTGGCGGACCTAGACCCAACTACTAATTCCTGCCAAGGCAGTGGCTCCGGCTGGGAGGCCCCGCCCCCACCCCTAGTCACAAGCGGAGGCGAGCCTGGCTTTGGAGGCAGGCACAGACGCCATATTGGGGTGACAAGCCGCCACACGCTCCAGCAAGGTACCGGGCGTGGCTAAGTAGCCCCCCCCACCCCACCCCACCCCCCCCCCCCCGCCTACAACTGGAATTGAAGAGAAGTAGCCAGTGGATGAAAGAGAACATTCAAAACAGGATAGAAGAGACTTCCAGTACCAATATATAAACAAAAGTGAAAGCCTGAAAACTAGACAACTCAGCCCTCCACAAACAACCGGGAGGGAAGGAAGGGGAAAAAAAGGCATTGGAAGGAGGCAAGCAAAATAAAACAAGCTTTCAGCCTTCAACAAACTGAAAAGGCATTTGAGATTTGAATCACAAAAGGAAACCACAAGCCAGGGACATGAAGAGACAACATGGGCAAGGTACAGGATAATTCTGCACCAAGCCCTACCAACCCGGTAGGAGACAGCTACAATCGGATCCCCCTGGAGGTGACCCCAGAAACAGAACCTAGAGAGATAATTGCAGACCTATGCAGAGAAATAAGAACATAAAGAAGATCATAGAAGTAAAGGAGAGAATGAAAATCAAAAAGACCTGGAGGGATACAATGACAAATAAAGAAGAATCAGAGAAGTAAAGAAGGAATGAAAAACTCAAAAAGGACCTGAGGGATACAATAACAAACTAAGGAAGAGATTGACAAACTCCAGAAAGACAAGAAGAGAAAAAAAAAAAAAACACCTTAAGGAAGTAGAAAACTGAAAAGCAGGCCAACCAACAAAGAAGGAGCACCAAGAAGAGATTGAGAAACTATAAGGAAATGGATATATTAAAGGAAATCACAGATGAAGATGAAAAAGGAAAAGAACACTTAGCCAACAGGAAGAAGAAAGGAAAAAGCTCGAAATAGAATGGAGGAAGCAGAACAAAGAAAACAGATCTGGAAGATAACACAAAGAACTAAAAAACTCAATAAAGATTATGAAAAATTTAAAAATACACAAAACTGGAACAACAGGAAATGTGGGACACTTGGAAAGATCAAACCTCCGCATCATGGGAACAGAGGAAGGAGAAGAATCCAAGAGAATAGTAGGATCAGATCTTCAATAGAATAATAGATGAAAAACCTTCCCAAACTAAAGTAACAAACCATTCAAACCTACAAAAAGCACACAGGACATCCAATAACAGATCAGAGAAGAAACTCCCCACTCACAAATATAGTCAAAAAAAAAGTAGAGCACAAAACAAAGATAAATTCTGAAGGCCACAAAAGAAAACAATCACATCTGGAAACCATAGAAACCCATCAGAATTACAATGACTCTCGCTGCAAACCATGAAAGCAGAGAAGAACATGGAGCAAAGCATTTCCCAGTGTTAAGGACTATGATCCAACCCAGGATACGTTTACCCAGAAAAAATGTCATATAACAGTTGAAGGAGAGAGAAGAATCTTCCAAGACAAAAACAGATGATGAAGAGTCATGTCCGGAAAACCAACTCTCCAAGAAATACTTGAAGCAATTCAAAGGGAAGAGAGAAGGAGCAACTATCCTCAAGGCACCTAGGAAAAAAACTAATAAAAAATATAAACATAGAGAAGAATCAGAGAAAAAAGTCCAAATAAGATATAAGGTGAAAGGCAAAACATCCATGTCAATTATAACCTTAAATATTAAATGGGCGAGAACTCCCCATCAAAGGCATAGACTGGGAGAATGATTAGGAAAACAATCCATCTATATGCTGTCTGCAAGAAACCCATCTCAATTTCAAGGACAAACACCAACTTAAGGTGACGGAATGGAAGAAAAATTTCAAGCAAATGGACAAAAAGAAAGCAGGTGTCGCTAGCCTAATATCAGACAAAAATGACTTAAAGCAAAAAAGAAATCAAAAGAGACAAAGAAGGCCATAAAATTTTCATCGAGGAACAATCGACCAATGAAGATTCACATATGAATATATATGCACCAAATGCCGCGCACCAAACTTTGTAAGACAAATCTTCAGGATCTTAAGGCTCAGATTAACCCCAGCACTAATAGGGGACTTAATACCCCACTATCCTTTAGAAGATCAACAGGACAAAGGAAAAGAGAGACATCTGAACGAATGATACATAACACCAAATGGACACTCAGACATCTATTGAATATTCCACCCAACACCAGAGAATACACTTTCTACTCAGCAACCCACTGGAACATTCCTCCAAAATAGATCAATACTGGGACACAGGAAACAACTCACAAAATACAAAAAGATTGAAATAATCTTCATGCATTCTTCAAACCACAGATGCAATAAAACTCAATATCACACCAGGATAAACCCTCAACCTACAAGAACACATGGAGACTAAACAAACCACTCTCCGGAATAATGAATGGGTCAAGGAAAGAAATAAAGAAAGGAAAAGACATTTCCTGGAACCTGAATGACATGAAATACAACACAGCAGCAAAACCTATGGGACACTTTAAAAGCAGTCCCTAAGAGGACAAGTTTATAGCTCTAAGGTCCTACATTAGAAAAAACAGAAAAGCACAGTGAACAATCTAATGCTCCAGCTAAAAGTAGTTGAGAGACAACAACACATGAACCCTAAACTGCAGCAACAAGAAAAATAAACAAAATCAGAGCAAGAATCATTGAAAGAAAACAAAGAAACCATACAAAAAATCAATGAATCCAAAAGCTGGTTCTTTGAGAGAAGAAAAAAGATAGACAGACCTACCCAGTTAACCAAAAGAAAGAAGGAACACTCCAAATACATACAATCTGTGATGAAAAGGAAATCACAACAGAAATGAAAAGATCCAGACAATCATACGGAATTTTTAAAAACCTAACTCGTACCAAGTTGAAAACCTAGAAAAATGGATGAATATCTGAAACTCTGGAGAATCACCAAAGCTCAACCAAGAAGAGTCTGACAGCTTAAACAGACCAATAATATATGAAGAAATGAAGATGTAAAGCAGCCCTCCCAACCAAAAAGCCAAGGCCCAGATGTTTCACAGCAGATTCTATAAAATATTTCAAAAAGACTTACAACCATTAATATTACAAGTTGTTAGAAGGTACAACGGAGGGAGTTCTCCCAAATTCCTTCTATGAAGCCAGCATCACCTAATACCAAAACCAGGCAAAGATCAACTAAAAAGGAGAACTATAGACCCATCTCCCTAATGAACACAGATGCACAAAATTCTAAATAGGATACTGGCAAATCGCATACAGACCCACATCAAGAAGATCATCCACCATGACCAAGTTGGATTTACAGATATTTAGTATGAAAATATCATAATCAAATCAGGCATAAAGAAGGCTGAAAGACAAAAAACCACACCATCATCTCAATTGATGCGGAAAAAAGCCTTTGACAAAATCCAACATCCGTTCATGTTTAAAGTCTAGAGGGAATTGGATTGGAGGGATCATATCTAATGTAATCAAAGCCATATACAAGAAACCCACAGCCAATATCATCCTAAATGGGAAACGACAAAGCATTCCCCTTAAGGGTAGGAACTCGGCAAGGTTTCCCCTGTCACCACTCCTTTCAACTAGTGCTTGAATCCCTTGCTAGGGCAATAAGGCAGGAAAAGGAAATTAAAGGAGTTCTTGTAGGAAAAGAGGAAGTCAAGCTATCCCTGTTTGCTGATGATATATTGTTTACTTAGGGAGCAAGAACTCACCAGGAAACTCCTAGAAACGATTAGGAGCTTCAGTAAGGTGGCAGGATACAAAATAAATCTAGAAAAATCATGAGCCTTTCTTACACCAACGATAGGCACCTGAAGAAGGAATACAAGGAGACCTTCCCACTCACAATAGCCTCAAAAACAATAAAATCCTATGAATGAACCTAACCAAAGATACCAAGGACCTCTACAACAAAAAATTTAAACCTCTGAAGAAGAAATTGAAGAAGACATCAGGAGATGACAAACCTCCCATGCTCATGATTGGGAAATAAATATAGTAAAAATGTCCATTCTACTCTAAACTCTGTACACATTTAATGCAATCCCTTCAAAATCCCCAAGAGCTTCTTCACAGGTGGAAAAAAGAATCCTCAATTCGTTTGGAAAAACAAAAGACCCCGAATAGCCAAAGCAACTCTGGGCGAAAAGAGCAATACAGGGGGATCGCTATAACAGACATCAAACTATACTACAGGGCTATAGTCATAAAAACAGCATGGTACTGGCACAAAAAAACAGACCGTTGACCAATGGAACAAAATTGAAGATCCAAACCTGAGCACATAAAATTCAGCCATCTCATATGATAAGGAAGCCAAAAAACACTTGAGGAAAGACAAGCATCTTCACAAGTGGTTTGGCAAAACTGGATCACCACCTGTAGAAGAATGAAATTAAACCCCTACCTCTCACCCTGTACAAAAGTCAATTCCAAATGGATCAAGACCTCAACGTGAATCCAAAACTCTGGAGGTGATAGAAGAGAAACTTGGCTCAGATACAAGAGTAGGTGTAGGAAAAGACTTCTTAAATCAGACAGAGCTGCACAAGAATAAGGTCATCAATTGACAAATGGGACCTCATTAAACCAAAAAGCTTCTGTACATCAAAGAAAACAATAAAGGAAGTGAAGAGAAAACCCACAGAATGGGAGGAATCCTTCACAGCAGAAATATCTGACAAAGCATTATATTCCAGAGTAACAAGCTACTCAAAAACAAAGAAAGAAGAAAACAAATGAATCACTAGAAGATGGAGCAAAGATCTGAACAGAGACTTCACAGAGGAGGAATTACAGATGGCTGAGAAACATCTTAAGAAGGTTTGCAACATCACTAATAATTAGGAAATGCAAATTAAAACCACCTTAAGATACCACCTTACTCCAGTAAGACTGGCTAGGATCAAGAAACACATGATGCCAAGTGCTGGAGAGGGTGTGGGGAAAGGGGAACACTCATCCATTCTGGTGGGAATGAAACTTGTGCAGCCACTGTGGAAAACAGTGTGGAGAACCCTTAGAAGACTCAAATGATCCTGCCATTTGACCCAGTCATACCACTCCGTGGGTATATACCCACAAGACTCATCTACTGCAGAGATACATGCACAGCTAATTTATTGCACGCTCTGTTCACAACAGCAAAAAACTGGAATCAACCCAAATGCCCCTCAACTGACGAGTGGATAGACAAAATGTGGTACATCTACAAATGGAATTCTATGAAGCAGTAAGAAAGACAACATCATGAACTTTGCAGGTAGAATTGAGCTTGAAGACATCATGTTTAAGTGAAGTAAACACAGTCCCAGAAAACAACGACAAATGGATCTCTCATATGTGGAGCTAGTACCAACAACCCAGTTATAAATATTCTTGTGGAGAGGGAGGGACATTAAAAGAACAACAACAGAAGATTGCATCAGAAGGCTGACTGAAATAGTGACCGGGAGGGGTGGGAGGGGGGGAGAGGGACACGGGTGTATATTCGATTGGTGCATGTTTAATGTGACATGAGTTCAACAAGTATCCATTTTGCCCAGACTCTGTCTACAAGATACATGGTGCTTTTAGGACTTAGTAAAATTAAATATGGGCATATTGGACAACATTGGTTTAAAGACTGATAAAAACGGTAATGCATCTGAGTTAATTGGTGATATAAATTGCTCTTGTCCACATTAGCTTTAACTAAAATCTGTATAACACTTACTTTGGGATTGGTATAAACAAATGTTCTCTATAATTTTGCTGTCATATAGTATCACCTGGTAGCAATTCTTTCACCTATAGATGATTTAATTCAAAAATGAACTTTTTGTCCCAAGTTAATCACATACAGTAACCAAAACAGCATGGGTGAACTTGATGAAATCTGTGCCTTGATTCCACCCTATAGGTATGTATAAAACAACTGCTTTTTTGAGACTCACGGGTCAAAACTAAATACCTTAAATAAAAAAGGGTGATATAGATAGATATGAAAACTTTTTGTCAAAAACCTTGCAACACCCAAATCTTAAAACTAACTAGGGGGAAAGGATTTGTATGTTCCAACAGGCCAGAGTATCACCAACTTAATGGCTGAGAAAAAGAAAATGCAGCTTTGCAGTGAGTAGGATGTACCAGAAAGTGCCAAGAGAAGGATTGACTCCTCTGCGCATGAAGGGAAGAATGCCTAGATGCTGCAGACATCAGGCCCCTCTGTGGATCCTACTAGTAACAACTATTTTTTAATGATTCCTAACGAGAGTTACCTTCTAGGTCTGCAAAGGTTTTAATACAAGAGACTTTCTTACTCACCCCCCCATAGAATAAAGAGAATAAGAGGATGATGAGGTCATCTCCACTGTAGATTGGAAACCAGCTTGTTATAGAGTGTTCTCTTAAAACAGTAAAATGCCTTCTTTAATTGACTAATGGACATAGAAACGTGTGAAAAGGATTATTTTCTATTCAGAACACAATATAATCTAAATCTCCTTAAGCTATGCACTAACAAAATATATCAATACAGGAGCTCTGACATCAACAATGGATTATTCTACAAAGGAGATGTTGGCCAAGGGATCCAAACCCCCACAAATGGTAAAGGCTCCTTGCCTCCTAACTGGGATATCTGCAGGAAGAGAGGCGATAAGGCCCGCTGTTGAAGACCTGATACAAAACATGGAAAAGATGTATGGAGACCACACTTGCAAGTATACAGATGGTCTCTGGGATGCCAGAGAGTGTTACCAAAGACCACTAAACCAATAAAGCAAATATAGGTCTCCTTGAGTCAAGCAAGACTCCTCCGTCACACCAGCTACACCTCATCTGCCTGGAAATACTGTGGCAGCAGTGGCAGCCAATGTCTGTATATCCCAAATCTATGGCTATTGGTTCCTCCTTGGAGGAATAACCCACGGCTGATGTCACAAGCTTACACCCTCTAATGGTTAGGAGATGTTATAAACCACAACGAAGACCCGCCATACTTGACAAAGAAAATGTAGATCATGATGACAGCCCACTCCAAAATCTGTGTCTATACCAAATAACTACCATAACATTAGTATGTTTAAATACCCATATATCTAATTGTGTGCTTAATTAGTAGGATTGAAAGGCTATATATTATACTGTTTAAATACCTAAATACTAATTGCATGTGCTTCATTAGTAGTAGAAAGGTTAAGCCTGGACAAGCGTGGCAGCCCATGAAAGAAAAACAGCCAGAACTGACAGAGACCAAGACATCAGCTCCAGAGAAATTAGAGTGTTTTTGCTTCTCACCACCTGTGCCCCTTTTCTAAGCCTAGGGAAACAATCTGCGGAAGAGGGGGCGTGGTAGAATGTAAGGGCTTCGATTGGGGTTAATGGTGAAACTACAACAATATTGACTGGACACTCATTTGATCAACTTGATGGAACATACAAGCCCCCCTGCTGATGGTGGACCCATGAGCTGTGTGGTTTGGGCACAACTGCTTGCAATATGGTTTTACATAAGGATGCTTGTACTCACAAATTATCACCTATGTTAAAAAAAAGAAAACAAAACAAAACAAAAAAGCAAGAGAAAGATACAGAAAACTTACGGCAGAATGCAGATCGCGATGGGTAGGGGTAGGGTGGGGGGGAAGGAAGGGGATATATGCCTGAACTGAATTGGAAAATGATGTATGAAATACACAAAGCATCAAGAAAATAAAAAGTAAAAAAAAAAGTTGCTGGGATCCAGCATGCTACATACATGATCTCACGTGTCTGTATATATGCCAATTTGACTGTAAATTAAATGGAATTCAGTGTGCAGCCTGGGACCTCCCATGTGCCTTGTGCTGTTTTCCTTTACGAATGTTGATGTAGTTTGTGTTTAAGCCAAGGGGAGACTTTTACATCAGTGGTATATCCATGACGTGTAACCCTAACTATTACTGATTTGATTGAAGGTAGCAGTTGCAGTTGGCAATTACGAGCTAAAGCAATGTGCTTATGGGTATCTGGGTGAAAGTATAATGTGCTATCTACCCTTTTCCATTAACTCTAATCGCAGGCCTGTGTGTGGAGATAGGAAGGGCCTTACCCTTGCCCAAAGTTCAAGCCTTCTTATTTCCCATTTAGTATTTTGCAACACTATTTGTTTCTGTGGCTTGACTGCCTTGCACATCTCCAAATCCCCCCTGCACACAGCTGCCTAGGCGATGGCATTGAAACAACACCAGATCAAACTAGCCCTTGCCTCCCAGATCTCTGTTCTGCTCCCACTGGAATAGAGAGCCCTCTCCCTTGAGAGGGCTTCCCAGTCTAAGCCATGTCCAAATTAACCCTGGGTTACTGGACACAAAAGCCTTGGTTAGATCAATTAAGAGTGTACTTTTAAATGTCCTGATCATCTCCTTAGAGAAAGAGAAATAATACAAGGCTGAGAGCTTTATAAGATGATCCCAAAGTAGACTGAAGAGCCAGAAAGGAAGAAAATCCTCAACATTAAAACAGCAAGCCTACAGTGATCACTGTGTGTCTAAGGGACACACACACACACACAACAGGAAAGGAGTAGCATTTGTCTCTGTGATCATCCTCCAAAAAAGCATGACCCCATTCTAATCATAAGAAAAGCATTAGACAAATCCCAATAGAAAGATATGCTGCAAAAAATGCCTGACCAGAATTCCTTCCAAATGCCAAAGTCATCAAAAAGCAATGAATGTTTGATAAAATGTCATTGCCAAGAGAAACCTATGTAGATAAAAAATAAAAATGTGAATGCAATGTTTTCTGCCTGATGCAGTGCTGGAATAGAAAAGGTTGAAGCTAAGGAAGCCAAGACAAAGCTAAATGAGTTACAGAGCATGATCCTGGAGCATCTTGAGGTCAGAAAGGAAGGACGTGCTTAATGCAAACAGGCAAAGCAAACCTACAGTGATCACCCTGGGTCCCCTGGGTCGGAGAGACCTGGAAGCCAACTAAAAGTGCTCATGGTTAGCAACGCAAGACATTTTAAGCCACTATGTAACAACACTGAGGTATAATGTCATGGATGAGCAATCTAATACACCATACTGAAGATGAGAATAATTAGAGAATATGAACAGGAAATAGCAGAGTGGTATATTTGGGGATATCAGCACCATCTTCATAAATTTTATCAAAAGCTAAAATTACACTAAAAAGGAATTGTTTTCAAAGCCTCAGAATGTCATGTTAGCCAAATGCCTATTCTCCCTAAGTATCCGTTAGAGTCTCACCTTTCAGCCCAAAACCTTGGAACTCTTCTGTACTCTCCATAAACAAATGGGGATCCCATTCCACCTATGTTCGCAAAACCTCGGGTTTAGCATATGCTATTCACCTTAGTTAACTGACCCATTCTTAGTCAGTCATTTTGACAAGACTTCTAGACTTCCTTCCCCAGCTGATGATGATGAGGCTAGAAGGAAGCAAGCAAGAACTCAGATTCTGTCTGAGCTTATAGCTTGGATGAGAGGGCACAGACATGGTCAACTGAATACATGGAAATGGTGGAGTAGTAACCGAATGAGTTGTGGTGGAAGTGATAAGACATTTTGTAAGGAATTGACCTTAGCATTGAACTCTAATGAGAGTTCATGGTGTGTGTGTGTGTGTGTGTGTGTGTGTGTGAGAGAGAGAGAGAGAGAGAGAGAGAGAGAGAGAGAGAGAGAGAGAGAGAGAGATGAATAGGAGTTAAGAGAGAGTATTTCAGGAAGAACCATATATGCAAAGTTGCTAAGACAGGAAGGAGCATGGTTGGGCTCTGGGTGGATATCAGTGCTTGCCCAGCACACACAAGACTCTTGTTTCAGTCCTCATCACCATTAGAACAGAACCAAGGAGAAAGGAGAAACGTCTCCTGTGACTGAGTATTATTATTGTCATCGCTAACATAGACCTTTACCCTGTATTAGGTTCACAACTAACCTAATACCTATGTGTTCTATTGTTTTGTATCCACACAACCTTCAGATACATTTGTATCATCAAGTTCCAGTATTTTTATTCCCACTTTACAGATGAGGAAAATAAGACTTCAGATAGTAAATGGAAGAGCTGAAACTTTCAACTCTCCCCTTCTATTGACAGAAACAGACCTAGTCTTCCTGTTATTGGGTCACTTGAGTTTGCTTCTTCCTTAGGAACTGAATGCTTCTCAGCATTGTAGGGATTTTGCACCAAGGCCCCCTTTGTTGCAGTGAGATGCCCTGGCCATTATTGGATATGTAACAGCACCCTAGCTCTCCAGAAGATACAAGTAGTATCTTATGCCCACTAATAATCACAAGCAAAAAAAAGAAAAAAAAAGAAAAAGAAAACTTTTCTCAAACTTCCCCCTTATTAGTAGGAGAGAGCCCTATCACACACACCCCTTGATTTACAATACTGTATGCATTAGTGAGAATTGAAAGGTTCTTTCCTGTTCTCTTTATATTAGTGTTCTCTTTATCTTTTGTTCTATTCACACATCTAAGGCGTAAGCCTTAGGTGTGAATGTTGTGTTGTAGATGTGCCACTTTAGGCTTGGGAAATTCACAGACAATGTCTGTGTGTGAGCAGTTCTAGTACTCTGTAATAGTCTCCATCTGGAGTAAAAGAAGCTTCTTCGATGAATGATGACTGAGATTTTTAAATGTAAATATGAGGATACATATTTTGCCCTTAGAAATTACATTAATCTAGGGATGTGACAGCTTTGGGTTTTCTCTAAGAATTACAATCTTTCCATCCATGTATATTTGGCCGTGTTTATAGTACCACACATGAATTTCCTCTCACTGAGTGGGCTTTAAGTCCAATTGGGCATCCATTGATTGCCCCCAAGATAAAAGTGCTGCTACTGCACCAATGTCATATGCTGTGCTGGTCATTGATCTGATTATTTGGTCTTAAAGCTGAGGTTGGAGCATCGATTGATGTTCTCCCTTAGCAGTTTGGGTAGGGTTCTTCTAAGCCATGAGAGCTAGCCTTCAGGGAAAGTGGTTTTCATGTGAGATCCGGCTCCATTGCTCCAGATGCAGTCTCTGAAACAAGTCTTGTCTTCAGCAATAGTGTCTTAGCTTCAAGTTCTGGGAGGCAATCAAGGGCTGTGCCAATCGCCTGTGTAATTTGGGGAGTCTTCTGAATAACTCAAAGGAAGGTTTCTCTTGTCGAGATATTGTATGTGTAAATTGTGTAAACTGTGTTTGTTAAACTGATATGATTCCCTCTGGTTTTGTACACTGGCTAGGCATTATTTATCTCTCCTCTCTCTTCCCTTTCCATGCACGAGGAAAATTTTCCTTCCCGGGAGGAGTGTGTGTGCCTCAGCAGCTCTGCGCTGCCCCTTCCTCCCACTCCTGTGGCTCCAAAGGCAAACTGAGGACCAGACTCTCCAATCTTTAGTTTCGAGGAGACTAGCAAGTTTACTCAGGCTTGGTTACAGAGCAAATGGGTGAGGAGAGGACTTCCAGGATTTTATTGGCCTGTTCCCCCTTGTGTTCATCCCAGGCCGAGAGAGAGAGAGAGAGAGAGAGAGAGAGAGAGAGAGAGAGAGAGAGACTTCTGCACTAACACTCTAGGTGTATAAGCCCCTAGGCCCTTCCCTAGGTGATCTGGGGGGCTAAAAAGGGTCACTGGTCCCTGACTCCTTCCTTCCAGGGCCAGTCCATTTGGAAAAAAGTCCAATCATGCCATACCTGTTAACTCTTTCTCCATGCCTTCCCCATGAAAATACCCCCCTCTCCCCATTTCTCCCTTGATCTGTCCCCTCTGGTCCTGCCTCTCTTTAGCTCCTTCTTTCCCTTTATCCCCAAACTTCCTTGTATAGCCCTCCCTTCCCCCTCCCATTTAAATACCTCAATTCTATCCATTTCTCCTTTAGTAACACCTGTCTCCTACTCTTCTCTCTCAGATTCCTTCTTTATCTTTACCTCCCTGCTTCCTTTCCATTTTCCTGGTTCCTACAACTACCTCAATATACAAACTCATATATAACGATTTGGTGCTAGGATCCACAAATGAGAGAGAATAAAAGTTGTTTGTTTTTCTGAGTCTGTGTTACTTCACTTAGCATAACAATTTCTAGTTCCATCCATTTGCCTGCAAATTTCATGACTTCATCTTCCTTTACCAATGCATAGAGCTGTGTAAATGTACCACATTTTCATTATCCACTCATCAGTTGAGGGACACTTAGGTGGTTTCCATCTCTTTGCTATTGTGAAAAGAGCAACAACAAAAAATATTGTACAAGTATCTCTGCAGTAAGATGAGTCCTTTTGGTATATGACAAGGAATGGTATAACCAGGTCAACTGGTAGGTTCATTTTCAGTTTTTTAGGAGTTATGCACACTTCTTTCCATAGGGGTTGCATGAGCTTGCAAGCCTACCAGCAGTAAATGAACATTCCCTGATCCCATATCCTCTCTAGAATTTGGTATCATTTGTCCTCTTCATCTTAGCCAGTCTGAATGGGGTTCAATGAATTTCTCAACTCTCTCTAATGAAGCTCCCTCATGCACCAGAGAGACAGGAACATAAACAGGCACAAATGCCAAAGCATGGAGATGAGGAGTCTGCAGAGTGTGGGTCCTTGGATGGGACCCCTATATTAAACTCTATTCACCCAGGGCACAGGGGCCATTGTGGAAGAGAGGGCAGAAAGACTAAAAGAGCCAGGGAGGAGGCACATGACCATATGGAAATAGAAATACTATGCAGCAGAGGCAGCCATGTGCCTGTATATCCCAAATCTAATTGGCTATTGGCTCTCTCCTTGGGGGAATAACCCATGGCTGTTGCCACAAGCTTACATCCTCTACAAGTTAGGAGATGTTATAAGCCACAGCAAGACCCTGTCATATTTAACAGGGGAAAAAATGTAATTCAGGGATTAACATATCATCCAAACATATGTGTCTATGCCAAAGTAACCTACCATAACTATTAGTGCTGATTAAATACCTATATATCTAATTGCTTGTGCTTCATTAGTAGGATCGAAAGGTTATTCCTGGACAACTGTCATCCCATGAAAGGACCAGAGTCCAAGACAACAGCTCCAGAGAGAGTGGACTGTTTTGCTTCTCATCCACCTGTGCCCCTTTTCTAAGCCTAGGGAACAATCTGCGGAAGAGGGGGCGTGGTAGAATGTAAGGGCTGCGATTGGGGTGAATGGTGAAACTACAGCAATGTAGTCTGGACACTCATTTGATCAACTTGATTGAACAAACAACCCATCACCCCCCACTGGATGGTGGGGCTGTGGGGGTTTGGGCACAACAGCCTGCAGATTGGTTTTGCACAAAGGATGCTTGTACTCATGGATTATCATTTATAGCTAAAAAATGAAAAAAACTGAGAGAAAGATGCAGGACAGTTATGGCAGAATGCATGATTTGGGATGGGGTGGGGGTGAGGGGGAAATGTGCCTGAACTGAATTGGAAAATAATGTATGAAATGCACAAAGCATCAATAAAAAATTTAAAAAAAGAAGGAAATAGAATCATATGCACTGTTTAGTTTGCATACACAAGATCCATGCAAACATGAGCAGGCGAAACCCAGCATAGAACTGTGAAAATAGGCAGCAGGCCTCAATCTTAGCAGAATAACTATTGGTACCTGATTACTGATGAGTAGGAAAGAGCCAATCTTCAACTGAGGGACTCTGGATGGGCTGACTAGATTTCAATGGATGATCTTACACTGAGGAACTTCTAGGGATGATAACTTGACATAATGGGGCTTCACACAAATTAGATAGTATATGAGTTCCAGTGGGGGTGGGAGCTGTGGAAGGTGCCAGTGAAGAAGGGGACATAAAGGGGATATTAAGAGCCATCAAGATGTTCTGTATGAAATGCACAAAAATTCAATAAAAATTTTAAAAAAACAAAAAAGTTCTATTCAGATCCATAAAAATATTATATCCAAAATAAGCTCTCAGAGAACAAAAATGCCTTAAATCTCTCTCTGCCCAGTCCTTTACTTTCCCAAAGTTCCCTATATGCCCCTAAGTATCTTCTATGTATATGGAGTGTATAAACTTCCCTTGGAGTTTAAAGTACAGCAATGCATGCAGTACTTGTTTAGCAAATTCTTGTTCTATTTCTAACAAATGATACTAAATGCCAAGAACCCTAAATGATATGAATCCTCTTGGGTTAAATAAAAATCTATGCTCCCTTAATTCAAACCTTGATGATGGAAAAGTTAATTCCTGGTATATTTCATCATATATGGGGAGGTGCATTGCCTCATTTCTTCTAGAGACCTGAGCCAGGGATGGTGGTGCCTATGCACAATCTCAGCATTTGGGAGACTGAAGTAGGAAGGCCAGCTTGGGGTAGAGAGTGAGACCTACTGTGCCTCAAACCAAAACACAAAAAGGAAATCCCTAACAAAAATACTTCCTTGACTATCCATCAATGCAGCAGCTCACCTGTCCAAGACCGAGCAGAGGGTAACATATATTAGCTTGCCAATGTATTTTATAGCATGCATGGATGGGATGTAATAATTTAGGTGATGTCCTGACCCTACTCTGCAATTTGCATGCCACCGAAAGCACATACCACTTCCTCCCACATTTTTCCTTTCCTTTGCGCATGCAGTCTGCGTTTGCTAAATGACTCCGGACTAGCTTTTTATTCAGCCTTCTAGACATGGGCAGGCAGTGAAAGCCAGACAGTTCTTGGCAGTTTTCCTGGCACTGCAGGTTCTGCATCACTGGAGCTCTGCTGCTGTTCATTAGTGGGTGCTCAGAGAATCTTAAATGTAAAGATAACACAAGCGGGATGCTCAACCTAATGCATCTAAATCAGGCAGTGTCTTTGCTTGGTATTTAAGTTCCAGGCATTTGCTGCTTCACTTCCCTTCTCAGATCCATCCTAGAATCATCACCTTTTAAAGTGACTATTCACTGGTTTATTCGTTGCTATTCTCTACTGCTTTGGGTATAACATTGCATTGCCTTTCTTCTCCGAGGCTATATTGATCATGGAAAAGAGCTCCTTGGTCATTATATTCCTGGAATTGTTCTATAAATTCTGTTGCTTTCTCCAAATCCTGTGTCGGTATTCCCGCAGGCCTCAGTGTCCCCTAGATTAGTTCTAATCAATGTCCTTTTTCTCTCTGTCTTGCCAGAAGGAGGGACCTGTGAAGTGATCGCAGCCCATAGATGTTGTAACAAGAACCGCATAGAGGAGCGGTCACAGACAGTGAAGTGTTCCTGTCTACCTGGAAAAGTGGCCGGGACAACACGCAACCGGCCTTCCTGTGTTGATGGTAAGTGAGTGACAGGTTTTAGTGCTCTCTTGGTTTTCATCTACGTCTTCACTACATACAGTGCATTTTCTTATTTAGACTAACTGGTCCTGAACCACGGAAAGGGTGGATTTAAAGTGTTATAAAGCCAACTGTCTGAACTCAGCACAGATTTTGAATTTTTATTTCTCTGGTACCGGATTTGAATTTCTACTCCAAAACTCAAACTGAGAATGGGCTACTATTATGCGGGCTTGGGAAGCTAGGACCTTTGGGTAGTAACTGAGTCGCATGGCTTCCACCAATACGAGTGAGGTTAATGCCATTTGAAAAGGTGAGTTCAGCCCCCCTGGTGCCCCACTATGTGGTAATGCAGCAAGAAAACTCATGGCTTGATCTTGGGCATCCCAGCCTCTAGAACTCTGGAACTCTGGGGAAGTTTTGATCAATTATAAATCACACAGTTATAAATATTCTTTTATAGTACCATATAGATGGTAGATAGATAGATGATAGATAGATAGATAGATAGATAGATAGATAGATAGATAGATAGATAGATAGAAGATGTCTGGCTTTGGGGATTGATATTTTTAAAGAAAACTAGTGAAAGAATACTTAGATAAATGTGTGGATTTGTCATCGAGGCTGTATGCAATTATGATGGTGTTAGTGATAACAAAGTTGATAGTACCTAAAATACAAATTCTGTTACGCATGTCTCCTATGTTATTTTACCTACTAAAAATCCTGTGAGCATTCTACTAGGAATCTATTTCTGTATTTTAAACTACTTTCAAATTTAATAACTTAAAATATGAAACATTGGTTTAGTGTTTGCTAGCTTTGGATTTGATCCCAGAACTGCATACAGCAGATATGGTGGTACAGGCCTGTGATCCTAGCATTCTGGAGGTACAGGCAGAAGGGTAAACCTTATTATGAGCCGAGTTACCAGTTTCAAGGCCAGCCTTGGCTATGTGGGGTCTTGTCCCCAAAAGTAAATTAAATTAAGCCAGGCATCATATCATTATAGCTATATATCAAGAATTCAACTTAACTAGGAGGTTCTGGCTCAATGTCATTTGTGTAATTGCAATTGAATTCTAATTGATGACTGGTGCTAGAGAATGATTTGGGATGGGCTGCTTACATATCTGATGGCAAGTGTCTGCTGTTCTTTGACGTGTGGACATCTCCATTGGAGCTTTGTGCCATTTCAACATGGTGGTGGGCTTTCCCCAGAGGAAGTACAAGAAAACTGTACACAAGCCACAATGTCCTATTTGCCAGTCCTTAGAACTTACACTTTGTTATTTCAATACTATCCTATAGTCTGCCCTTTTCAATGTGGAGGAAGATTTCCAGAGCTTGACAATCAACAGACACATAACGTCAGAGGTCACATTGGAGGCCAGCTGTCACAGGAAGGCACACTTCCCTCCCATTGCAAGCATAAAAGCAGCTAAGAACAGTAGCATAGTCCCATTGATCCCATAGTTAGTACCTCAGCTTTTGGCTGACTTTCAAACCCATAATAACAGACTTTAATACCAAGTCTTGCCTGCCGCCTTTGAGATAACCATAAGTACTACTACCAAGCTCATGGTTCACACCTTTCTGGATTCTTCACCAAGGGAATTAAAAGTCAGAGAAATTATTCAGTTGCAGTCACAATGAGGACTGAAAACCTCCATCATTAAGAGGTTCTCTCCCTCTCTACATCAGGGAAAGGACACATTCTAGACCGTGGTATGTATTTTCATCATTAATCAGTAGGTGGTTAGATAGAGAAGCCACTCAAGCATGGGCAAGCAACATGTAGAGCATTTTAGGAAATTAGAGGAACTCTGGGCAAACCAACTGCAGGAAATCCTTTAGGCTGCTGTACATCTCCTTTGTTCTGACCTCACTCCCTTCTGTGTACCCTGCTTCCCTCTTCAAGTATGTGCACATATATTCTCTTGTAAATTAGAAAACAGTGAAATATGCTGCTCTGATCTCACGTGGCATGATAGTCAAGGTTCAGGACGCAAGAATATTTGACCCAGATCCAGTAATGTAAATGCATTTTCTTTTTTATGATTATGCTCTTTTTATTGACATTTTGTATATTTCATACATCATTTTTCAGTCCAGTGGATACAATCCCCTCTCCCTGCCCCTCCCCCCACCCCAGTTTATGCATTCTGCCATACATGTCTTGCATCTTTCTTTTTGTGAGACAGGGTCTCCCTTTAGTCCCAGCTAGCCTGGAGCTCTCTATGTAGACCAAGCTGGCCTTGAACTCACAGAGATCCGCCACCCTCTGCCTCCCAAGTGCTGGGATAAAGGCATGTGCCACCACAATCAGCCTAAGACAGTTCTCAGCCATCATGTGGGTGCTGGGATTTGAACCCAGCTCCTCTGCGAGAGCATTCAGTGCTCTTAACTGCTGAGCCATCTCTCCAGCCCCGCATCTTTCTCTCAGTGTTGCCAAGGAATTTTTTCTACAGAAGCTTGTTGTTTTGAGCAGAATTTAACTGTGTCAGTCAGTTCTTAGACCCAGTCCTTATGTTGTTGTTGTTCCCTCCCCTTTGTATTACTCAAAATTATGCCTGTTTAAACACACATGTATCAAAATTATGACCTTTGGGAATTCCAAAATATGTTTAGGGTTCACTTTTTTCCTTTTAATTTTATACTACTCTAGAATATGAATACATATCTTCCACCCATATGGTAATTACAATGTATGAATATAAGTCAATTCTAGAGCCCATTAAGAGATTCACATTATAATAGCACAGTTGCTTTCAGATACAAAGAAATATAATATAGTTGCTCAGCATGCCTGCCAACTGGGGATATGGGGTCAGCATCCATATATGAGGGAAACCATTCACCTTTATTTTTATTCCTGGGACTGTGTTACTTCATTTAGCATAATGGCTTCGAGTTCCATCCATTTACCTGCAAAGTTCATGATGTCATCTTTCTTTACCACTGCATAGAACTCCATTGTGTAGATGGACCACATTCTTGTCAGTTTAGGGACATTTGGGTTGGTTCCAACTCTTTGCTATTGTGAAGAGAGCTGCAATAAATATAGCTGTGCATGTATATTTGCTGTAGCATGAGTCTTATGGGTATATACCCAGGAGGGGTATGACTGGGTCAGGTAGCAGGCTCATTTTGAGTCTTTTAAGGATTCTCCACACTGCTTTCCACAGCGGTTGTATCAGTTTACATTCCCACCAGCAGTGAATGAGTGTTCTCCTTTCCCCACAACCTCTCCAGTATTTGTTGTCTTTTGTTTTCTTGATCTTGGCCAGTCTTATTGGAGTGAGATGATATCTTAGAGTGTTTTTAATTTGCATTTCCTTACTTATTAATGATGTTGAACATTTTTTAAGATGTTTCTCAACCATCTTTACTTCCTTATTGGTGAAGTCTCTGTTCAGCTCTTTATTCCATCTTTTGAGTAGGTCATTTGTTTTCTAACTTCTTTGTTTTTTAAGTAGTCTATATATTCTGGATGTTAATGCTCTGTCAGATGTATCAGTGGTGAATGTTTCCTCCCACTCTGTGGGATTTTATCTTCACTTCCTTGATTGTTTCTTTAGCTGTGCAGAAGCTTTTGAGTTTGATGAGGTCCCACTTGTCCACTGTTTCTTGTGTGGCTGCTGTTTGGTTTAAAAAGTCTTTTCCTAACTTCTGCATTGAGAATTTTGAGAGAGACTGAGAAAAAGATGAAAAACATGTTTGGCAGAATGCATGAGCTCTGGTGGGGTGGGGAGGGCAGGGGTCTAGATTTGATTTGAAATAATTATATGAAATGCACAAAGCTTCAATAAAAAATCGGCTTAAAAAAAGTCTTTTCCTAAGCTTATGTCTTATAGGTTGCTGCACATTTTTCTTCTATCACCCTCAAGTTGAGATTTTTGATCCACTTGGAGTAGATGTTTGTACAGGGTGATATGTAGGGGTTTAATTTTGATCTTCTACAAATGGTGATCCAGTTTTGCCAACACCATTTGCTGAAGATGCTATATTTCCTCCATTGAACTTTTTGGCCCCTTTGTGGTATATGAAGTGGCTGAAATTATATGAGCTCAAGTTTGGATGTTCAATTTTGTTCCATTGATCAACGGGTCTGTTTTTGTGCCAGTACCAGGCTGTCTTTATGACTATAGCCCTGTAATATAACTTGAAGTCTGGTAAGGTAATCCCCCCTCTATTGCACTTTTCTCACACAGTTCTCTCTGCTCCCCGAGGTGGGGGGGTCGAGTCCCTGGCCAGGCAGCAAGGCTGGGCACTGGTACTTTACCTGGCCTGCTGGCCAAGGCTGCAGGCCTCCTGTAAAAGCATTTTCTAAGACAATGGGCTTTTATTGGTCCAGCTTGAGTCAAGGGTCCACTTTCCTCAGGTCAACAGGTCAGCCTTTGTTTGGTCAACCACATCCACAGGGACAAACTCACAGGGAGAGTACAGCTGTTCTGTTATATAAAAAGTCCATGTTTGGGACTACACTGTGATAACTAGTTTTCTCCCAGGAGTCAGTTGGTGGAGATATTTGTATTCTAAGTCAATAGGTGGAGATATTTGTATTCTAAGTACTTGTCACACTATGGCAATGCTACTTTTGCCGGTCTCTTGTGAGTAGAGGTCAAGGGATGCTTCTGTATGTCATCAAACCCCCAACAGAGACATATCCAACCCCAATATCAGTGGTACTGAGGTCGAGAAACTTGTTCTGCATGCATTTCTTTGTTTTAAGTCACCATGAATACCATGAGGCACTGCTAACTTGGGGAAGGCAGGCAGCTCGATTACAAAAGCAATCTTGGATTTTTAAAGAAAGAAGCTCTTGATCCAAGATGGCAAGAAGCATCGCACACCATAAAGTGATCGTGGTTTCTCATGTTCTCAGCCAAGGAAAGCCCTGAAGCTGTTGCCTTATAAATCTCTGTCCCATTTCCAGTTCATTTTTATCTCTAATGGTCTAGAATATAATTGCCTTCCGAGTTTGGATGCAAAACACAAAGAACAATATCCTGGCTGTGCTGACTGAGGGGAAAAGGCATTCGGCTCTAATATTTTTTGTGGGATTTTAGAGCACATCACAGTAATATTTTACTCTCAGGACAGGTTTATCTCATTTTGGAAATGCTTTACCTATAGGATGGTTGTTTCAAAGAAAAGGACTATCATCTCTATCCCCCAGGCAAAAGCCAATGAAAGTTATTCTTTTCTGGAATGCTGAATATTTATGTTTAAATAGCATTCCACTCCTCTATAGTCCTCAAATCTATTGGCCTGTGTGGGCAAGTCTACACATTGCTATAATCAAAATTCGTTTTGCAACCTAACACTCTATATGCAAAATAAATAGGAAGCAATGATTTCAATGTAGTTACTAGAAAATAGGGCTGGGAAATTAGACCTGAGTAGATGCTCAGCTTTACCTGTTACCAACAGAATGACCTTTGACAAGGCATGTCTGCTTTCTAACCACATTTTTTCATCTATAAAGTGAGAATTTAAAAAAAAAAAAGCAACATGTTTGCTTCCTAAGGCTGTTGTGAGAGGTAATAAAGTCACCTGAACAATGTGCTTTATATACTGGCTCCCCTCAAGTGCTCAGTATATCGTGGATTCTATTTCTTACTGGAAAGTGTGGATGATGCTTAGAGAGAAATATTATTGTTTTGCATATTAATTCTTCACGGATCTTGGCCCCATGTTTTCTTGGAGTTACTTCCATTACTTTCTGGATATCACTGATGCTAATGATTCATCTTCAGGGTTTAAGCTCATCATAGGAATTTTCAAAATTACAGATATGTAATGGCCATAGATTAAGATCACCCATGATATTATTATCCAGAGATCATCCTTGCTTTGTGTGCTTTTCTTATATTGTAAGCCCAGCACTAAAAGGAAAAAGTGAATTGGAGATGTTTTACTAAACTGAAAAGCTGTGATATTGATTGATGGATGGCTTGTTTCACTTAATATATGATAAGCTCTTCCCAAGTTAGTAAGCATTCTTCCAAAAGCTATTGTTGATAGCTACATAGGATTCTCAGTGGTAAATACACTTCCATTTATTTAACTGTCCTCTCTGATTTGACACATTTACAATCATTCTTGCATTCCCCTGATTCTATTCCTTAAGAATAAACAGGTGAGTACCTCTCCATGGCAATAGCTGACAATGCCTATACAATGATCCACATTTGTCCCAGACATAATCTGTCTTACAAAGTTCAGTTTCCATGGTAAACAGTATGACTATTGTTACTTCCTTTCCAGGTCAGTTGACACCTACTTGTTTTCAAAATCAAAAGAGTACTTATGACTTTAAATGTAGGGGGCTAGAGAGATGGCTCAGTGGTTAAGAGTACTAGCTGCTCTTGCAGAGGATGCAGGTTCGATTCCCAACTCCATATGGTGGCTGACGACCATCCGTAACTCCAGTTCCAGGGGAATCTGACCCCCTCTTCTGACCCATTTCTGCATTCCACAACCCATTCCAGCATTGCACTTATATACTGCAGGCAATGCATTCATACACATAAAAGTAATAAAGTATTTTTAATATATTTTAATTTATTATTTCTATTTTATGTGTATGTATGTATTGTCTGCACGTGTATAAGTGCACCCATGTTGTGCAATGCTCATGGAAGTCAGAAGGCATTGGATCCCCTGGAACTGGAGCCATGGATTGTTGTTCGCCTCCATGAGGGTGCTGGGAATTGAACCGGGGTCCTCTGTAAGAGTACTCAGTGCTCCTTACCACTGAGCCATCTCTCCAGCCCCAAATAAAAGAAAGTATTTTGTTAAAGTAGCATATAGTATATTACTTTTAGATCTAAAATATGATATCAAACTATTTGAAATGACACAGATTTGAAAGTAAAATCTTAGGAATGTATTAAAATTTTATATTTAGAGAAATTTTAAGTGATAGTGTTTACTTTTAAAATGCTATTCTATTATCTGATAACTAAAACACCAAAACACACATACATTCATCAAATTATAAGATAACCTCTATAAATACGTATATGGTTCTATTGTGTCTGAACTAGCATGCTTGTGAAGGACTATGTTGATATATTTTAACTACGAGTTAATTCTGCACTTCAAGTAAGGCTAGCACCTTAATATCTCTTAATGAATCAAACTAAGAATGTTATTTACTGCTTCTCGTTTTTCCAAGTGTTTCTCAGGGGCTAAAAGTTAAAATCAAATATAGGCCCATAAACATGAGGATGGTAAACGTATGATAAACATGATAAATACATTTATTTAAGGGAAGAATTTTTCCAAACACACGCTATACAATTAAAAAAAGCTATGGGAAGCTTCTGAAATAATGGTCTATGATTTTAGTTATCTACAATGACATACAATAGTATCAGTCTCAAAGTTTTAAAAATAGTGAAGTATGATCACAATGATGACAATAACAGTAAAAATGCTGCTTCCTTTTTATAAGGTCTACCAAGTACTGGGAGCCTGTATCTACTTAATTGTAAGCCAAGCCCTATAACGTGTGTTTCTGTCATCTCCATTATCTCATCAGGAAAGAGGTTTAAAATCCTGCAACGAGAAGAGATAGACTCAGAAGTTCAGCCCAGCCCAGGCGTTGCGGCCACAGGACCCCCACCCCCCAGTTCATTAAATATAACTAAACCATCATCTGGCATCTGCACATTGGCTTTCTCGTAGTATGCAGAACATCTAGGATAACAGGAAAAACAGTCCAGGCACATTATATTTATAGAAACATCATATTCTTTGAGCAACACCTGCCTCTTCCCATTTGACGTCATTGATATGGTTGATTTTACCTTCCAAGGTCATTGTCATAGAGTAGGTAGAAGTACATTTGTTAACAATATTTGTAGTTTTATAGAGTAATTGAGGATTTATTGTTTAAGTCACAACAGCAGTGGAGATAGAGGAAGACTAAAGAGTCCGTTTATGGTGAAATTTTCATAGTTTTCTCTACTTAGAATTTAGTGTGGGGTAATTCATATCTATTTTAACTTGGGTAAAGATGAGAAAGTTCAACTACTGGTTAGTAGGGAAGTTGTTAATGCATTGCTAGATATGAGACTCATTCTTTATTAGCGAAAAATTTCACAATAACTTCATAAGTATTTCCTCTCATTCAGTGAAAATGATAACTGTTTTAATGAGTCATACTCATGGCAATTTAATGACTCACATTCCTGCAATTTTATGAAATGCTCTTGTCCCTTACACTATGTGTAAGCACCAGGAAGTAGCACGGGGGCTAGACTCCACCAGAGAGCTTTGCAAATTTCACAGCACTGAAAATCCCTTTTAAACTCTTTTTAAACTCTTCCTTAACACAATAAAAAAGTTGTCATTATTTAACAGGCACAACCCATAATATATCAGGACATGCTGCAGTTGGCTAATCATCAGACTTTAAGACAAGAACAAAATACACAGAAAGGAACACGAGAGGCAGGAAGACATGAGAAGAGAAAGCACACTGAGAGGGGATGGAAAGTAAAATTAGTGACAGAAACTGGAAGGTCCACAGTCAATGGACTGAGCGTGGACACACATCTCTTCATAAAATGGCTTGTTTCATTAATGTAAAGAACTGGGTCATATTCAGTTTTATAGTTTACAACAGTCAATAAAGATCACAGTGGTGACGATATACATTCACAATCCTAACACTTAGGTGGCTGACACAGGAGGATCAAAATTTGGAGGTCAGCCTGAACTATACAGAAATTTCCAGGCATAAGAACAGTTTTATTCAGAAAGCAGAGGCAGGTGGATCTCTATGAGATCAAGGCCAGTCTGGTATACATAGGGAGTTCCAGGCCAGCTGGGGCTACATGGGTCCCTGTCTAAAGAAAATAAGTCAAGTTGCATTTATGATATTCAAAAATCAGAATTTTTTTTAATTAAATTAGTTTTTATTGATGCTTTGTGCATTTCATACATTTTTTCCAATTCAGTTCAGGCTTATTTCCCTTTCCCTTCCCCCCCACCCCCACCCCATCCCAGATCATGCATTCTGCCATAACTGTCCTGCATCTTTCTCTCAGTTTTTTTTTTCATTTTTAGCTATAAGTGATAATCCATGAGTACAAGCATCCTTCATGCAAAAACCTATCTGCAGGCTGTTGTGCCCAAACACCTACAGCCCCACCATCCAGTGGGGGGTGACAGGTTGTTTGTTCAATCAAGTTGATCAAATGAGTGTCCAGATTACATTGCTGTAGTTTCACCATTCACCCCAATCGCAGCCCTTACATTCTACCATGCCCCCTCTTCCGCAGGTTGTTCCCTAGGCTTAGAAAAGGGGCACAGGTGGATGAGAGGTAAAACAGTCCACTCTCTCTGGAGCTGTTGACTTGGACTCTGGTCAATTCTGGCTGTTTCCTTTCATGGGCTGACAGTTTGTCCAGGAATAACCTTTCGATCCTACTAATGAAGAATTTTACACCTGCCTCCTGGAGCTTGGCCCTGTGGGAAGCACACTACCTTTGTTTGGATGCCTTCTCATGTACTATCTAGTGTGGGGGATCTGAGAATAGAGAGAAATCTGAACGTTAGCAACAGTTTACCATAGAATAATGTGACATATAAGCAAGAAGACATTAAATAGCCCTTGGTAGGCCTCTAAAACATCCTATTAAAGGTTCTGAGAAATTCTGGAGACGAATAGCTGGATGAAGCTGCAGTAATTGTCCCCATTTCTGAAAGTAGGTTTTTAAATGTTTAATTGAATTTTTGTGTATTTCATACAGAATATCCCAACAATCTTATTCCCTTTCTACTCCCTTCCCCACTGGCTCCCTCCCACAGCCACCACCCCCGCCCCACTGGAATTTAGACATTTGTGTTAAGGCCTACTGTGTTGTTAGTGTCCCCAGGTATTCTTCAGTACAAGTTCATCCACTGAGCCTTAGTCAGCCTATCCAGAGTCTCTGACATTAAGATCAGCACTAATCAGCTGCCAATATTTCTTCAGCTAAGATTGCGGTCTGCTGCCCATTTCCCCAGTTCCCTGCTGGAGTTTTGTCTGCTTGAGTTTACATGGGTCTTACACATGCTGACACTATTGCTATAGGTTCATATGATCAGGGTCCCAGGATCCTGTAGGACTCCATATGGTCATGAACCTTCTCCCTGGCTCTTAAAGTCTTTCTGCCTCCTCCTCCCCAATGATCCCAAAGCCCTGACTGAGAGAAGCTAAATATACAAGTCCAGTCTAAGAATTCACACTCTGTAGTCCATGCTTTGACCACTTGTGACTTTTTGTGTCCTTGGCCCTCTGTTGCATGAGGGAGCTTCACCAGTGAGAGTTGAGAGATTCATTAGCATCCTCTTTACCCCTTATTCTGTGTTGTATGAGCCTTAGGTGAAGAGGTTGCATTGTAGATGTGCCAGTTGGGCTTGGGAGATTCAAAAACAATGTCTGACTGTGACCAATTGGGGTCTGGTGCAAAAGAAGCTTCTTTTGACAAGCGGTGTCTGCCATACTTGACTGTAATACAAGGATATATATTTTGTACTTGATAAGAAATTATATTAGTCTAGGGATTTTACAGCCTTGGGGATTTCTCTAAGATCTATGACCTGTCCATCCATGTATATTTGGCTATGTTTACAGTATCACATATGAGTTTCCTCACATGGGTGAGCATTAAGTCCAATGAGGAAACCATTGATTACCCCCAAGATACAAGTGCCACTACTGCACAGATGTCATGTGCCGTGCCGCTCATCGATATGGTTATTGGGTCTTAAAGCTAATGTTGGAGCAATCAGTTCTCCCTTGGCAGCTTGGGTAGTACTCTCCTAAGCCATGAGAGCCAGCCCTTAGGGAATTTGTTTCCAGGTCAGATCCAGCTCCATTGCTCCAGATCCAGTCTCTGAAACAAGTCTTGTCTTCAGCAATATTGTCTTAGCTTCAAGTTCTAGGAGGCAATCAAGGGCTCTGCCAATAGCCTATATAATTTGGGGAATCTCTTGGATTATCATGGCCAAAAACTCAAAGGAAGGTTTCTCCTGTCTGGCACTGATTCATGTTATGTAGCCTTCAGGTATGCTCATGGACTCATGTGGTGATAGTGTATGTGTAAATTGTCATTAGGTTGTTAGACTAATATGATTCCCTCTAATTTTTTTATACTAGCTAGGTATTATTTGTTCTCTCTCTCTCTCCTTCCCTTCCTCCCTCCTTTCCTTCCTCCCTTCCTCCCTCCCTCCCTCCTTCCCTCCATGCCTTCCTCCTTTAAAGTCTTCCCTTTTTCCCCATTTCTCCCTTGATAGTACCATTCTCATATGGTCCCACCTCTCTTGAGCTCCATGTCTTCCTCTGAAGTTGCAGTATTTATCAAATTATTTTATCCTGCACAACCTTGTTCTGTTATGGTCACTCACTTAGACTCTATGTGCTACATGATACAGACTTTGGACTATGAAGCTGTATACTCCATAGTTTGGTTTGGCTTTTCCTATGGTCAAAGCCAAGAATTCTTATGACTGGCAAAGTAAACAGTACACTGATGACATGAGTAGTGGTATTTTAACATCTCCCTGACATGTCAGGCTTGGGTGCAGTTTGGAAATCATCTAGAGACCTTTTGAGGCAAATACAACATTTAAAAAGTGCTTGTTTTGGGGCTGGAGAGATGGCCTAGCGGTTAAGAGCGCCAACCGCTCTTACAGAGGACCCGGGTTCGATCCCCAGCACCCACATGGCGGCCAAGAACTGTCTGAAACTCCAATTCCAGGAGAACTCCAGTTCCAGGGGAATCCGACGCCCTCTTCTGTCCTCCGCAGCATTGCAAGACACCACAGACTTGCATGCAGACAGTACATTCATACACATACAGAAATAAATAAAAAAAAATTTTTTAAAGTGCTTGTTTTGTTTACAGCTGTGAAGCATTCTAGTGATGGAGGAAATGGCCTGTTTTCCTATTTTGGCTTTGGTACTATTATATCTGTCATTCATACACCATGGGGTACCATGGCAGTGAGCTGCTGGGATGGATCCGGGATGCCCTTTCTCTCTCTCTCTCTCTCTCTCTCTCTCTCTCTCTCTCTCTCTCTCTCTCTGAAAGTTTCCTTATTCCTGAAAAACCAACTTGATTGAGCTTGCCTGATAGACAAAATGCAGAGCTCAGATTGCTTCAACAGAAAGTTGAGCTTCTGCATGATTGAACTTCCATCCATTCATAGGCAAATTTCATATTTTAAGAACTAAATAATATCCCACAACTTTGTTATCCATTCATCAGGTGATGGACATCTAGATTGTTTCCAAATTCTTGCTATTATGAAAAGGGGAGGAGTGAACATGATGAACACCTATCGGTATAGTAGATATGGACTCTCACCAGGGAAGCTGCCTTGTGCAGCATAGGGTGATTAACATAGAATCCCACAACTAGCCCCATACAAGGATAAAGGCTTGGGGATCATTGCAGAAGTGGGGGCAGAAATACCGTAAAGGCCGCAGGTGTTAGATGAGTTTTTCAGACATCTGGTCAGTTATGCATATGAATTCATACCAAAGATGACAGCATGCACAAGTACCATGCTATCTCAAACCAGACAAAGTCCAGCATACATGTGGGAACTGAATAAGAAATCCCTACCCTGAGGAACTATTAGCCACTGATGGCTGCTAGGAGAGGGAGAGACTGTCTGTTTCAAGGATGTGATTCTTGGTAGGTTAACCAAGTTCCAGTGAATGATGCCACGCTGGGAGCTATTTGGAGACACAAATTAGACTTTATAGGATGGATGGATAGGTGATGATGATAGATAGATAGATAGATAGATAGAAATAATATCAAAACATATTGTATGGAAATTGTAAAGAAATCCAATATAAAGAAAATAGAATTTCCAGTTCAGAAAGGAGATTTTGCTGTTCTTATTAGAAGAGTGTTGAAGAGCATCATAAAGAAAATGCTGGAATCCGTGAACATAATTGTTTATGTGTACATTCTCTTTGCAACAGCATTGAGTCCCTGACTTCACACTGACACCTGCCCAGATATGCAAGGAACTCAAGCTGCATTCCTAAGAGGAACAGAAGCAAAGAAGGAAAGGAATAAAGGAGGGTTTATGTTTTCCAATAGAAAGTCAATATTTGCATTTACTCTTATTCGCAATGAAAAGAGAAGGAAATTTGTTAACATCTTTCACTCTAAGAGTAGATGTCATTGTTCTTACTCAATACCTCCTCCTCCTTCTCTTCACTTTAAAGGAGTAGTTACTCTGGCGAAAAGAAAGAAAGAAAAAAAACGAACAAACCATAAACACAACAACAACAAAACATTCTTCTTACACCTATTATTTAGGCCAGTTGAGTACCAGAAATTTTTACCTGTGTTTGGATGGGACGGTGGGTGGAGCTTCCCTCAGCCCTCCCTCTCTCTTTGTTATCATCATGTAAGTCTCCAGCACGTTGTTATTACTGCCTGATCTTTAAAGACAGGGGACTGTGTGGCACATGGCTCAGATAGTTACTTTACTCCAACTCCCTCATTAGTAAGCAAATAATTTTTTAATTTACTTTATACTATAAGGCAATAAACAGTCTTATATAAACAGAAAGTGTATGTATATTCTGTTATAAACATACATCAAAATAACAGACTCTGCCTCATATAGTATAAAGTTATCATTTGCCAAACAGAAATAAAGGAACTCATGTAATACAGATACAGGAAAGGGGGGAAAAAGGTGAAGAATTTCCTTTTCTGTCTCACCAACTCTCTCACAATCTCATTGTCAGAATGAACCATTGTTGAATACTTGTACATCCTTACAGAACATAATTGTGCACATACACAAAACTTTTAATTATATAAAATGTTCTGTGCCTATCATTTTTAGTGCAGGGATATATCTCAAATAATTCATGGAAAGAGAGATACAAATGGCTTCTAACTGTAAAAAAAAAATTACTTAACATCACTCATTTGGAGAAATGTAAATTAAACACCAAAACGTAATGTTTCATCAATCAAGTAGGCAGAGATGAAAAGTTTGGTAATATCCAGTCTTAAAGAGGGAGGAGAGAAAAATTACATTTAAATCATACTCAGTGACAAACGGCTTACAAACTCAATTAGTTAGCTACTCTTCTCTGTTAGGCTCACCAAAAGGGAGGGTGATAAATAGGGAACTTTGTAATGAGACTGGATGTTTGGAGAGCATAATACAAATGAGATGTGTTATAACTGATTGTGCTGATTTTATTTAGCAACCATTTGGACATTTACTTCTTTACATTTTTTTAAAGTGTCAGGTCCAGGAATCTAGATAAGAGCCAAGAAATCTGAGAACGTTGATGTCATTTCAATTGGAAGATCAGGTATTAAGTTACATCAAGTGCATATATATGGATCTAAATATAACAACTCCAACTATGCTGGTATCTAAAGCCACAAAAATCTCTGCATAAATATATATATATCATGAAGGCTAAGTTTATATATATGTATATATATATATATATACATATATGTGTGTGTATTGCATGTTCATATAACTATGTTTGTGTGTGTATGTATGTATGTGTGTGTGAAAGAAATCATGATGTGATGTACCAGAAATCCTTCTCAGTTGTCTACATGTCATACTTTTGGTTCTACATGTTCCCAGTTTCATGCTTGAGGAAATTTTTCCCCTATGTAGTCTCCGAATTACTGATTTCCATTTATCCCTAGATAACCCAGATGTTCTCACAAACCTGTTGTTCTCTGATATGAGCTCACTTTTAATCAATTCTTCTTTCTCAGGAAAGTGGGAAAATGTTCAAAATCTAAGAAGTCAGCTCTGGTCAGGATGTCGGGGCCTTGTGTTGTTCATGTGTTGTCCCTATGAAAAATGAGGAAGGCTTGTGAATTATTTCAGTTTGTAGAAAATCTCTGTCCTTGTCCTTCTGCGTCAGGGCTGGACCCTACTGGGGAGAGGGGTATGTGTCCATCTGGAACCCTCTGATAACTTCATTAAGCCACTGGCCCCTCCTGAGACCTGTGCAGAAATTCACAGAGATGAATAATAATAGTTTGGAAAACTAATATTCTTTCGTCTTCTGCAGTTTCTTCAATCCCTGAAGACTTGCTGCAACCCCAAACAACTCATGAGTTATCACTGTAATGGTTAATGTTGATTGCTACCTTCCCACCAAAAAGACAGCCATTTGTGCCCACCTGTGAGGAAGTTTCTCAGTTAAGAGAACTCGCTAGCATTCATCCCCTCTGCTTTCCGAATATGGATTACTTGGAACCCGCTCTGCCTCGGGCTCTTGCCATCCTGACTTCTACACCCTGCAATGAACTATATCCCGAGAACTGGAAGGCTGAACTGTAACATTAAATTGCTTCTTGTGAAGTACTTTGTCATAGTGACAAAGAAAGTAATTAATATACCCATGAAGCAGACAACAGAGTCCCAGAAATGTTCAACTTCAGAAGATATTCAGGTGTAAAACTAAAGAATAGAGTTTTATTTTTCTACCTCCATGTCAGGCTGCTGTGACCTGAGCCAGAAAAAGAAAAAAGCCCTATGGGTAGGAGGAACGGGGTCCTCTGGAGCTGAGGCTACCTACGCATGGTACCAGAGGGAATGACCCTCATCTATAGTTCTACTTCTATGCCATCCTAGAGATCCACCCATGTCAGGTAAAGATTCTGCATCCTGCTTGCCTTTTAGTGAAGACCATTCAGCAGTAATAGCTAGAGCATGGCACATTAATTCTCCAGAAGGGGTCCTAACTGCAAGCATGCAGAGAGCTCCTTAGCCTTCTACCCTGCAGCAATGGTCTCTACGGAATGAAACAAGGCACCTGGGGCCCTGGACGTGCACAGTGGTCAGAGAAAGAAAATCTTATGCACAAGCTTCTCAGGATCATCCCGATGGTCTTGAGATGACAGGATGTCACTATTACGCTCTCATATTCCCTGATTTGCCACTTCACTTGTCAAATTGACTCTGTGATAGTTAATTTCAATTGTCAACTCAATGAGGTCTGGGATGGCTCAAGAGATGAGCCTTTGGGGATGCCTGTCAGGGATGGACCTGGTTAGGTTCAATGAGGTGGGGAGACCCACCACTGCTGAGAGTGCCATTCCGTGGACTAAATAAAAAGGAGAAGGCGAGCTGAACTGAGGTGTCCACTGCCTTCTGCTGCTTGATTGTGGACACAGGGAAGCAAGCTCTGACAGACTCTGCTGTCGTGACTTCCCGCCATCACAGACTGTACCTGGAAGCTATGGGCCACAATAGACACTTTATACCTTAATTTATTTTTGTTGTATTTTACCACAGCAACAGAAAAGTAACCAAGACAAAGAACAAGTCCCACAATATCTGGTATTTTTATCACATCATCCATAAAACTCCAATGAACTGTCAGCTAATACCACTTATGACAGTAAAATGACTGGACAATTAACAAGCCACTCTTTCAAAGGAAGGTCACATTATTTTTAATGCAGAATGATCCTTGTATGCTAATTTAGACATTGTCATTCATGGCTTGCTTTGGTTGTTGCATAGCACTCTTCCTTTACACTGTATAGCTGTTCTTATCAGTGTGCTCCAGGGCACAACTAGCTTATACCTTCTCAGTAGCGCCTGGGAAGAAAGGGAAAATTATACTATGGAGAGTGTACTGGAGTCGTGTAATCAAAATCTGAGAATCCTCTATAACAGACCTCTAAGTAGCAAAAGCTGACATGCTGTCAGAACTCACCATAAAGGATGTCAGTTTTCATGTGGGAGTCTTTCTAGATTGCTACTTATTCTTTTGTTTCTAAAAATGACAAAGCTGCCCATAACACTTGGAAACCAACCTCTCAACTACATGGGACATGAGTCATAGTTAGATATTAAAATTGGTAATATCATTGCTCTATAATTATTGAGTCCTAAAAATAATAGTCATTGGTCCCTTGGCTTGTGGCAGACCCATGTTGTATGTGTTAATTCACACAGTCCTCACAGAAGCATTATATGATGGGCCTTACTGACAGAAGAGGAGAGTGTGAGCTCTTTTCAAGTCATGATAGAGACTGATGTGGGACCTCTACTTGGGAACTCTTCTGGAAAGAACAGTCAGGAAGTGGTGGCAGAAGTTTGGGTAGGAAGAGTTCAGAGGGCCTGGCCAGCTGCTCTGTTCACAACCTTGACAATAACACAACCATTCACACCACAGAAGCACACAACATTCTTTTATCCTCTTTTTTTTGTCATTTCAAGACAGGGTCTCCCTGTGGCTCTAGCTGGCCTGGAACCTGCTTTGTAGACCAGGCTGGCCTCCGTCTCACAGAAATCTGCCTGCCTCTGCCTCCCAAGTGCTATGATTAAAGGCATGCAACACCATGCCTGTCCACACCATGTTCTAACTTAAACTGTTTCCAGCATACAAACCTCATTATTCACCTTCCACACAGCTCAAATTCATCAGTTTTTCTCCATGCCTTCATGTCAAGATTTCAGGTTAGCCCCTTATCCTGACTGTGATTACTACCTCAAAGTAGCTATGTCTTTGTATTTTCTCACTCCATTTGACTTTTCCTCCTTACTTAACTTGTTGTTTTTGTTTATTATTATTTTATTTTATGTGTATGAGTGTATTTCCTGCTTGTGTGTACGTGCACAGAGTCATTCAATGCTCATGGAGGTCAGAGGAGGATGTTGGATTCCCTGGAACAGGAGTTATGGACAGTTGTTAGCTAGGAATCCAACCTGGGTCCTCTGCAAGAACAGCCAGTGCTCTTAACTGCTGAGCCATCTTTCCAGCCCTCTACTTACTCAACTTGTATCATCAGGTCCAGAGATCTTCCCTCAAACTACACATGCCCAAAGCAACAATGCCCTAGGTCCTTGGAATGTGACATTTTCTATAATTATTTCACAGTCTGTTGACCTGGGTTCTTCTCTCTTAGAGAGATAGAATCATTCATTTATTCAATAATTATTTGGAAGATACTATATCCCAGAAATGTCTCCAAATTCTTGACACATAATGATGAACAAAGAGTCCCTTGTTTTCCTGTAACTGAGAGTCTAGCAGGAGGGTCAGAAAGACATTAATGAAGGGTTACCTGAAAGGATACAAGTATCTATTTTCTGAAGGATAAGAACCGAGTCCATAAAGGCCAGAGATAACAAAAAACCTGGTGGAGGCTGGGAAGGGGAGAAGACTTCTGGGAAGGGGAGAAGAGTTCTGGGAAGGGCTGAGATGTCCAGATGAGAGCAGAGAACAGCAAAGGCCACGTGGGTTTTGTCAAGACACTGAGAAAATCTCTTGAGGCTAAAGGCCAATAAACTGGGAGACTGTATGCAGGAAGAGGTTGTAAGGACAGACAGGGCCAAACATTAAAGGGAGTCATGGGCTGGAGAGATGGCCTAGCAGTTAAGAGCGCTGACTGCTCTTACAGAGGACCTGGGTTCAATCCCCAGCACCCACATGGTGGCCGAGAACCACCTGAAACTCCAATTCCAGGAGAACTCCAGTTCCAGGGGAATCTGAGACCCTCTTCTGACCTCCGCGGCATTGCACGACATGAGTGCATGCAGATAGTACATTCATACACATACAGAAATAAAAAAAAAAATTAAAGGGAGTCATAACTGAGCTATGTATCTTACTTCCTGTTATGGTTCTCAAATCTGAGATGTTCTAACCAAGGCAGCAATAGAGGAATCTGCAGAAAGAACTGGATAGAGAGCACACTCAGGGTTTTGTGATTCAGGAGACAGCATCAGGAGTCCCTTAGCGAGACAAAAATTCCTATGCAGTATCTGACCATAGACTTCAAAACTGCTGTGATATGACTTCAGAACATACAAAAGCAATGCAAGCAATATTGTCATTTTTTACATTAGTACCTTTCCACACTTGCAGTCCTCCTTGTGATTGTTGTCATGTGTGTCTCACAACTCTTCATTTCTGACCCCTCACCCAGTCACAAATAGTCCTCACTCACAACCACCCTGAAATCAAACCAAACATTTAGTTAGAATGTATAGTCACTGACTTTCAATTCTACCTATTGATTTTAGATAATATTTTTTTAATTTAATTTATTTTTGTATGTGTATGAGTGTACCATCTGCATGCAGGTCTGTGCACCCGTGTCGTGCAATGCCGCGGAGGTCAGAAGTGGGTCTCAGATTCCCCTGGAACTTGAGTTCTCCTAGAATTGGAGTTACAGACGGTTCTCAGCCACCATGTGGATGCTGGGGATTGAATCCGGGTCCTCTGCAAGAGCAGTCAGTGCTCTTAACTGCTAGGCTATCTCTCCAGCCCTAGATAATATTTTAACTAGCAGGTAGATTCTTCAGAGAAGGCAAGGCTTCTCCCTTGAGATACATTTCAACATGGCAAAGAATTTCATGGCCATGTCAGTTCATCTTTCTCTTCTTAATTTCTTCATCAATGCCAATTCATTTCTTTTTATATTTTATTTATTTTATTTTCTGTGTAGGAGTGTATTGCCTCCATGTATATAAGTGCACCTGTGTCATACAGTGCCCATGGAGGTTAGAAGAGGGCATCAGATCCCCCTGGAACTCAAGTTAGGACAGTGGTTAGCCACCATGTGGGTGTCAGGATTCGAACTCATGTCTTCTGCAAGAGCAGCAAGTGCTCTTAATTTCTGAGCCATCTCACCAGGCCCCCAATTCATTTATTTATGAATCAACAATGCCGTATTCTAGGTATGCACACACACACACACACACACACACACACACACACACACACGCACACACACACACACACACACACACCTCTACATCCCTCCATTACACTTATCTCATGCAGTGGGTAAAATTCAGAAATGCACACAGGGATGCCAGGCGTGGTGGCACACACCTTTAATCCTAGCACTTGGGAGGCAGAGGCAGGCAGATCTTTGTGAGTTCCAGGTCACCTGGGGCTACAGGGAGACCCTGTCTCGAAAAGACAAAAAAAAATGCACACAGGGTGAGTAGACAGATGATGGTGGAGTCATTATTTCTCCCATGGCTAACAATGGCTCCTTTAAAACTCTAGAACATCCGTTTGAGCAATGACATAAGAAACTACATTGCAGAGGGAACTTCAGTGTGTGATAAAGATGATATGTAAATGGGCAAAGATGACCATTTACTTAGTATTGGTTAGTGATGTGCACAAAGGTAAACTTGTACTCACCTCATACCTCATACCATACGCAAGCATAAATTTCAAGTGGAACACAGATCTGAATCAAGAAGTTAATCCATATAGTCCCCAAAGAACAATTGGATGAACTCCTGTATAATCAGGAAATAGGGAAAATCTTTTATAATTATTGATAGTTAAAAAGATCATTGTTAAAAAAAAAGAAAGTACATTGTATGCTACAGAAATTTTCCACCATCGTTAGCATTACTTATGGAAGAAGTGTAATAATAATTACAGGACCTGAGAATTATTGAGTAATGAAAGTATGTCAGGTACTCAGGACAAAATAACTAATGCTGGGCCAGCCGTGGTGGTGCATTCCTTTAATCCCAGAGGTAGGTGGATCTCTGTGAGTTCAAGGCCAGCCTGATCTACATAATGAATTTAGGACAGCTAGGGCTACAGAGAGATCCTGTCTCAAAAAGACCCCCCCCAAAAAAAACTAATGCCATGACATTTACTATTTATAACAATGCAAGAGATTCATACTCCTCTGTATGTGTGTTTTGCATGTGTGTGTACACATTCATGTGAACACATGGAGGTCAGAGGATAGCCTCAGGTGTCGGTTCTCATAGTTTGTTTGACACAATGTCTCTTTTCATTGGTCATCACTGTGTCCAGAAATCTAGCCAGTCCATGAGCTTCTAAGGAGTCTCTCATCTCTGCCTCTGGGGCTACAGGGAGACCCTGTCTCAAAAAGACCAAAAAAAAAAAAAAAAAAGTCAACTTTACAGACCTAGGAGGAAGGAACCTTACCTGAAGGACTGCCATCATCAGCTGTGCCACACCTTTGGGGGCATTTTCTCGATTGTTAGTTGATGTAGGAAGGCCCTGTACACTGTGAACATTACCGTCCCCAGGCAGGTAGCTCTGGACTGCATACCTTGAGCCTGAGAGTGAGTTAGTGAGTGATCAGTTTCCCTCCATGGTCTCTGCTACAGTTCCTGCCTTCAAGCTCCTGCCTTAAGTTCTTGCCTTAGCTTCTCTCAATGGTGAACTATAACCTCCAAGGTAAAATAAACACTTCCCTTGCCAAGTTGCATTTGGTGGTGGTGTTTATCACAGCAACAGAAAGAAACCAGAACATATGCCAAGCGCTTCATCCACGGAGCCATCTCCCTAGGGTCACCTCTCCTACCTGAGCACGTATTCTAGTGTTTGGGGTGAAGCAGTGGGAGATCCTTGCCTAGGATGCCTGAGACTCTGTAGTTCACGCCCGGACCAGGAATAAAAAGAAAAAAAGAACCACAAAGAGTTTTAGGAGGTGTGATATGACATACCTATAATCACAGCATTTGGGAGGTGAGGCAAGAGGATCATGAATTCTAGGTCAACCTGGCCTACATAGTGAGACCCTGTCTCAAAACTATAAAATAAAAAATTGAACATATTCTTTTATATTTGTGATCAGCAACAAACAGCAGATCATGTTCTCAGCTGTTACTTGCAAGAAACTACATTCAGATTCAACACGAAAAGCCACATCAGACCCAATCTTTACACATCCATTTCTGAAGCAGGTGGAAGAGGTTGATGAGTCTTGGATCCTTCTTTGTGGCCAACATGCTAAGGATGTTTTTAAAATTTATTTTGATGCCAATGAAAAAGACCTTGAGTAGACACGTCTCCCCTCCCCCTACAGTTGCCAGTGTTCTGGATGAGAACAAAGCACAAGATGTCATGAATTGACACAGACCTTTGATCAGGAGAAATACTTGATATGCCGGATGATAATTCTGAAAATGTCTTTTCCTTCCTACTGACTGACTGTTGGAATTTCAGTATTAATTTCTGAGTTAACACCATTTGTCTAAATCTTGTCATTTTTGAGTATTTCAACTTGCAGACTCTGTGGGATTCAGCAGAAATATGTCTAACACCAACTCCCAACTCCCATCTACGCCAAAAAAAATGATACATAAAAAGCTCAAGAAATGCCCAAGTCAGGAGATACATTCCACAAATACCTGTCCTCTTGGACACTGAGCTTCAGACCTGTCATGGCCAAAGGACACAATCCATCTCCCCAAGCACATGGCAGGTAACAGATAAGAGAGTGCACTGTGATGAGGGTGAGCGTAAGTCTAGATTCAGCAAGAAAAAGCATGATAAATCCAAGATACTGCAGGAAGTTCACTGTGCCTAGGTGTAGAAGAATGTGAGGTGGGTGTGTAAAGAGGTGGCTATAGTGGGCACAAGGAGGAGAGCTCCCTGGCGGCTGCGGTGAGCCACTGTAACTATCTAAGAGCATTAGCACTGGTGAGCCACTGTAACTATCTAATAGCACTAGTGCTGGGCACTAAAAGATGCTGGGTTGTGGTGGCACACCTGTAATCTCAGTGCTGATGAGGCAGAGCCAGGAGGATCCCTGGAATTCTCTGTTCTCCTGGATCCCTGGAATTCTCTGTTCAGTCTGCCTACTTTAATCAGTGACAGGCTTTATCTGAAAAACAAGAACAGCTCCTGTGGACTATCTTCTGACCTCTGCATGTGTGTATGCACGTGTGTCTGTGCACACACAAACACACACACACATAGTATTCTGCAGATAAATGCTTAGATTTCTGTTTGAGTGTATCACTATATACCAAAAGAACTAAATTGCTTCTAATGCAACAATTACTCATTGTTCTCAGGCCCAAATTTCTAACCAATATATATATATATATATATTTATATATAATAGACCTCAAAAGTGCAGAATAAATGTACATCATTTTTTGTGTAGGTCTGTGTTCTGGATGTCTAAGTCAGCAACATTGTATTACAGTTTTACTGGCGGAAATTCAAAGTAATAATCATAGACAAGGACACATCCCCAGGAGGAAATCCTGGTACATTAGCCACTTTACTAGAAGCCCTAAATTATATACACTCGAAAACTCTACCATAAGGTCCCAAGGAAACTGAGCTACACAAATGACTGGGTTGGTAAACTGTTCACTATGCAAGCAAGAAGGCTTGAGTCTGTTTACTAGAGCCAATGTGAAAAGCTGTGGTTTGGTGGATTATGATTATAATTTTAGTTCGAGGGAGGCAGAGATAGGCAGATGCCTGGAGTCCAGTGGCCTACTAACACAGCCCAATAGGCATGCTCCAGACCAAGGAAGAGAACATGTTTCAATAAAGGAAGGAAGGAAGGAAGGAAGGAAGGAAGGAAGGAAGGAAGGAAGGAAGGAAGAAAGGAAGGAAGGAATAAACAAATAAATTGTGAATGGTACCTGAAGGACAACATATGGGGTTGACCTATGGCCTCCACACATATACATGAACACATTCCTACATTTGTGTGTTTGTGTGTAATTGTGTACACATACACACTCACACATATATGATTCTCATCTTTTGAAAACCATTTGATGTAAGATCAGGGATAACTATGATAGAGAGTTGAGTAGTGGGATGAAGATGTCCTAACCAGGCAAAAATGAGGCGCTTCACACTACAAGAATTGAAGTGCACACTCTACCAGCATGTCCATTCGAATCCCCCAAGGAGGATCCTACAATTACTCAATCTTGTCCTCACGTCTGGGTAGTGCTCTTCATTATTGGCATGCATTTCTCATACATAGAATTGAGTTACTAAAGGCCACCCTTATACAAGTATTTATCAGGCTGAGGTAGGATCTGAACATGTTTTCATGTTCTATAATAACACTAAGATATAACAGTTGAGACCCAGAAGTGTAGGGCTAATGAGTAAGGAAGAGTGGGCTGGACTTACAGTTCTTGATGGAAAATAGTTATTCCGTTATTTTAGTTTTTCATTTATAGATATTGCATAAAGCATTAAGAATGACATTAAAGGATATTTACAATGCAAGGAGATCCATACAGAGTATAATATAAAAATGAAAGGAGTTCAGCTCTACCACTCTGACCCGGGTTTCCTCATATGAGAATGATGATAGTACCTTCCCAAGGTGAGCAATTTAAGGATTAATTAGGAAGTAAGGTCTTTTACAAATAGCTGGCCTATGTTTTACAAATGGACCTTTTGTCCATAACCTAAGTGATGGTGACAGAAGAAACAGGACAGAAGGGTTGGAAATCACAGGCACATTCCCAGGACACCAGGTAGTTTGCCTAGGGCCTGGGGAGTAATATAGCAAAAGATGTACAAAGGCAAGTTGGGGCCAAATTGCTTTCTTGAGCTCCAGGCTCATGTTTAAATTTGAGTAAATGTTCATTAATTGATCAGCTAATAACATAGTCCCCAAGCAGCAGAGGCAAGCCAGGTGTGTAGATTACAAAATGGAATGAATTAGTGCACTTCTCACAGCTCATTCCAAAACTTGGGATGTGGTTTGAATTTAACCCAAATGTGGAACCAACAGATGTCTACATGAAAAGTTTAAATTAAATCAGCAAAGAGCTTTAAAAATGAGCAGTCAGCAATTGGGTATTAATAACCCCTGGTGCTCAGGGAGGAAGGAGTTCCTCTTCCAACATCTCCTGTCTCCTTAGCAGAGAGAGGCGACTCCAGGATTGATGTCCAGATTCTGCCCACCTTATTACTTAATCCCATGATGTGCTTAAAAATGCTTGCCTTATATCCACTTTTCACTTATACATACTCCAAAAAGCTTAGAAGTACCTTCTATAGATGTTACTATATCCACATAACAAGGTAAAGAGAAAATTTGATGTTGATAGGAAGGAAGACAGAGTGTAGCAGGCTTTAAGGAAGGCAGAGGGAAGGAAGCACATCAAAGGCCTTTAGCATCTCTAAGCAAGGTGCCACAGGTGGGACACTAGGCTTCCACAGGCAGTGGGGAGCAGGAGACAAGGTCAGCTGCAGCACTGACGATGCAATTAATCCATACAGTTTGGGGTGGGGGTTGGGGGGGGGAATGGCTGTTCCTGAAAGAAAACTAGAGGGATCTCTAGTTCTATTTAGACAAAGAAGATCCTGTGTGTATTAGTTACTTTTTCATTGCTGTGACAATAGCAACTTTCAAAATGAAGGCTTCTTTTCAGTTTGAGAGTACAGTCCATCATGACAGAAAAGGCATGGTGGCAGGGGCATGAGGCTCCACAGCCAGGAAGCAGAGAGAGAAGTCAACGTTGGTACTCAGTTCACTGTCTCCTTTATATTACGTCTGGGACCCATGTCCATGGACTACTGCTGCTCTCATTCACTGTGGGGCTTCTGCTTCAATTAGTCCCATCTAGAAGCTCCTCCTAGAAATGCCCAGCAGTGTATCTGCTATGTGATTTTTCAATCCGGTCACGTGGACAGCCAGTGTTAAACATCACACTATATATAAGCAGCATTGGGATCATCGCATCATGGAAGCGTGAAGCCTAGATCTCGCTAAGACACTGAATGAGTGAATGTGGGAAGAAAGAGAGACAGAAGCAGAGAGACAGGGATAAGGAGGAAACTCTCCTGTGGTTTACAAGCTTCTCGGGGTGTCCCTCGCAGTTCAGTGAAAGTGAATCTAGAGTTCGTACACAAAATGACTGTGTGCAGACATCGGCATTCAGACAATCTGACTGAAACCAGAAAAAGATGTTAATGTCTAGAGAAAAGAATAGATGGCATATCTCATAGAGAATTTCTCCTAAAATAAAATCAGAAATAGATATCCAGTAGCAATCACTGTCCATTCACATAAAAATGGATCCAGAGTACCTGAGTAGCAGTAGCTGTCCTCCATGTGCTGATACATTTTCAGGAAGCCCTTCTCCATCCCTGCTGTGAGTTTGACCTTTTTGTCCACCAAGGGAAAGGCACACAGTGCAGAAGGCCCATCTGTGTCTTCACCAATCTGATTCAGAAATGGCTGCATTGCTTCATTCACATTGTAGCTTTGGGGGCTCCAAGCCCTTAAAGCTTACTTCTCATTTGTGTAAATTTAAGGACACTGCTGTAAAGTACATTATTTTGTAATTTGGACTTTTTGTCTGTGGGACACAATTCTTCAGACATGCAAAAAGCTTGTGGTCTACTTTTCCACCATAACATCTGCCTCCTAATGACCACACACAATGCTTTTACTAGGAACAAGTCTGTGGTCTGCTTTCTGTGCTCTGCTAACCCTCCTGTGAAGTGTTGTTTCCATTCACCTACTACTGTCCAGGAATTGTCAAGTGACTCTACTTCACAGGAGGGTGCCTGGGAAATGGAGTCTTTGGCTGCTTTTCCATAACAACACTAAAGTATGAAAGAATTTGCCTGTGGTGCAGAGCTGGCCATTATAAATGTGACTCCCCGAGAATACTTGCAGCAACATATACACACAATATAAAAAGCTGTTGTTGCTTTTAAATTGATGGATCAGAGTCTATATTTTTACCATTTCCAACCTCTGTAATCTCAACATTATTCTACCTATTCTAAACATGACAGCTTTGTATTTGTAAAATATTGATAAGAGTACATACTTTGCAGACTTGGTTTGTTAAATGACATATTTATCTGACTTACCAGCAATGGTCTAATAACTCAGAGAAAAAAATAATGTTATCCTGATGTGTACAGCACATATTTGTGTTCAGTTTTTGTCATAATCCAAAAATAATTGCAGCTAAGACTTGAACATGCCAATATTTGCATCTCTAAAGCCTCTCATACTTTGTAAACTATACTTTGAGGGTTTGATTTCCTTTCTTTAAAAACTAGCTGACTTATGGTGACATCTGCTTAGCAGATTATGTGTGGTGTATTTTCTATTTCTGCCATTTTGAGTTTTGCATTTGGAGAATGTGTTACCAACCATTCCAATCTAGTGGAAAGAAAGTCTTCTGAGTGTGAACTGTGGGAACCAGGCTTGTGTGACTGTTGGGATGTGCATCTTTGTAGAATTTAGCATGAAAGGATTATCTGATTTACAAGATTATTTTTTAATCAGTCAACAAATGAACAAGTGATCTCATATGCAAGGAACTCTGAGAAAGCAAGTTTTCTCTGAAGAATTCTCCAGTGATAATGTTGGACAAATATGTACATATTGATGTTGCTGCAATCACAGGCACAAAGATGGAACACTAAAGTTTTTAAAATTGGTTCTATCTATAAACTGGGTGGAAGGCAATTCTCTTATTTGGATCATGAGCACAGCCTCCTGACCTAACCCAGTGATCCTCAATATCACATGCATCAGAATTACCCAGAAAGCTGATGAAAACACATTTCTGGGCCTTGTCTCCAGAATATCTGATTTAGTAGGGTTAAGACATGGACTAAAGTGTGCATTTCTAAATAATTTACAAATTCCACTGCCGTTAGTGTGTTTGCAGCCACATTCTCTCAGAACCTAGCCCAGGAATTGGAAGTGAGTCTTTTTTTAACTTTTTTTTATTTATTATTTTTTGTGAGTATGAGTGTACTGTCTGCATGTAGGTTGGTACACCTGTGTCATGCAATGCCTCGGAGGTCAGAAGAAGGAGTCAGATTCCCCTGGAACTGTAGTTAAAGATGGTTCTTAGCAGCCATGCGGGTGCTGGGAATTGAACCCGGATCCTCTCCAAGAGCAATTGGCACTCTTAACCACTGAGCCATCTCTCCAGCCCCAGAAGTGGGTCTGGAATACACAGTTGTCCCACTACTTGTTTTTATAAATAAAACTGTATTGGAATACAGGCATTTCCTATGGCTTCTTTGGCACTAAAGCAAGAACAGATAGTCACAATAAAGATCAGAAGAACTAAGGACCAAAATACTATCTGTTTCTGTACAGAAATTTGTTGATCTCTGAGTAAAGAATAGGGAAGCGAGCAGAAGACAGCAGCAGGCTCAGCACCTCCCGACTGACTGACTCTCATAGACATTCCCTTTATCGCCTTGAATTAGGGATCCTCTACAAGCTCATGAGCAGCACATTCAATTACAAGGACAAATCATTTATATATGCCTGTCATTAAAGACTGAAAATTAAAGGGAATTGAATTACACACTTCAGTACCCAATTTCTACTACATGGACAGAAGACTTATGTCTAAAAAGAATCACAAAGTCAGCTTTCATCTCAGCCCTGTCACTCCCAGAAAAGACACAGTGGTTAACGTTTCCCCCTGGGAGGTGACAGAGGGCTTCATCTGTGTGATGAATGGTTCACTGCCATGTCCAGTTAATTAGACACACATGCCCATCTGCATCTGAAGCACAAGAATTAGAACAAAGTGTCTGTTACACAGAACCCAATAATCTGAATACAATTGCTCCCTAATGAGGTCATCTAGAGTGGAGCGGAGCAGTCAGCAGGGAGAGGGCTGTATCATCCTGGAGGTGAGGCTTCTTGACTTTCATCACAGGCCTTAACTTATGAGTATCAGTGGTCTGTTCACTGTATTTCTGTGTTTGCATGACAGCAAGGTGTGAGGGATCAGATTTTCTTCACTGTTCTACGCCCTTTGCTGTCACCATTTCCAGAGGTGTTAAAAGGAGTTTAACTCAATTCTAGCTATCTGTTAGTGCCTGTCTCACTGTTGTATATGTTGAAGGTTCTGAATACATGTCCCACCTTAGAAGAACATTATAAATAGTTCATAACAATTAGCACAGGCAACATGATGCCTATATACATTAACTTTACTGACTTGGTTCATCCCACAGCCTTCCTACAAGCCAGGCACAGAGGACAGAGGAAAGGTCCCTAGCTGAAATGACTTGTCCAATCAACATGCAGTGTTAATAAGAAGTGTAGCAGAAGGTCAAACCCAGGACATGCCTGTAATTTAGGTATTTTGTGCATGAGTCCACTGCATTTACATCATCCCTAAATCCCACTCCATTGGAGGGAACTCATTCCAGGACTCTAAACCTCACCAAGAATCCATGGCCGGAGAGGTCTGAGGTCCTAGAAGAAAGTTCACTGTCGTGTCATTGGGGCATATCTTGCCAAGGACAAGGCTTCTTTTTATTCTTAGATAATATTTTATTGACACTTGGAGAATTTCATACAATGTATGATAATATATCATTTGGTCATATTCAGATCTCCTCTCGGGTCCTCGCCCATCCCCCTTCCCCACCTCACTTCATGTCGTCTATTATTTTAAGTCCTCTTGAACTTCATTGTGATCCTCCAGTGCTCCAGAAATGTGGGTCCATTCACTGAAGTCTGCTCAGCCTACCCAGAGTAATATTCTCCTTCATCCGTGTTGGCTTTTCATCTGGCTTGGGCTGTGCCCACTGCCTGGAGTGCTGTGGGCTCAGATGTGCAGTTTCTTACAGGTATAAAATTAAATACACAGGGCAGCTAGAAAAATCAGTTATCTTGAACCTAGTTTTAAAAATGTTTTAGATATTAATTTGTGAGAGTGACAAGTATGCCCCTTATTAATATAGTAAATAACAGGCTCTGTCAGTAAAGCTTTTAAATTATGAAGAACATAAACACTATTTCAGGGAACCCACAGTGACTGTAGGATGACTTGGAAGCCTTTGTGATTTCTGCATGTGGTGCTCCCAGTCACTGCTGATTATAATGTACCTATTCCTTTCTTACACAGTTTGAAGGAAATGCTAAAATTGAGGTAAAGGTAAACATAAAGAAGTACATCACTTTATTCACATTTAGGATCATAGGCACTTGGCCATCTATCCACTTCAATACCAGAGTACACTGAAAGTGGTTTTAAAGTTGTCAAGGGAAAACTAGATAGGAAGAGCAGGAATAGGGATGTCTACAAGGTTTTTTTTTTTTTTTACTATCATCATATGACCTGAATAAAGACTCAGAGTTGTCATCCTTCTGATGTAAATGGAAATAATTTTATTATATGCCTGATGTAAAGAAGAAAAATAGCCGGGAGTGGTAGTGCATGCCTTTAATCCTAGCAACTTGGGAGGCAGAGGCAGGTGGATATTTGTGAGTTCAAGGCCAGACTGGCCTACAAAGTGAGTTCCAGGACCGCTGGGGCTACAGGGAGACCCTGTCTTGAAAAGACCAGAAGAAGAAGAAGAAGAAGAAGAAGAAGAAGAAGAAGAAGAAGAAGAAGAAGAAGAAGAAGAAGAAATAGCCTAATAAGAATGATCCATTCTTAGAGGTCTTGATAAGGGTTAAGAAAATAGTCACATGCAAGTCTAGATTTTGGGCCACCTGCTACTCACTCCACTTTGATGAAGATCTCTGAAACAACTTCCTCAGCTGCTCAGTGAGGGCCCAGGTCAGGATGGATTTCATGCAGCCATAACTGAGACAGGTTTTTTTTTCCCTTCAAAGAGGTTGAGTCTGCTGTGAGTAAAACAAATCTGTTTCCACTAAACACTAAAGAAAGTATAAAGAAAGATGGACAGAGAGGCTTCCCAGAGGGGATGATTCACCAAACACCGAGTAGTTGTGAAAGAAAGAGATGCTTCTGCCACAATATGGCCTTACACCTATAGGATATGAAAATCACTTCCTTATTACTAGAGCCTGAAATGCTAGAGGGGGAACAGGAGATATGATTGTTGTTTATATATGTGTGTGTGGGGTGGGGTATTTGGGGTTTGATTTGGTTTAGTTTTGAGCCATAAGAAGGGAGATGTAGTAGCCCGAATCTGGAAGGTTATTTATATTTATTTATCTTTAGGATTCTGGACACTATTTTATAAGGAAAGGGACACATTTATGCACTATGGCTAAGTCTACCATGGATTTTCCAATTTTCTCTGTCTTCCTCCCCTCAGGACTTCAGTGTGAACTCTGCTCTTACCAGTTCATTTCAAAGATTATGGCAAATAACCAATGAGGTCTCTGCTATAGTGTTACCTTGGAAAATCCACCTTACATGAGTCTGTTGGTCTGTTGCCCTTGAAAACAGGTGAACACGAACTGCCACAGACCTCAGAGTAATTCATGGTTCTTTACCCTGAGTATTAGAGAGGAAAACATGAGTTCCCTATTTTCTAGTTTGTTCTCGAAGGCTGATATCATAGGGAATAAGGATTTATAGCAAAGAAGATAATATCAATTTGAGACACATGAAGTAGAAGGAAAAATTGGGATAACTTTGGCTATCAGTATTGAGAAGAAAGTTGGATGTATGAGTCTCAAATCAGCAGAAAGTCTGGATTAAAGGTTTGAAATTACCTATGCAACCTCAGGAGGACGGTAGGTTAGTAAGGCCTTGGAAATGAATCCCACCACTCAGCAAGCCTGATGTTCATGAAGGGACATGGGCAGATGCCTAGAGAATTGTGTACTGATCCCCCAAAATTATACCTCAAATAGGCCATTGGAGAAGAGTGAAATGAATCCAGAGTTGAGGGTGTCATAGCAGGCAAAGAAGTAGACTTCAAAAACCAAAGACAGGGGCTGAAGAGATTGCCTAGCGGTTAAGAGCTCCAACTGCTCTTGCAGAGGACCCGGGGATCAATCCCCAGCCCACACATGGCGGCTGAGAACCGTCTTTGGCTCCAGTTCCAGGGGAACCCGACACCCTCTTCTGACCTCCGTGGCGTTGCACGACACGGGTGCACAAACCTACATGTAGACAGTACACTCATACACATAAAAAAATTAAAATTACAAACAAAAAACAAAGACAGCAAAAAATAGAGAAAACAAGGCTCGTTATTTTAGAAATTTGAACTTTATCTTTGACGTTAAAGAATTTCAGTGGAGTCATAAGGACAAATGCAGATAATAATTGTGATTATAGAACACTTACTACACGCCAGGCAGGCCCTAAGCACTATATGTTTAACTCAATTAAAACAATAGCCTCATGTGGTAGGTACTTGTTTAATGTCATTTTATAGAAAGAAGTCTGAGAGAGAAGCCATATAACTTTCCTAATAACACGCAGCAAGTAAATAGTAAAGCAAAATCTAGAATTCAGGCACGATATTGCCTGAGTCCAATCTCTCAGATCCATTACTTTTGAGCCACCTTTGCAGATGGCAGTGGGTAAAAAATGACAGGAGTAGTGTAGTTGGTGCCTATAGTATTAACATCCAGTGTACCTAATGGTCCCATCCCAGACTTGGATGAAAAATTATGACCAGCCTGCCAGTCTTGCATGGAATAATGTGTGTGGAAATAAATATTATGAACCTGGGCAGCTGGTTCTTTGTATCATAACATCTCACCATTCTTAAGTCTCCAATAAATGTTGAGACTTCACAAAGGATGAATAAACTGTCAGTTAAGAGAAGAAACTGACAGACACTTGAAGGGGAAATACTAGGAAATATTGAAAAGACTGAAAGAAAGTGGTCAGTAGGGGATGAACCTGAAGGAATACAGAAGAAAGTACACGCCCTGTTCAGTGATGTGTGTAAAGAGAAGGAAAGTCATGACATTCCTAGAGCCTCTCCTACATTGCAAAGAAGGTAAAGGATCCTGGGCCTTCTCCCTAGAGTCATATTCCTGTCTGTACAATATGTACAAATCACTGTTGAGTTCTTAGGATACTAAGGACACAGAGGGATTGACTTTAGAAGAGGGAGTAAAACTCTTACCTCAAAGTAAGAAATGATGAGGCCAGGGACTGGGACTGGGGCTGAGGCAGGGGCTGGGGCTGGGGCTGGGGCAGGGGCAGGGCCTGGGGCTGGGGCCTGTGCAGGGCTGGGTCTGGGCAGGGGCTGGGCAGGGCAGGGGCAGGGTGGGGCGTGAGGCTTTGGCAGGGGCTGTCACACTGCAGTGAGGTGGAGGAATTAGGGGGAGGAGAGGAGGTGAGGAGGGGGGGGGGGGCAGGGCAGGGCTGGGGCTGGGGCAGGCCTGGGCAGGGCAGTGCTGGGGCTGGGGCAGGGACTGGGGCAGGGGCTGGGCTGGGCTAGCCCAGGGTGCAGGTGCTGGGGCTGCAGGTGGTTTGGTGGGCAGCAGGAGCAGTGCTGGGGCTGGGGCAGGGGTTTGGGCTGGGGCAGGGGCAGGTATTGGGGCTGGAGCAGGGGCTGGAGCTGGGGCAGGAGCTGGGCGATGCTGGGCCTGGGGCAGGGTCTGGGGCAGGGGCTGGGCCTGGGGCTGGGGCAAGGGCAGGTGCTGGGGCTTGGGGCTGGGGCACGGGTTTGGGCTGGGGCAGGGCACGGTGCTGGGGCTAGTGCACGGTGCTGGCCGAGGCTGGCAGGGCAGTATTGGGCTGGAGCAGGGCTTGGCTGGGGCAGCGGCTGGGGCTGGTCTGGGCTGGAGCGAGCGACTGAGGGCGGGACTGGGGTGGGCAGGGCGGGCTGGGGCAGGACATTGGCTGGCCAGGGGGGATCTGGTGGCTGGGCTGGGCAAGGACTGGGCTTGATTGCTGGGTCCTGAGGGCAGGGGCTGGAACCCAGGGTGGAGCACGGGGCTGGGGCTGGGGCTAGATCTGTGGCTCAGTTAGTAGAGCACCTGCCTTTGATGTAGAAAGCACTACATAAACTGAGTGTGATGGTGCATTCCTGCCATCTTTGTACTCTGGAGGTAGAAGCAGGAGAATCAAAAATATCTAAAATAAAATAAAATAAAATAAAATAAAACAAATATGAAAAACCAAAACAAGGATGAACACAGGTCTGAGATAAAGACAATGGGTAGAAAGATGACAGTAACCATCTTGACAAGTCAGACTCTGTCCCTGAGATAAAAGATAGAGCCATTTGCTAAGATGGTGATGTGGGTATTTGGAGTAGATGATGACCATTCTGAAGTGATACAGAGAGTTGACTGATAAAGCATACAGAACGAGGAGGAGTTCTGGTGGTCTGACCTTAGAGACAACACATACTGTGAGGTGAGAAGACCAGTTTAGCACTGTTCACTATCAAGATTTTCCTAGACAGGCATGATGGTAGGGCAACAGTGAAGGCAACTACATATCCCATGAGGGGTCTAATGATCCACAAGAATCCATGATAAGACCAGTGGAGGAGGGTGCTGGACTGGGAGACGGTAAAGGAACATGTGCCTGAATGCCTACCTGATGGTAGTATGAGAAGAGGAAGAGATCTGAAAGGGCCTGAGAGACAGTTATAGGCTGAAACCTTCCACCTTTAAGGTGTCAAGTTACCTTCTCTTTCACTCTGTTTTTAATGAAACATTTCATCTACTCTAGCCCTTACTCAGCCATAAAAGTCATATTCAACATCAAACATCAATTGAGGCCCAGAGTACATCTCTTTACCCCCAAGAAAGTATTCCACATGAGTGTTGCAGAGGCTTGTGAACTGGGGGTCAGCAGACCCTGGTCAGACCAACCTTTTTGTCTTTCATAGAGGAGGCTTTTCTGGGCATGTGCGAAATTGATTGTAAATCACTCTTGTTGTTTTCTCGATATTGAACATGCCCGTTTAACATATTTAATGTGTTTCTGACATTTACAAAGTGTCTAGCAAGCTTTGGACAATCATTATTTGAAGCATTTTATTGAAAGTACCCCTGAGTAGTTCCTAAATACTGCATTTTGTTTCCATCGATTCTGAATATCCCCCAAAGAGGGAGTTGTTAATGTTGAATACCATAGTTGTCAATCATGAGTTCACCTGCTTGCCTCTTTGAATGATGATATATATTCATCTGAAACTCTACACACATGTAGCTATGCGTTTTCTCCTCGCTGCTAGGGCAATACTTTATTTCAGCAGGAGTAGGGTGGGTGAAGGGGGTGGATTAATCTTTAGAGACAGAAGAGCACTCGCTGACCTTGAAAGCCAGCATACTCAAGCCTTGAATTCTTTTTAAGAATGATGGGGTTTGAGTGGGTCAGAGGTAATGTCCCAAACACTCTGTCTTGACAAATGAGCCATTCCTCCGTCCTTTGCCCTTCTGTAATTTGCGCTGGGGACTGACAGGTCCTATATTAGGATGTGAAAATGTCTGCAATCAGAACGTATAGCATGTTTCAGAAATGACGGCGGGAGATGTTATACATTAGGAAAGCAGCTCTTCCTGGAGTCACACCTTTTTGCTCCTGCTCTGATCGAAATGCAAGCTGTAACTCTGAACTCAGTAACTCTGCCTTATTCCAGATCCATAAAGCGACAAGGACAAGCCGAAACGAGCAGGTAAGTGGAGGTGCATTGTAGCAACAGGCAAAGGAGGTGCAGAATGCAAAGAAGAATCCCTCTGTTCTTAATTACAATTGATAGAGTCTCTGTGTAGAATATCAATCCCAACTAATGAGGGACTGTGCAGCTAGGCCATTTGGCAATGGGCAGCAGACTTTGTGTAAGCATCTGGTATAGAAATCATTTGACAAACAGCAATATGCCAGAATTGTGTTAGATAATTTTTAAAGAACTATTTGTCAGGCTTAACACTCATTATTCTTGGGATGTTGTTCATCAAGCCCATGATTTAAATGACAATTAGCTACAAGAGTTATGTTGCAGTCAAGGCATTGGCATTCCCCACAATCCTGCACATGCTTATTCTTTATTGATAAAGAAGCTCACATGCTATGTTTGTGGTCTCTCACCTTGACACTGCTAGAAATCTGAATGGTTGTTTGTTCTCTCTCTCTATTTTTTTCTTGTATTGTAACTGGATTGTGTTCTGACTCTGAACACCTTGATTGTTCTACTCATTGGCTTTCCATTCCCAATGGCCTCAAAGCCCTTCTTGCTCTCTTAGATCTCAAGATCAGTGGTTTCACACATCCTCACACCAGAGCCTATAGCTCTGTTCAGTCACTGTATTCCATTCAATGAAGCCTCCAGCTGGGAATTAATAGAATAACCCAAATTATTTCCTGAGCTTCTAAGGCGAGCTGGAAATCTTGAGGCACTGGATCCTATAAAAACTAGATCATCCATCCTCCACTGGGCGTCAGTGACAATGTTTCCCTACCGTTGCTGCTACGAATAGAATAGCTACAATTTCAGAATTTTGCTTTGCCTCTTCAGTCCCCGGACCTACTCCTGCTGTGCAACTCTTCAGCAGTGTAAGGCTTACTAAGATCTTAGCACTGAAGCTAAGACAGGAGAATTGAAAACTGAAAAATTCAAGGTCAACTCAGGATACCTGTTGAGACCCTGACTAAAAATGAAGCAAAGGAATGTGTGAGTGTGTGTGTGTGTGTGTGAAAAAAAAAAAAAAAAAAAACCAAAAAACAAAAAAAAAACCACCTCATATATTTAAACTGTAAACCCCTACTGTCAACTCCAAAGATTCAAAATCCTGAGTTGGGAGACAGGAATTTAAATTTTATCTTTGTATTCATATATATTGAATTGACAAAACCACGTATATTTATCAGCGATAGCATGCTGTTTGGAAAGCTGTATGTACAGTGGAATGGTTAAATGTAGTAAATTAACCTCATATAGTTAAAGATTTGGGATGTTAAAGAATTCAATACATTCTGATTAGCCATAGTTGACATATGGTAAAATAATCTCTTGTCCTTTATGCATATCTCATGGAAATGCTGCATCCTTTGACTTTCATATTGCTACATGACTCTCAACCCCAGGTAACCACTATTCTACCTCCATAATCTACATGTTTGACTGTCTGGGCGTGCACATCAAGTAAGATATGACAACCTACATTTTTCATAAACATACTGGGAAATTCTGATGACGTTGACCCAGTTACTTGCTTTGAAATGGTTTACCCTGTAACCATCTGTTAAGGAGATGCAGCTACAAAGCACTTTAATCATCTGCTTGTGTTTTTCTGTAGGAGCATCTTTCATGAATTAGTACCTAGGAGTTAATAACCCAGGCCTATACCTTGTTTCATACAAGGACTGCTTACCCCTTAGCTGTTGTATAATCTCTAAAAAGACTCAGAAATAAGAAATCACCTCTCCAAAATAAGTAGCTCAAAGCTAAGGTGCAGTTCAGTGGTAGAGTGTTTACTCAGCATACAAAAATCTTCAGTTGCAAAACCATCACTAAAAACAAAAACAGAATTCTGTAGTAAACCCATTGGCCTGGGCTTTTTAAATTGGGATATTTTTATTATACTTCAGTCTCACTACTTGTCATAGGTAGGTTTAAATTATTGATTTCATCTTAGCTTAATGTGGATAGGAGAAATACATATAGAAATTCATCATTTCTTCCAGGTTTCCAACTTAACTGAAATATAAGTCTCATAGTATGTCCTTATGATTTACTAATTTTCATTAGAATCTGTATGTCTAGTATATTTCATTTGGGTCTTCTCTTTCTTTTAATGAAGTTGGCTAAGGGTTTGTCAATCTTGCTATCTCTTTGAAGAAACAATTATTTGTGTTTTTTTTTGTTTCTCTTTTTCAGTATCAGGACATTAGATTCTGATTCTAAATTGCTCTTTCAAAGAGGGCGTGAAAATTATCAAGTGGAAATGATATCAAGACAACTGTTGTTAGGACATTCTAGATTCCTGGTACATAAAAATCCCATGTGTAGGTAGAGTAAGGATCTCAGATGAATGAGGGAGGATGGTTATTTATTTTTATTATTAGAGGAGATTAGATAATAGATATAAAGATTATATAAATCTATATATATATATTGAGTAATATTTGGGGCAGTTTCCATGACAAGCAGCCTAAACAGATTTGTTTTCTGGAGGTTTGTTGAGTAAAATCTTTAGGATCAACATGTGACAGGGAGGACAGAGAAAGGAGGTGAGAGACAGTTACACCAGTGGTAGCACAGGCTAGCCCTTCTCTTCAGCAAGGAGCTGGAACATTATTTCACCATTTTGATGGTCACCAAGTTCAGGCTGCTCCTAAGAGTATGACTTTGAGAAATGGACGTCTTTGGCTCTGGACTTTTGTCTCATTTTCCAATGAGCTCACAGCCACTTCAGGAGCTGAAGAATGCAGACCAAGCCATATACTGCATGGACCAAAAGCCTGACTTGTTGGCTAATAAGCAGTGCATTATTTAAAAAGAAAAATAGCAGACAGGTTTACAAGATTAAGAGCATTTGAAATTACTGGAAAATTCTTGTTCTATTTTAATCCTGAGTTCAGAATCTTTATCTTAGAAAGAAAGAAATAAAAGATTTTATGCGGACTGATTTCAAAGGCATGGCTGTTTTCTTTACTTGATCTTCTAATGAACTGGGAGAAGTAAGCAGTGATTCTATGTGAATCTTTTGTTTTTGCAAAATACACGTTCTAAGAATGAAATAAATATAACTAAATTCGGGTTCCAAGGACAAAATGAACGGAACTAATACTAGTTTTATGAGAGTTGAATGAATGTGTTTGCAGTTGATAGAAAGTATTATCTCATCTTTGAAATGAGTGATATGATCAATACAAAGAAATCTCATTTCTGTTTTTTCCCTAATTCCCAGTTTGCCCATATAAGTTTCTCATTTTAAGATGCTCATGAAATAACATCACTCCCAGTAAAATCAAAGCAATAAATAAACAAAGATAAATACTTCATGTGTAATCACAGATACTTGGGGCTCTGGAAAATCTAACTAAGATGTTGTGTTCATTGCCCTTGAACTTGGGTTGTGCTTTCTGTATTCTTTAGTTTATTCAGATTCAGAAATAATGGCCCCCTGCTTTGTTATCTAGACAGATCAGAAGGAAAGACTTGCATGATATATGATTGCATTGTCTCTAAAAGAACTGTTTTGTTGTACCCTGTTTCCCAATGAATTCTTTGTAGTTGTGGGGGTGTTTTTGGTCTCTTTAAGAAATGGTGGTTTGTTCAGGAGTAACCTTTCAAAGTCAACAGCTCCAGAGAGAGAGGACAGTTTTACTTCTCATCCACCTGTGCCCCTTTTCTAAGCCTAGGGAACAATCTGCGGAAGAGGGGGCGTGGTAGAATGTAAAGGCTACGATTGGGGTGAACGGTGAAACTACAGCGATGTTGTCTGGACACTCATTTGATCAACTTGATTGAACAAACAACCTGTCACCCCCCACTGGATGGTGGGACTGTGAGGGTTTGGGCACAACAGTCTGTAGATTGGTGTTGCATGAAGGATGCTTATACTCATGGATTATCACTTATAGCTAAAAAAAGGAAAAAAAAAAAAAACCTGAAAGATGCAGGACAGTTATGGCAGAATACATGATCTGGGATGGGGGGGGAAGGGAAAGGGAAATATGCCTGATCTGAATTGGAAAATGATGTACGAAATGCACAAATCATCAATAAAAATTAAATTAAAAAAATAATAAAATAAAATAAATATGTTACACATGATTACAAAAAAAAAAAAGAAAAAGAAACGGTGGTTGAGGTTTTAAAAATTACCTCTTCTCCTAGCAAAAACAAAACAAAGTAGCTGAAAATTGGTCAGTGTGGCATTTGTAAAATAAAAATAAAATAAATGGAACAAAATTGGTGTTTCCAAATCTCAGAATTCCAGCCTTTGATGGGTGTTTTGTACATTCCCTCCCAGCCCAGAGCATCAGGTGTCCCAGGTCCTGATAGTAAATTCATTTCTCTTCTCCATACTCACTCCTTGGGTTTTACTCCTCCATGAATAAAGAATTTTTTTTTAAATACCATCACTTAGGTCCTGGGAAAAGAGAGGCTATTAGCATAATAAAGAACAGAATAGTTAGGCCTTAATCCCAGCACTTGGAAGGCATATGAAGGAGGATCTCTGTAAATTCAAGGCCAGCCTGGTCTACATGAATAACAAGCCAGCATTGAGGCTATCTCACAAGAAGAAGAGACTGGAGTAGTTGCACAGGACACATAAGTAACTTACTAATAGCAGGTGGAAAATATTCTTTGATATTTCAGTAATAAGATCACTGTGAGAATATTTGTCTAGTAGTCTCTATGTTCAAGATTTAGAGATTTACTCTTTACTCTTCTTTACTCTTTCCCCAGAATGGAGCCTAAAGAGGTAGAGAATGACTATCACACAAACAAATGTCTATCCCAAGAGAAGCCTTGGAGTCATTCATTAATGTGTGGGTTACTGCCCCCAATCCCAGTCCTGTCAGGGACTCCAATTCCACAGACTTGAACTAGTGCCCAATAATTCGCATATCCAGCTGTTATCCAGGGACTATTTGTGCTGCTAATTTGAGAACAATACCTAGAGAGCCACTAAACTAGAAATATTTCCAAAATAATGATAATCACAGTATCAGTTTGTGTATAAACTGAACTCTATTTTAAAAAGGAAAACATCTTAAAATGAAGTATTTCCATAAGAAACATTAACCTGTGAGATTTTGATTTAGGACAAGGAATTCTAATCTTTTAATCACTACACACCCCCTGTAAGACTTTCGTTTATGTTGCCCTTCCTCCTCTTTGGCCAACCTTCTTTCTTTTTCCCTTTGCAACAATTCTTTCAAACTAGCCAACCAGGAAAGACTGTGGGGTTGGGCCCCAGCCAATGATGAAAAGACAGAATACTACCACAGAGTACTCTTGTGTAGGGATAGAAAAAAAAAAACTGTCAAGCTTCTGGTTTGGGTCTGCTCGCTGGATACGAATGACCTCATGAGGAACTCTTTTACAAAAGTAAAACCTGCCTTACTCAGTTTTGTTTTATCCACACGTTGTCTTCTCTCATCTGTACTTGGATTTTATTTCTAACATTTCTCTGTAGCTCAAGAGAAGCATATTTCATCAAGATGCAAATAGCCTAGTCCCAATCTTCTGAAAGGGCCCGTGTGTTTGGTTCAGAAAATGAGCTATAATGGCCAGACTTTTAGCTTTGAATGAATGAGTTTATTTAAGCATGTAGCAAGCAAGAGGAAAGGAACACATAGCAAGTAACAGATAGAGAGAAGCTGCAGATGGAGAATAAAACATCATCAACTGAAGAGTTTGCAGCATCCAGTGGAGACAACCGGAACAAGCTGCCCGAAAGAGCAAAGGTTCCATCGTCAAGTTTGAACTTACAAACATGCTACATAATCAGCTGAGCAAGTCCAGGCCGTCAACTGGAATTTCCTGTATAAGTTTCTCTCCATGGATGAGCATCCCACTTCCTGTTGCCATCTGAGACATGGTTGTGCTATGGGATAAACAAGAGTAACCTCTGCTAGAAATGGCGGACCTTCTAGCTGAAGTGGGAGGGCCTCCATGCTCCCAGAGAATGTTTTCAACAAGCTTAAACAGAACATGGAAATTTATCAGTATAATGTACATTGAAGTATATAAGTAGATCCCATGCAATGATGTTGAGCAAATATGTCATTTATTTTCTGCTCCCAGCATCCATTCTGCCCTTAACCATGCAGAATCACAGGACTTAGTGGGGATGACAACTTGCAGAATGATTGAAGCCTTGATTGCTTCCATAACAACAACTGCCACGGTTTTTGTAGAAACCCTAATGGTAGACAATGCACAAGCTTCCAACAACATATCCTCATAATGTCAGTAGGAATGAAAACCTATCTCAGTTATGTTGCTCATGCAAAAGACAAAAAGCTTTTCTTTCCCTAGAACGACGATGGGCCCCTCTACCTACACTGTCCCTGTGTCTTGAGTCTAGCCGTGTCCACCTCTGCTTACCTTCTGCTGCTCTTCCCAGTGTGCCCAGCTCTCTGGGGATGCTTTTATCAATCCATGCACAATAACTACCAACTTTGGATAAAAGCAGTGGCTCTTAGAACCATTGTCTGGGCTGCAGAAAGAACCCAAAGGCAAGGAACATCTACGCAGTAGCAGTACTGATAGGTCGTTGCTAAGACAGAATGTATTCTGACAGTGTGTTATGCTTCTGAAGATTTTGTGAAAATGAATAGAATGGCATGTAAACAAAAAGAGAGAATGAAAGAAAAGAAAGACAATTGGTATTTTTCTTATCTTCTAGTATATATGTATATATAATGTACTTAGTTTTTCATAAAACACAATTTGAAGAAAATATACTTTATGTGTAGCCAAGACATAACTGTTCTCAGGTAGACTCTGCAGAGAGGAGTGTTCTCATTACTTATAATTGTATATAATTACCATGAGTTTAATCTTACATCATATAGTACAGAATTAACTGTAAGCTTTAGGGTTATATGTAATATGGTCATAATTTATGTTAAGTGACATTTTCCAGATTTATTGAAGATATATGTAGGACTTCTTGCCACTCTGTCACATACATAACTTTAGCTTTCTTTGGTAGGAAAAAAAAATGTCTTTTGGTGATGAGCATGGTTTATGGATCACTTAATGAATTCCAAAAGCTGATGAGTTCTAAAGTCAACATGACAATGTCAAAAGCTTGTTGTTTTCATTTAAGTCCCCATCAAAACTATGGAGAGAATTTTTGTAGGTAACTAAAGTTACTCTCTCATCTCTTTCTGGGGAACCTGCTTCTTAGTTCTTTGGTTATTTGTTCTTATTATGATTTTAACTGAAAGGGCATCACAGAATTTTCTAGCACATGGGTGGGGGCATAGATTTCTAACCATGGCGACGCATTGATCGAGTCAGCCGGTAAATTAACGGCAGCAGAATACCATTAAATTTTAAACTTAATTGCCTTCTCCTCTTAATTTCTATGGGTGTAATCAATAGATGCCAGAGAAAAGCTAAAGGAGTTCTTTACCAAGAGTCTATTTCTGAGAGCATAGTGTAAAAGCACTGTTCATCTCCTACTTGAGAGCAACAAACAACATACAGAGCAGACGCAGTCACTTAGAAGGTTTCTATCAAAAGGCTTCACTTTACACTGGTTTTGATTAGTCCTTTTTGTAGACATGGAAATGGGGATTTGGGTTGTAAATCAGTTTGGCTCATTCTCTGATCTGCCTCTGCTTTCCTTGCCTATTGAACCGTGTTGCTCTCTTCTAGACTGTCTTAGTCACCTATAAACTGATTTGGCATCTCCATGTTGAATTATGAATTGAATCAGTGTCTTATGCTCCAGATTTTCATATGAAAGAGCAGCTTAGTATCTAATATTGAATGTGTCCCCATATGTAGGAATGAGCTTTGCCAGTTGATCTTGGCTGTCATACTGGGTGAAGTCAAAATCTGATGATGACTTGGTCTATTTTTGTTCCTCTTCTGCCGAGTTGTAGACTAAAACTTAATGAGCAAATTGAGAGCTTCATGAAGGGTCATTCTGAATAATATATGATAGTGTTAATCCCACGAAAAGAGTACTGTATTTATGATAAATCCAGTGCACTGCATGAGTAAAACAGTACCTTTCACTAGGTGAATGAGCTTCTGGCTTCACTTTACATTTTTTAGATAACTATATTTAGGGTCAGCTTTCTCCAGTGCTATGGCCATTCCATAGGCGGTGGATGTTTGTTTTCATGACATTTTATTCAGGCAAGTGGAGACGGTTCAAGAATACCACCGCCATCTCCCCAAGTGCTGTTCATTGGTGGGGCACCAGCCATGTAGCAGGTACTGGTCTACCTGATGGAAGAGTGCAAATCAGAAAACAGACAAAAAGCCCACACTTTCATTATGACTGCTGCACATTAGGAGTAAAATAATAAATAAAATCCAATAAGTACAGAATTAAGACAATTTCAGATAGTAAAATTACCACCAGGAAGCCCAAACAGGTAAAGGGGTAAAGAGCTCTGTGGAAAGCTGTCCTTTAAGCTACATGGACAGAGAAGGTGTCTCAGATATGGCACGTTCCTTGTGAGAACCAGTAGCTGGAGACACGGCTCAGTGGTTAAGAGCATCCGCTGCTCTTGCAGAGTGTCTGAGCTCCGTTCCCAGCACCCACATCTAATACATACTCTCTTCCAAAACACACTTGCCATGGGAAGGAGTGTAGAAAGCAGGAAGATGAAGCTTCCTTTGTCTCCATTCTCTCCTGTGATAGCTCCATTTGTTAAAATAACAGAGCCAGATGCTGATAAAACAGACAATTTTCCCTGTCTTCCTTAGTATTCAGAATCCTGACTTTATTTGGGCAGCACTAGGCCAGGGAAAGACAGCCCCTGAGATTATCCCTGATAGTTCACTGCTCTTGTTTTTTGTTGGCTTAGGGGTGACCATGCAACTTCCCTTGTAGGCTACAGTTGGGGGAAGCAGAGAGCAGTGAGGAACTTTGGTAGAGTTTATTTCATCTTCATGGAAGCAGAGGTAACAGGAGGGCCTGACTCCTCGTTATGCCCTGAGCACAGTCATGAACAAATAGCATTGCATCCTATAACCAAGCCCACACCAAACCTACTGATGATCACGGGTTAGGACAGAGCATTAGAGCTGTGGACCACACACATCTGCATGTCCCTCCATTTCTTAGACTCAGCTCTACTGACATGGGTACTGTAATGCTTTATAGAATGCACAGGTGGTAGGCAAGTAGACTATAACTGAATTACATACCCAGCCCCCAAATCAACTCTAGGTGAAGCCCCTGGGTGTAAACCTGCCAAACTCTGTTTAGTCTTCATAGGGAACACTGAAAGGAAAATATGTATTAAGCTAAAATCCGAGCAATTAGTTACCATAAGACAATACACTGGAGGGAGAGGAGGGACTCACAGGACCACAGATAGGTGTACATAAAAAGACCAGGAGTTATAAGCCTGTGGGAAATGCTTCTGTTGATCTGCTAGTAGTGACTATTCACTGAATGTGCCAGGCTTCGCACTTCAGCTAACTGCAAAGCAGTCTAGGTATTTCTAGACACATGGTAGGGTTTTGTATTTCCTGACACTCTGGAGCTTGGACAAGGCATAGGTAAAGTGGCATGTTTTAGTGCTTGACCCAGTGTATTCACTAATGTGAGACCATAAGACGAATTTCTCCATGCTAGTGATGTTGCTTGAGAGAGGGTTCTCTGTTGCTTGGATTCTCATGATATAATCAGTGGGATGGAGAAGAGAACCTAGAAAAATGGCAGTGGATCCTTTGTCCCAAGCCACTAAAATTTGAAGATTGTGATATATACATATATATATATATATGTATTTCATATTTCATATTTCATGACCTGAAATATGACTTCAAACATAGGAATGCTGGTATAACTCTTCAGCTTCTTTTAGTTTTCCTTCTTTTCCTGATGTATGAGAACAGGACAATCCTCCCTTCAAAGGACATCAGCTGCCTCCAGAACTATGAAAAAACTGAACTTTAGGTCCTCACCTGTGGAGTATTTATTATAGCGACATAAAACACACCAGGAGACAAAGACATGAGGTTTCAACATTTCTTTGTGTTTCATATTTATATTTGATCAGTTGAAACTTTGAATTCAAAATGAAAGGAGCACAATATAAATATGCAGCTCAGTCCATAATAAATAAAATAAAAATTTAATTCAGGGCACCCAAACTAGGAAGATGGGGACACAGCAATGGCCTATCTGTTAAAACACATAGAAAGAACACATTTTTCTTTCAGACCGACATTGTGACACTTAGAATACGTATTCCAAACTTGTCTTGGAGATCTCACAGGCTGAATGGACAGTGTTTGTATATTCTAGGAGAGAAGCCAAGTTTCTCCCCAGACCCTTCCTTTTTGAGTTTTCCCTCCTCTAAGCTAAACACCTCAATGGCTTGGTTCTTCCAGGCCAGAAAGGAGGAGAGGAAATTCAGATCAGTCACAGTGAAGACTTTGATCCATTCCTATCAAGAGCTTGGCCCATGAGGGCAGTGAAACAATTGGGCAAAATGAAGTTTTTAGATTATCCACGGATTTCAATTATAGTATTTGTGCTCTTCCAGACCCCTATTCCCATCAATAGCTGGGAGGCGGCAGTGGGGCTTAGATTCATGAGGCTTCCTCACTAGTTAACTGCATCCAGCTTGGGGCACACATTATCAGCACTTTTCTATTATCTTCAAATCTGGTTTCTAAGGAAGACATATGTTTGCTGCCTGCATGACTTTAAAAACTGCCAACTCATCAATAGCTACATCATTTTTAGTGAGAAATGAATTCCACAAGGTGTCAAATGATTCTTTGCCAAAGTGGTTAGTTCACTGCAAAGTCACAAGAGGAAGAAAAAAACACAAAAAGCATAATTTATGCACCATTTATTGCTCACATTCAAAAACGGCTCTCCTATTTTCTCTTTTGAAAGTCAAAGATAGCTGGTAAGACATGGACTTGAGAGCCTCTGTGGCTGTCATCAGAGGAGGCAGCAGGAGAGACGCAAGCAGCTCCAACCGGCTGCTGGCCAGGCTCCGTCTCTGATATTAGACAGCTTAGATTCAAATTCTGCTTTTGATACTTATTAACTTCAAAATCTTGAATTAGTGACTAAGCTGTCAAACTGGTATAGTATTTTTTTATCTAGGAATCAGAGAGGCTTTTAATACATATAGGGATACTGTTTAGGTTGAACTTCGAAATCACAAATGGAGTCCTTGGAGGTAGAATAGTATCCAGACTGTGGTATTGGGTATGCAAGGGCACAACATGGGGTGAAATTATTTAGAACTAAATAGATATACACAAGTAGACCTTGGGGAACATAAATGAAATTAGGAGATGGTGTTAACGTTGATATTCTCCTGGTTTTCTCTAGTTAGGCAAATCTGTTATCTTTACAATTGCATTCAAATACACAATTATCTGAATTTATAAAATGAAATGCATGTAAAACAACTGGAAATCCCTTATGGTTTTCCAGTCAATAAGTGATAACTTTTCAGCAAATTACCCGTTTGGCTAATAGATTATTTTGACTAATGAGGAGGGGTAAATATATCAGCTGGGCTTTTCAACAGAAAAACAGAAGCCATTCTAGTTAGTTTGATTAGCTGGACATCGGATATAGGAATTGCAGGGTGAGACATCAAACAGGAGGGCTAAGTAGTAGAGGGTGTGAGGAAATGCTGAGCAGGCCACACTCAAGAAACCCTGAAGTAATTGCCAACACATCCGAGTCTGTGGTCCCACTTGCTTTCAAGATCAAACTGATTGATTTGGAGAAGATCCCACAGACGATAAAGCAAGCCACTGAGCACTATCTCAGGTGCTGAGGAATCTGGGAGTGTTCCAGCAAGTGGTTGATCTGAACAACCTGCTTGAAAATATCACCAGAAAATAATGGCTTCTAATTCCCTTCCACTTTCTGGTTGACTATTTCTACATACAGCCTAAGATGTCAGGAAACACGGTTCTATGGTAGATAGTGATCCCATATATAGAAAAGTGAAACAAAGACTAATGAGATGAAATAACAAAGCAGGTTACTTAAAGGGCACGATATGCCCACATGTTTCCAGAGCCTGACTTCAGCAGCTTGGATGCCTCGTTTCTCTGAAGGTATCAAGACGATGGAAAGAAGCGGACTCTTGTCACACACACATTTGACCATTTGAAAAGCCAAAACTTCACATAAGGGTCGATTTCCACACCTTCACCCTATTCCTGAAAACTGTGGCAAGCTGGTAGAACCAGGCCAATGCAGTAGTTATAGAATGATCCCCATCCAGAAGCTTTGGAAGTAGTCTAGGTGCAAACAGCACACTCAAGCCTAGTAATGCATGAACTCTGCGTGCAGAAATGGTATTTGGTTACCTGGGATAATTAAATGCAGACTCTGGAAAACAGTGGTTATCATTAGGTTGAAATTGCCATGGGAATAGTACTGGTTCTTCAACTTGGTTTCATAAATCTTTGAAAATTATCTCCCTAACTACACTCCCAAGCATTTCAGTTCTCCACAGAAAGAACATTTAGACAGGAATCAGACATGGAAAATCACACAAGAGATTAGGACACAGTGAACCCAATAAATCATCACTCAGATATAGTCTCTTGTATAGGAGGAAAAGAAATAGCTCAAGAGAGAAGAGAGGAGAGTGACAAAGATAACGGACGCCTGGGGTGCTGTCAGCCTGTGTGCTGCATGACAGTGTTGTTTTTTCAAAATGGCTGTTTTTCTGTTGAATTTTAGAGTGTGGAGAGCATGCCTAAGTTGAGATGAGATCCTTTGAACTGATTAGCTAAGGCCCTTCTTCTTCGGCCAGGGTGCCATGGTTATCTGAGTTCACCCTAGATGTTGGAATTAGACATCTCTCCTGCTCAGGGTCAGATGTGAGAATCTTCCAGAGTCTCCTCTTCAATGCCAGGGTCTCATTTTAAGGGGCCTAACCTGAAGCAGTTCAGTCTAACAGAGACTCAGTCTTCAGAAACCAGCAGCCATTCTACACCATGAGGAAAATACTTGGGATCTCTCCTGTTTGTCAAAGAAATTATGAATGAAAAGCCTGAAACTCAGTTATGAAGAATTCAGGTTTAAATGTTGACAACTTTGTGTCTGAGCTGGGTGTGGTGACAAATATCAACAATCAAGAGGCCAAGGTACGATTGTGAGTTCCTGTGTAGTATACATAGAAACAGAATTCAGGGGCTGGAGAGATGGCCTAGCGGTTAAGAGCGCCGACCACTCTTACAGAGGACCGGGGTTCGACCCCCAGCACCCACATGGCGGCCGAGAACCGTCTGAAACTCCAGTTCCAGGAAAACTCCAGTTCCAGGGGAATCCGACACCCTCTTCTGACCTCCGCGGCATTGCACGACACAGGTGCACAAACCTGCATGCAGGCAGTACATTCATACACATACAGAAATAAATAAAATTTAAAAAAAAGAAACAGAATTCATATCACTTCTTACATATCTGAAAATATAGTGTAATGGTTACTAAATTCACAAGGCTAACCAAGCCCGGTAAGTATCATTTTTAATAATGGCTTAAGATGACTTCATAGATATCTATCACTTAAGAATAATACCATATTTTAAGTGATAGATATCCATGAAATATGCTATTATGTGGGGTATGGTGGCACATGCCTTTAATCCCAGCACTTGGGAGGCAAAGGCAAGCAGATCTCTGGGAGTTCAAGGCCTGCCTGGTGTACATAGTGAGTTCCAGGACAGCTAGGGCTACAAGGAAACCCTGTCTTTAAAAAAAAATGGTATTATTTGAGATCTCACCAAAATGAGTCTTGAGTGGTTTACTTTTAACAAGTATCTTTAAAACTTCCTGTAATTTGTGAAGGCTATATAATGAGAAGCAGTGCCAGTCAGGAGAAACCTTCTTTTGAGTTGTGGGTCAAAATTATGTAGGTTATTGGCACAGCCCTTGGTTGCCTCCCAGAGCTTGAAGTAAGACCCTATTGCTGAAGACAGGACATACTTTGGTCACAGGATTGGGAACAATGGAGCTGGAACTCCCCTAGAAGGCAGCTCCCCTGCAGACTAGCTCTCATGACTTTGGAGAAGACTATGCAAGTTGCTAAAGGAGAACATCAATAGATGCTCCAACCCCAGCTTTATGGCCTAATAACCACATCAGTGACTGGCATGGCAAACAGCTTTGATGGAATAATGGCACTTTTATCTTGGGGGCAATCAATGGGTAACTAATTGGACTTAAAGCCCACCCAGCGGGAGGAAACTCATGTGTGGTACTGTAAACATAGCCAAATACTCATGACTGGAGAGATATGACCCCAGGGCTGTCATAGCCCTAGACTATTGTAATTTCTTACTATATGCAAAATATGGATCATTCTATTTACAGACAATATCCCAGTCATCATTCATCAAAGAAGCTTCTTTTTCAACAGATGGAAATTATTACATAATTCCACAACTGGTCATACAAAGATTGGGCAACTGCCCAAGCCTAAGTAGCATACCTACAATGAAACCTCTACACCTAAGGCTCACAGAACATAGAACAAGGGGTAAAGAGGACACTAATGAATCTCTCAGTTCTCATTAATGAAGCTCCCTCATGCAACAGAGGACCAGGGACACAAAGGTCACAAATGGCCAAAGCATCGAGAATAAGAGTCTACAGTGTGGGGGCCCTTGGACAGGATTCCACCCACCCAGGGCTGAGGGACCGCTATGGAAGAGGGAGCAGAAAGATTGTCAGAGCCAGGGAGGAGGTACACAAACATATGGAAATAGAATTTGACAGGTTCCTGAGACCTTGCTCATATGAACCTATAGCAATGTTCTCAGCATGCACAAGACTCGTGCAAAGTCACACAAACACCCAGCACAAAACTGGAAATGGGCAGCAAGTCCCAATCTTAGTCAAAGAATTATTGGCAGCTGATTTTGGCTAGGTGAAGAAGAGCTGATCTTAAGGGGAGGAACTCCAGATTGGCTGACTAGATCCCAGCAGAAGGAGTTGCGCTGAGGGATGTCTGGGGACATTAGCTTGACACTATGAGCCTTAACACAGATGACGGAATATATTGGGGGAGGTGGGAGAGTACCAGTGAGGGAATGGGATATAGAGATGATTGGGATGTGTGTACAAAATACACAAAAATTCAATTAAAAAGTACAAAAGATGGGGCTGGAGAGATGGCTCAGTAGTTAAGAGCACCAACTGTTCTTGCAGAGGACCCAGGTTTGATTCCCAGCACCCACATGGCAGCTAAGAACTGTCTTTAACTCCAGTTCCAGGGGAATTCAACTCCCTCTTCTGACCTCCGCAGCATTGCACAACACGGGTGCACCGACCTACATGCAGACAGTACACCTATACACATAAAAAATAATAAATAAAAAATTTTTTAATTATAAAAGATATTCTGACAGGTATGAACCCTGTGGCCTGAAAATGCCATCCAACATTAGTAATAATTATTAGTGCTTTCAGCAGTGTTAGTGAAATGAAATGCATACATTTATCACAGTATCTATGCTTGTTCGTTTCCATTATTTTAAACAATGTATAGCATAGACCCTGGTAACTGCAAGAATTTACACAATATGAACCCACCATGTTTCAGGGGACCATAATGACAAAGCACAGCACCCGAATCCCTGAACTCAGGGCTTCTTTCACCCTCTACTTTACCTGCAAGGGCATCTACTCTTCTGCCTTCTGATACTATGTGCTGCTTTAATTATTTTAGAGTATTAATTATACAGCAAAATTCTACAGTGCTACCCTGCATACTTTCCTTTTTGTATTTTTGTGTGTGTGTGTTTTTGAGACAGGGTCTCCCTGTAGCCCCAGCTGTCCTGGAACTCACTATGTAGACCAGGCTGGCCTTGAACTCACAGAAATCCACCTGCCTCTGCCTCCCAAGTGCTGGTATTAAAGGCGTGTGCCACCACACCCAGCTTTCCTTTTTGTATTTTAACATGTAAAAAATCATCCATATTGTTACATATTAATAATCATTCTCTGTTCTCATTAGTATGGAGTTTTCCACAGATGAATGTACTTTCCCTTAATATTTACAAATCTGAATATAGTTCTCTTCTTAAAATGTGCTCTACCTTTCTAGAATAATTCAAGTTCTGATTTGGAACTACCGTAAATTATGAGGTTATAGGCATTTCTTTATACAGCTGGCAAATGTAAGTGAATATTCCTGTTGGATACAAAACTAAGAGTGGAATATATATATATATATATATATATATATATATATATTCAGTTTCAGAAGATGCAGTCTAAGGGGCCACACCAACAGTTGGTATGTCTATGGTCTCCCCATGTGTGTGTTTCTACGTCAGTATGTGTGCATGGAATGGGGTGCAGTGCATGTATGTACCTGTGCACAGGCACGCAGAGACTAGAGTGAGACTTTGCAGTTACATATCTTCCTCCTTCACATATCACCTTATTTTTTGAGACAAGATCACTAGCTGAACATGGATGTTTGGTACATCTGGCTGGCCAACAAGTTCCCTGGAGAGCATGACTCTGCCCACCAACTCTGAATTGACAGGCACACCTGGCCACAGATAATTCATGGGTGCTGGGGAGTAGACCTCAGGTAATTTTGCTTGCACAGCAAGTCTCTTTACCCACAGAGGAATCTTCCCAGTCCCAGAACATGGCATTATCTGTTTTAGGCATTGTTTAAAATATTGTACTGTTAGATACATACAGGCATCTAAGTGCCATTGTATTTCGGGGTTCAAATTAGAAACAGGAACCATCAATCGCATGGAAATAGATCCACTTGCATCCAGGGACCATCAATCACATGGAAATAGATCCACTTGCATCCAGGGAATTATTCATCTATTTATGAAATATTTGGACTTTGTGGCTTGCCCAGAAAAGGTACATACATTTTAAAAATTTGCAATGAAATTTTGATGGGAAGAAGACTTACGAAGGCCAACACTGGTCGGTCTTCGGAAGTCTGAGCAGATGCACTCCCTCTGCTCCCGAGCTCTCCAAGGTGGGTGCAGCTGTGTTTTCTCTCTCGTTAGGTATTCTCAACTTTGCCACTCTCTTTGCTTAACAAATCAGAACATGATGTGGCAAGTTGACAGAAGAGCTGAGGAGAATTCTCAGTGATGCTTATAACGTGTTCAGAACACCTGTGCATATTGATTTGGTCTGTTCATACTTCTAGCAAAAAAGTCAGCCAGCCCTTCCTAAATGAGAAATCAGGAAGACTCTTTTTAGCCATCTGAGATAACAACATCTAGCATCTTCTATGACATAAAAGGGATTTTTTTTTTTTGTCTTTTTGAGACAAGGGTCTCCCTTTAGTCCTTGCTGGCCTGGAGCTCACTATGTAGACCAGGCTGGCCTTGAATTCACAGAGATCCACCTGCCTTTGCCTCCCAAGTACTGGGATTAAAGGTGTGCACCACCACACCCAGACTAAGATGGTTTTTATCTGCCATGTGGGTGCTGAGAATCAAACCCGGGTCCTCTGCAAAAACAGTCTGCGTTCTTAACCACTGAGCCATCTCTCCAGCCCAAAAGGGATTTTTTTTTTTTTTGTCTTTTTGAGACAGGGTCTCCCTGTAGCCCCAGCTGTCCTGGAATTCACTCTGTAGACCAGGCTGGCCTTGAACTCACAAAGATCCGCCTGCCTCTGCCTCCCAAGTGCTAAGATTAAAGGCGTGTGCCACCATGCCCAGCCCTAGATTTTTTTAAAGAAGTTTTTTCAGTAAGTCTTAGAGTCTCCAAAAACATAGAAGCCCCTCTTGGGGAATATTTATTCACCCTCCAGAAGCTGAGGTGGGCCCTCTCCCCTCAATCTGGAGTACTGTGCTTCGTACCACATAGTACTTAACAAGGTACAAAGTAGGATGGATAAATAGGGGCTTCTGTGAATTGAATCTGTCACTCATCAGACATTATTTAAAGTGGTCCTCACCTTCTGCTCCACTTTGAAACAACCAACACTTTTTTTTGGTCTTTTTGAGACAGGATCTCCCTGTAGCTCAGGCTGTTCAGGCTGGCCTTGAACTCACAAAGATCCACCTGCCTCTGCCTCCCAAGTGCTAGGCCATGCCCGGCTAATAACCAACACTTTTTAAGTTTAAAAATAACCTGAAAAATAATATGTAAATATGTATATAATAAAAGCATATTATTTAAATGAATAAAAAAATTCTAGGAAAGCATAGAAGTGTTATGTAAGTATATATCAACTCTATACTTCCTGAGAAGAAAAACTCTAAACACAAAATTCATTTTATGAGCTATTAGATATATATTATTCTCAGTAATCAGAAATAGACATATATATTACACATATATGCATATATGTGAATATGTATATATAGGTCTATACCCTACATTTGGGAATTTTGAACATATATGCATTTGTAGTCTATAAAATGAATGTATGTGTATCTATCAGAACTTGCATACATGGCATCCCTAGTCATAGTTTAGACTGTTTTATCTTCTTAAATCTTGGAGCTTATTCAGTATCCAAAATTAGAGTGCTGTAAGTTTTCTAAGGAAACAATAGCAGGACATGTCTCTTATATTGTCAAATCGTCCCTCATGGGGACCATCTAGAAACAAAAGGCTTTACATCATGGATGAAGTTGTAGTAAAAAGGAGTAACTGTATTTGCCTACCATAATGCAATTGTATAATATCTTCTGATGGACCATTTTGTTGTTTGCTGATTTTTCTCTATTAAAACAGCACTGGAATAAGACTTCACACCTAATGACTATATTTTTATTAATATTTTATTTTTATTTTATATACAAGTGTTTTGCCTGCATTTATGTAAATGCATATGTATGTGCAATACCCATAGAGGTCAGAAGAGAGTATCAGATCCCCTGGAACTGGAGATACACGTGGTTGTTAGGTACCATGTGGGTGCTGGGAACTAAACCCATGTGCTCTCTAAGAGAAGTCAGTGCTCTTAACACTGATTCATCTCTCAGGTCCTCTGATCATCTTAATAATATAAGATCACCTTATATTATTAGGATAGGTTCTGGAGCATGTTTAATCAAAGACTTTAGGTAAATTTTGAAAGTATTTCCAGTTTTTGTCCATGTAAATGTCCCTGTGAATAGCATGATATCAATTCCATTTAGATCATAGCAACTCGGCTGGGAGGCATTGCTATAACCAGAACATAGTGCGTTGCAACAAAATACACACACATTCACACCCAGCTTCATCCTCACACCTGTGCTTTCACATGCACGTGCACACCTCTCCCCTTCAGAGGAGCTGACAAATTTCCACTTACCTCCTTTTTGGCTGTGATTTATCTATGAGGGTTGAGATAAGTGCTTCCCTTCACTGAGCAAGTATTAGCTTTATAGAGATACTTGGCCTAAATTAGTGGCTCTCAAAATGTGACGCCAGTACAAATAGTGTCAGCATTTCCTAGAAACTTGTGAGAAATGTCATTTCTCAGGGACTAACTGAATCAGAAACTCTAGGAATCAGGCCCAGTAGACCACATCACAACAAAATCCTCTAGGTCATTCCTAAGCATACTAAAGTTGAGACTCCTTACCTAATGATCTGCCATAGCCCTGAGACCCTATGTACTCCCCTGACCTTTCAGATTGTAAGCTTTGTGAAAGCAAAAGGCAGGCAAGAAATCTAATTGTCACAAGCTATCACTTCATAACACAAATAATTAAAGCATAAATTATAAGAATTGCTTGCCAGCTTGCTCAGCTTGTAAACTGCTGTTTTTACACAGGGAGGATTGATTTTCATTCAATATTTCTTTGGCTGCTGACTGGAAGTCCTGATCCTTCACAACAAAGCCATGAGCTCTTTATTAGTTCTTGACTGTTACCTGAATTCTAAGTTGACTTAACATTATCAGGGAAATCCACTGAGACCTTGCTATGGCAAAAGACTTTGGACAGTCTATAAACAATGATTAGATCTGTTAATCGTCTGGGAAGTATAACCAATGTTATGGATACCTGGTATCTCCACAAAAGCCTCCTGTGCTGATAACACAAGCTTCAGCTGTTGGTATTATTTCTGAATCTTTAGGGGGTAGTTCCTAGCTGGGGGACATCACTGGGGTTCTGTTCTTTGGTGGTACTTCCTGTCTTTCTCTACATCCTATCTGTCATGAGATAGAACAACATGTCCCTGCCCCCATAACATCTGACCCAAGCACAAGGGCCAACTGACCATGGAGCAAACCCTCTAAAACCTGGGCCAAAATTAATTCTTCCTATTTTAAGTGTCATTAGTATCAACGACACATAAGTGCAAATGTGGTGCACCACGCAGGCTGTTAAGACCGATGTGGAAATCGGGATGAACAGTGCAGTGAGGAGGTCAGCAGAGAGAAACAGCAAGGATAGCATTTCCGCTGTGCTGCAAGTGACTAGGTAACCCACATCCGCCAAGTCCACACGGCTCTCCTTCCCTGAGCCAGGAAAATCGCCTGCCTTCACTCCCAGCCTTTTGGCAGAACTTTCTTCAGATCTCACTCACCAGGCTGAAAGTTAATCTTATTTAGAGCTGATGAAAACAGCTTTTTCTTGTAGTCCAGGTGATGGGTTCAGAGCTGAGCATGTAGGCAGATTGGAACCTGCTTAGTAACAGTTGCCCTGGGAGTTCAGGAAACTTACAGCTCTGAGAGCTCGTGGCAACCTTGTTGCAGGCACAAGTGGAAAATGTGTCTGAGATTTGGGCCAACACAAGATGACAGAGCAGTGGAGAAAGAGAAACCAGATGCAGTGACAGCTTTAGACCCTGACCCAGCAGTTCCTAAACTTACTCCTATACCTGTGATGTTCAGTTAATGGAGCCACTGAATTCAGCTTTGTCCTTACCACAGAGTCAATCCTATTGTCTCTTGATAGTTGCAGAAGTCTTTGCCAACAGCAGAGAAAAAGAGTCTCACAGAAGAATTTAGCATGTGGAAAAGTATACGCAAGAAGGGAAGGGAGGTGTGTAGCTATCAAGGTGCTGTGTGGACAGAGACAAGGCCCAGGTCATGAAGAGTCTTAGAGAGCTTCTTAAAATTTAGGTATGAAGGGCTGAAGAGATGACTCTATGGTCAAAGGCACTGGCCACTCTTGCAGAAGACCCAGGTTCTATTCCCAGCACCCACATGGCAACTAACTACCAGCTGTAACTTTAGTTCCCTGGGATCCAACACCCTCTTCTGACCTCCATAGGCATTTCATGACATGGATGCACTTATACCCATGAAGGGAACACACTCATACATATAAAATTTTAAAAAAATTAATAAATAATATGTATTTTAAAACATAGATATGAGAGAGCAGAGGAAATGCCTGCCATGTAACTGAGAGGGCCCCTGGAACCGGGTAATGCTGAGTGGGGGTGCAGTCTGCCTATGAGGCCAAGGCTCAGAAGTTACAGACAGGGATCCCTAGAACAAGCTAGCTAGCCTAACAGACAGCTCAAGGTTCAATGGAAAGAATCCGCCTCAATGAATAAAGTAGAATGAAAGAAAAATTCTATATATCGACCTCAGGCCTCCACACACAGGAGCATGTATCTGCACATACATACAAACATGCATACATGAAAGTACACCAAACACATGTTAAAAATATGTGCTTGAGGGCTGGAGAAATGGCTCAGCGGTTAAGAGCACCAATTGCTCTTGCAGAGGACCGGGGTTTGATTCCCAGCACCCACATGGTGGCTAAGAACCATCTTTAACTCTAGTTCCAGGGAACCGATGCCCTGTTCTGCCCTCCATGACATTGCATGACATGGGTGCACAAACCTACATGCAGACAGTACACTCATACAAATAAATAAATACATAAATACATAAATAAATAAATAAATAAATAAATAAATAAATAAATAAATAAATAAAATATGTGCTTGGGAGGCAGAGTCAGGCAGATCTCAAGGCCTGCCTGGTCTATATAATGAGCTTCAGGCCAGCTGGGACTAAAGGGAGATCCTGTCTCAAAAAGACAAAAAAATATGTAATATATATTATAATAATATGTATGAAGCTGGGCATGGTGGCACATGCCTTTAATCCTAGCACTTGGGAGGCAGAGGCAGGCAGATCTCTGTGAGTTCAAGGCCAGCCTGGTCTACAGAGTGAGCTCCAGGCCATCTGGGACTAAAGGGAGACCCTGACTCAAAAATACAAATAAAACAAAATAAAATAAAAATAATATGTATGGTCCTGTGATGGGACAGATATTCTGGCTTTGTGGGTCAAGAGGCCTCATCTGGTTTCTTGCAAAACCTCTCAACTCTACCCTGTAGCAGGAAATAACTCATAGGGAGCATATATCCTGATTTGCATAATATTGCATGAGGTCCAAAGTATATTTACATTGTATTCACTGATCCATTCAGCAAATATTTGCTGAGCACTTACTTTGAGCTTAGTTGTAGCCTCTGATTTTAAGGCTCTGTTCAGTTTTCCCATTTTCCTACTATAATAGGACTTCACAGGCAGGCGTCTGGAATGGAGGAGGATACAGAAAACAACTGGGCAACTAGCCCATGGACCAGGATGCTATTCACTTTGTGACATTATCGATGGGGTGAGCTGCTGGAAAGGTCGGGGCTTACTTTTGCTGAAATCCTTGAGAAAACACTGTCTGAAACGGACTCAGCTATGACTGAGTCAGGAGAATGCCTAGAAGAAAAGAGAACAAGAACAAATGTCCATCAGAACAGCAAAGCCATGAATTTACAGAGGCCAGGTAACTTCAGGCTTGATTTGTTCAAGTCTAAACCTTGGACCCTGGATCCTGGGAAGCCACGGAAGGATTTTTAAGCAGGAACGAAATATGGCACGATAGCTATGTTTTATCATAATGTTGTTCAATGGAAGTTTGGTGTGAATCATGCAGAAGATTTTCCATGTTCTAGTATCTACATTAAAAACCATACTGAAGGGCTGGAGATGACAGTCCCCTGGTTAGGAGCACTTGCTGCCTTACAGAGGACCTGGACTCAGTTCACAATGCCCTCCAGGTGGTTAACAACCAGTATGGGGTATCCAGTGCCCTCTTCTGACCTCTACAGGCACTGCATACATGTGTTATACTTACATACATCCAGACATATGTATGTCCCTCGCTGAGAAACTGTGGGCAACTGATCACTGCTGAGTGAGGAGGGGTCAGTCTTCTTTAAGGGAGTGACACTAGATAGTCTGACCAAGCTGCAGTGAATGAACTCACCCCAAGGGACATCTGGGGACAAAAATTCTGCTCAATAGGCCTTAATATACATGATAGAGTGCATGAAATCCAGTAAGGGGCTGAGGCTATGGAAGGCTACAGATAGGGCAGAGAGTCTAAAGAGGACTAACATGTATTGTATGAAATGCATACAACTTCAATTTAAAATTTTAAAAATAAATAGAATTTTTTTTAAACTTACAAAGTTAGAATGACATAGTTGAAGTTGATTTCTCTGGCACATTTTAATCCAAATGCAACAAAGTTATAATCATATCAAAATATACCCAATATAAAATCATGACTGTGATATTTAACTTTATTTCCTTCATACTAGATATCTTTAGAAAGCAGTGTGTGGATGAAACTTACAGCACATGTCAATTGGAACTGAATACTTTTCCAGGGCTCAGAAGGCATAGTGTCTGGCTGCTCCCACCTGGCATAGTGGAATTCTAGAAAAGATCACTGTGACTCCCAAGTACAAATGGAATCTCTAAAGTAAGAGTGGAAGGAAACGGCGGGGTAGGAAGAAGTTGGTAAAATCAAAGGGTCCAGGGTAAGAACTGTGTGTGCTGTGCACAGAAGGACGTGTTCATTGGTCATTGTTCATTCTCCCTGTGGAGAGCAGGGCCAGGAGAAGAATCAGAGGTGATTTCTGGGGATTGGCTTGAGCAGATAAGGCGTTGACTCTAGACTCTCAGTAAGAAAAGCTCAGAGAAGAAAGAAGCAGGCAGAAACCCACTGAGGAGCTGGGGTTTAGACAGATTAAGTTCGAGATGCTTATTAGGCACCCAGGAAAGCAGTTAAACAGAGTGGTTCTGTCCCAGGGATCCACCATTAATCTTGCAGGCAGAAGTAGTTTCTCATATTGCAATGCTTTGAAGAAGCAAGCTTTAATCTACATACACTTGGCACATTCTCCCCTTCTCCCTTCTCCTCCCCCCTGTTTCTAAAGAGATTGATTTCACTTTGCATGAGATGCTACAGTATTTTCAATTTAAATTGAAATCTCAAATAAATTGGATTTAAAAATCTTCTCAGGGAAAAAGGAAACAATTTGCTTGCTGAGGTTTAATTTCAAGGCAGGAATCATAACCAGGGCTGTTTTAAAGCAGACGTTGATCACCTTCCACGTAACACATGCTCCTGCATACAAAGAGGAATATTGGAATTTGAAAAAGGTGGAGGTGGGCATATCTATATATCCACAAAGGCCTGAGTGGTGCCTGTCCCTGGCCTCCCAGGCTTCAAATATAACCAACACAAGTAACTTTATTTTCTTAAAGCTATCCATAAGTAAGGTTACGGGTTACATAATCTCTTTTAATGGCCAGTTGGGATACCTTACCACACTTAAGCCAGCTGGGGAAGAAGAACAGATGCTCTCAACTCTCCAAGCAAGTTTTACCAGATGTTTAACTAACTCCAGCCAGCTGTTTTCAAAATAACCATTTGTTTATATTAAACCACTCTACCCCACCACACTGCTTATGGAACAATGGACTAAATGAATCTACCTGATTTTCCTGTATTCTTTGGTCTCCATAGAGAAAAGGCAAAGTGGCTCATTCTGTCTTGTGCCATTACTGACATCAGAATTTAGGTAAGACTGGTGTCCTGGATGGTACGTCATTAAACCTCTCTGTATTAGTTATTTTTACAGCACTATGTCCTGACTGAAGCAACTTGAAGGAGGATTTATCTGGGCTCATAGATTAAGGAAATACAGTCCATCATAGTGTGGGAGGCAAGGCTAGGCCTCCATCTGTGGCAGCCAGAACTTACGATGTAGCTTGTTACATCTTTATAGAGCAAGAAGCAAAGTGATCCTTTAACCTTCAAGCCGCACCCTACAGCCCTAAGTATGTCAGTCAGGCCCCACATCTGAAAGGTTCCATGATCTCCCAAAACAGTGCCACCTGCTGGGAACCAAATGATCCAACAGGTTTCTCATGTCCAAACCACAACATTTTGGCCCCTGACCTCCATAGGTTCAGAGCCAGCATATACAATGCAGATTGCTTGGAGTGCAGCATTTCTCTTGTTGTGGTGAAATACCTTGGCCAAGGGGACTGATAGAAAAGTCTGTCTTGGCTTACACTACCAGAGGGAAGAGTCCATCATGGTGGAGAAGGCCTGGTGGCAGAAATGACAGAGATGACAGGAGCAGAATTCTGAGCACTTACATTCCATATCCAAAAGGGTTCCTCTCTCAGAACAGCCACACCAACTAGGAAATGTAGAGTTGAAGCACATTAGTCTGGAAGAGGCATATCACACCCAAACAATCACACATGATGCAATTTTGAATTCCAGTCAACATATTTTATAGGAAGTGTCTTAAGATATTTTAATTCTTCTTAAAATTTCCAGTAAATGTAAGTACATTATCATTGCTGCAAAAGGGTTTATATATCTCTGATTTAAAAAATACTATATCAAGGGCTGGAGAGATTGCCTCGTGGTTAGGAGCACCAACTGTCCTTGCAGAGGACCAGGGTTTGATCCCCAGCACCCACATGGCAGCTGAAAACAGTCTGTAACTCCAATTCCAGGAGAGCTCCAGTTCGAGGGGAATCCGACACCCTCTTCTGACCTCTGCAGCACTGCACAACATGGGTGCACAGACCTACATGCAGACAGTACACTCATACACATAAAAAATAAATAAAATTAGAAAAAAAAATACTATATCAAGTCCATTGACTTTAGATGTCAGTTATTTACTCCCACCAGTGATTCAGACCTGTCCCCAGTTCCTTGCCTGCAGCCACCTTGGAGATTGGCACCTTGAACTCTAATTTCTAGAAAATGTAAAGGCTAAAGTGCACATCATTTTCCTGTAATAAAATACTTGCTGAGATAAGCCTAAAGCTAGGAATCATATTCCAATCACTCCCTTAAAATTTTGAAACTATATTTCACCTAAATTTGGTAAAATGGAGACCTTTCCTTCATCAAACATTCTTTTTTTCCCTTCATCAAACATTTCTATTAAAACAGAGTTCTACTGCCTAATTGAGAGTTACTAAATGAAAGAAAAACTCTATGGTGCTGGGATTATTCTTGCTTGATTTTGTCCACATCAGAGCAGCAAGCCAAAGAACCAGAAGAATAAGACAATTGTGTTTTATTTGCCTGCAACATGGGTTTCAGATCTTTGAATCTGAAAACTGTCTGGTGGGATATGTAACCTTCACTTCTTCATAGATCTGGCCACTCCCTCAGGTATAAAACATGACCAGCTTCAGAAGTTCAAGCCATCTATTTAGCCCATAGGCAGGTAGGTCCCTTATCAGCCTTTGATCTATAGAATGTCTTCAACATTAGAAAAGCATGACCCTTGAGACCAGCAAGCAAGGTCCAAATCTCATCCTCACCATTTACTACCTTCTAAGCCTCTATTTTTCTCTTCTGTAAGATGAGACTCATGGGTCATCTTTCATATGATACATGTAAGGTAGATATAGTAGTTAATGCACTATGCCCAGCTAGGACTTATCACCTGGCAAAGTATTTGTCTATGATGCATTATTACTCTGTGAAGTAAAACTTGTTTGATATTGTCAGTAGTGATATTCCCCACAAGAAGGTAAGCATTAAGGTAATTAGCCAGAAGCCATGTGGGCATGCAGGGAAATGAACTCCCAGTATGGCTTGGTATTTTGACATCAAAATTGATGTATCTCCTGGCATTTCCAAGCCACATTGATATCACCTGCATGTCCCGGTATGCTTATTTTTAAGACTGTTCAAATTAGATTTGAGTTTATTGTGCTGTTTTATTTTAACTAAGCTTCAACACTAAACCAAAGATAATATTAAGTAAAATATCATAAAATACAGAACCTCTGTGATCCAATTAACACAAGGAAGGTTATTCTCGAAATTATGAAAAGATAGAAATATTTGAAAACCTCACAATTTAATTGCAAATAAGAGAGAATGTCAGGTGCCTAAAAATGTGACCTAAATCCCAAAGACTACACTGTCAGGAAAGGTTTGAGGAAACTGGTAATATTCAGAGGCAAAGTTCAGGTGACTCTAATTATAACCAAAAAGCAACAAGATCTATCTATTTAAACTATGAATTTCATTCAGTATTTAAAACGTCTAGATTTGACTAAAGAAGAAAATATTCCTGTTCACGGTCTTTAAACTTTTTCACAGCCAGTTATTTATGCTTCATGATATGATGAAGGTGGAAGTATGTGTTTATTTCTATAAATGCTGAAATTTCTCTCAGTGTCAAACTGTTCTCTCTACTACAGAAATGTGAGAAATTATAAATTATTCTTATTGAAACATTCAGAGTTCTTGTAGATGTTTCTGTTTGTTCTTTTTATCGGTGTGCAATGAAAGGCTTCCAAAGAAAGACACATCTGTGTGATTTGATAGCTCAGGTCCTAAGTAGCATAGATCCCTTATTTGCAGATGCTCCCACCTACCAACTTTCAACAGTTATAGTAACTAGACAGGAAGAGCATGCAAAACTGTATTTCAGCACCTATTAGCATTATATTGGGAAGTAGTGTAAGAATTCTTTCCTTGAGTAGACATAAAAGATGTCTACTCCAGGCTGGAGAGATAGCCTAGCAGTTAAGAGCACCGACTGCTCTTGCAGAGGACCCGGGTTCGATCCCCAGCACCCACATGGCAGCTGAGAACCGTCTGTAACTCCAATTCCAGGAGAACTCCAGTTCCAGGGGAATCCAACACCCTCTTCTGACCTCCAGGGCATTGCACAACACGGGTGCACAATCCTGCATGCAGACAGTATATTCATACACATACAAAAATTAAAAAAAAAAGATGTCTACTCCATCCTCATAAGGTCCTAAAGACAAACCAAGGTTGGATTTCACCAAAATTCTCCCCAGAGAACCAGAACATGGCTGAAAGATTACAGGCAAGAGCATGTGTGACCCTAAAGCAGCCACAGTGAGCAAGGATCATGGCTGCCCCAAGGCCATGTAGACTGATCTGTCCACTAGTCTTCTCCAGATGGCCAAGGTAATCTAGGCCCTCCCCAGACCTTCAGGCCATGTGCAATTAAGGCAGAATTGTATACAAACAGTTGGGCAGAGTGGATGGATGTTCAGATGAAGGCGCACTGACCCTCTCCGTTCCCCACTTCAACAGCAAAGGAGTATCAACAGTTTGCTGGCTTGCTCTGCATTGATTTTTGCAACCAGACACTGCTGGCTATTGTTTGGGTAGGTAGATGGTGCTGTTCAACAGCAAGGCAGTTCTTAGGGCTAAAGACAACACTTTAGAGCCCTGTCTATGTCCAAATCCAACCTCCACCGTTGCATGACCAAATCTACCCCCTTCTGTTGATCCATAGTAAATTCCCTGGGCCTCTTTTGTTCCATGTATGTGTGACAATAAAATATGTTCATCACAGGGTGTGGTAAGGATTAAGTAAGATGCTAAGCATGACGTAATTGCACATCTTCTGTGCACTGGGTGTTTTTCTTGTTACTGTAACAAAATACCTGACAAAAGCACCTTGAAGAGGGAAGGGTTGAGTCTGCTTCAGAGTTTAGGGGTATACCCAAGCCTCAAGAACATGACAATGAGCTGGAGAGTTTCCTCAGCAGTTAAGAGTGTATACTTCTCTCACAGAAGACCCAAGTTCAGCTTCCAACACCCCTAATGGGTGGCTCACAACCACCTGTAACTCCAGCTCCCCAAGCTATACAACACCTCTCTAGCCACCTTGGCACCTGCACTCATGAGTCTACATACCTCCACACAGGCCCATATACAGGCACGTAATTTTTTTCTCTCTCTTTTTTTTTTACTTTTTGTCTTTTTACTAAGATCTCAAGTTTTTTTGAAATAATTTTTTATTATTTTATGTGTATGAGTGTACTGTCTGCATGTAGGTAGGTGCACCCATGTTGTGCAATGCTGCGGAGGTCAGAAGAGGGTGTCGGATTCCCCTGGAACTGGAGTTACAGATGGTTCTTAGCCGCCAGGTGGGTGCTGGGAATTGAACCTGAGTCCTCTGCAAGAGCAGTCAGTGCTCTTAACCGCTGAGTCATCTCTCTAGACCTTAAGATCTCAAGTTTTATACCTGAAGTACAATTTCTTGGGCCTTACTATTTATTTATTTCTGGTACAGGCATGTAATTTAAAAAGCAAAAATAGTCTAAAGAAAAGACAACATGAGGGAGCTGGTCACATTACATCTTCAGGTGGGAAGCAGAGAGTGATTAATACTGAAGCTCATTTCAACTCCTGTGTATTCAGCCCAGGACCCCAGCTGGTTGACGGTACCACCCACCTTCAGTGTGGGTCTCTCCTCTTCAGTTAAAACTTCCTGGAAATGCCCTCATTGACATTCAGATGTGTATTTCAGGGATGATTCTAAATGCAGTCAAGTTGACAATGAAGATTAACCACCATGATCCGCAGTATGGCAAGCACTCAGTCCACTGAATTAGTGTTACACCTATTATACTACAGGACAATATTTATCTCCATTTGGAAGATAAGTAAATTGAAACTATGGACGATAGAGATTACTTCAGAAGTCACTTTCCAAGTAGACAGAAGACTGGATGTTAATCTGATGCATTCAACTCAAGGACTTTGCTTATTACCAAAACTAATGGCAGAACTGGAAGATGCAAAGGAGATTAAGGAATGAAAGAACTGTGTGGGAACTGCAGCCAGTGCTTGCTATTACCAGGGAGGAATGAAGACATGATGCTGTCACTTCCTGTAATAGTGCAAGAAAACCCTGCAATCTGGATCTCAGAATGAAAACTCCTAGTTATTAAATGTTTATACCTAAGTTGATTGAATTTTCAACCTATGTGATAGCCAAAGAAAGTTTATCTGTATGTAGGCCAGTTTGCATTTGGAGCTTGGTTTTCAAAGTCTATACCTACTGTCCCCTAGATTGGAGGTTCCTTGGTGTCTAGTCCCTTGGTGGTTTCCTGACACTCTTGTAAAGTACTAAAATTATTTTAAAAATTCTAGCATATTGCTTTTATTCCATGATGTTGTTTGCATTAATAGTTTAAAACGGATGATTAGAACCACCATTGCAATCAGAAATCAAGACAGTGCCACTGAAGTCTGCCAGTAGCCACTGTGACCTTCCATGTACTGCCCACAAACTAAAGCAATCTACGTTTTCTTGTTAATTCAATGGATAAAATTACTATGTATGTGTGCATATTCTTTTATTTAGTTTAGACCCCTGAGCACACAATATGCCAAGTGACAAAATATAAAGTATATACATCGTAATTGTTACAATTGCCAGCTTAATTAGTCACATTTTATGATGAAAATTGATATAGTTATTCATATTTGATATTTAGCAGGCTTCTTCTCCCAAAAGGAGAATAAGTATTTGCTGGCAGGGTTGGAGCTCAAGTAAAAAAATATCCCAGTTTGGGAAATCTTCAGCTTCACAGTTCCCAACACTGGCAGGATTTTCTGATGTGATTGGTGGAGGTATTTAAACATGCTGTTTTTTTTAAATCGTACAATGAAATTAACATTGCAAAATCTGCATAACTCAGTGAACCTACATTTCCAATGAGCTACTGGTGATATTGTAAAATCTATACAGATATATCTCTAAAGATGGAGAAGAGAACAAAGGATTTTCAAGAGTCTGAGTATAAAACATTTATTGATTTGGTTCCTCTACACTGGTTAATCAAACTTTAAGAAACTATTTTCTTTTGCACTTTGAACATCCACAACAATTATTACTTTCCTTTTTGTTTGTTTCATGAAGCAAGGTCTCACTCTGCTGCCCAGAATAACTTGGAACTCACCATGTATCCCAGACTGTCATCAGACTCACCAATTCACAATCCTCAGCCTCTTTAGTGCTGTGATTACAGGTGTCAGCCTCCACACCTGGCTGAAACTACCTTAAAACAATGTTATAATGCTATAAGAATATTGTCCTATAATATCAAACTCCCTCCTGTCCTACTATATATCTACATGAGGAAAAATTTTCTTTATCTATTTTAAGGAAAACAATAAACCTCAACAGATTATTTTGAAAAGGGAATGAAATTACAGGTTTTTCATATTAATACACTCATTACAGGTAACCAAAACTATAAACCAACTACTCTAGTTACTAATATATTTTAGATAATATAATACTATTTCTTTGAAATTACTATTTATGTAAACCTGGGAAGTGGTTTTTATATTTCAGTAAATTAATGTATTTTTAAGACTTCTTCTTTTGATTTCTAATTCAGTAAATTATCAACAGATCATCAATAACATTATTAAGGACCCTCAATAATCTTTCAGAGGACAAAGGAATATTGAGATCAATAGAATGGCACTGTGGCTGTTTGACTGAGATGTGTCCCCCATAGGCTCCGAGTATTTGACCACTTGGTCAGTTGGTGGTGCTGTTTGAGGGGGTCGTAGAACCTTTGGGAAGGGCGAGCCATGGCACAGGAAGCCCTTCACGGGGGCAGGCTTTGCAAGCATCCGGCCTCGTTCCTTTTCTAGGCTGTGTCTCTTTGCTGCCTGTGCCTGCTTGAAGATACAAGCTCTGAGCTTTCTGACTCTGACATTGATGGACCCTGATCCTCTGGAATCATAAGCCCATTTCACTCTTCCTTCTATATGTTGCCTTAGTTGTGGTGTTTTTTTCACAGCAACAGAAATAAATGTAACTAATACAGACAGCTACTGCTTTGAAATAGAAGTTCTATCTGTCAACTTTGGGAAATAGTTAAAAATACAATTTTGGGTGTCCCACTCAAGATCTGCCAAATTAGAATCTCTCACGTGACCAAGAAACGTGTGGTTTAACAAGCCAACCAGGTGATTCCGAAGCCCCCTAAGGACGGGGCAGCTCTGGTCCCCATCAAGTCATGTTAATCACCTCCCTCATTTGTAACAAAAATAGGGACATATCTTCAGTTCATGTATGCTTCTTAACTTAGTCTGCATGCAAACAATGCTATATCACATATCATAAATGCCCCATGAAAAACTAAATGTGCACCCAAAACACAAGTCCGAGGACATGTTCGTTACTGTTCCTGCCATTGCAACTCTGCACAGAGATGGGCCCATGGGAGTTCCTAATTATAATTGTACCGTAAGAAGATTAAGAGTTTTGCAGAAATTCACTTTCTCCCTGTTATTAAGCCTTGGTATTTGGGAACTGCTCCCTTCTTCCTCCTTTCTTTTTTAACCAGTGGCTTTTTCCCATCAAGAGTTCTCCAAAATTCTTAGTGTAGGCTTCTGTCACAGAGGCTTTCTTTTCTCCGAATAAGGCAGAGCCCAGGGCCGCCAGACTACAGAGGGAATTTCTGAGTGAGTGCTTCTCTGACAGTCTGCATCCCCTTGTTCCGCCTGGGATTCATCTGATCTCTCCATGAATGAAAGAAAAAGTCAATGAATGAATCAGTAAGGAGTGTTTGCTCAGAGTCTCTGTTGTTTGGGGGCAGCCTTTCATTCTTAACTTTATTTATGGATGAGTTTTTAATCCTGGAGGTTCAACATAAGTCACTTTAGAGTTTGAATGTTTGTCTTCTTGTGATGTTCCCAAATTTATTTTGTAGAAAAAAAAAAAAGATCAAAGATAAACAACATTTTGTCTAGGTTTTTTATTTTCTGTTTGTTGGAAGGAAAGACATAGACAAAAACCAAACTATTGTGGGCAGAAATTTTCACCTTGAAAAATCTCTGTGGACTCAGTAGAAGGGAGATAGACATTGATGAAACTCCCTAAGGGGCACGGTCCCCACAAAGCTGTGCTCACAGAGCAGATTACACAGAATGGTTTCTGATTACACAGAATTCTTGGTTCTACCCTAGACCTATTAAAAACATCATCTATACAAGAAAAGGGCTAGAAACTGTGTTGTTATTATTAACTGTTATAAAATATGCGTGACATAAAACTTTCCATCCTAACCGTTTTCAATTTTACAGTTTACAGGGTCATATAAATTCATATTTTTGTGGAAACCATCCCTAGAACTCTTACCTTGCGAAACTAAACCTCTCTAGTCTTGAAATGAGAACTCTTTCCTCCTCCTCCCTCAGGAGTCATCATTCTGCTCTCTCTCTATGAACTCGGCTACTAGAAGTCATAAGTGAAATCATGCAATAATTATCTGTGCAGGTATGGTTTGCTTCATTTTGTGTGTGATTCTGAGGATTCAACATGTGGCATGTGTCAGATTTTCTTCCTTTTTTAAGGACTAGTTCACTTTCTATTTCTCTGTATTTCTCTCTATCTTTATTCATCTAATGAATGCTTGGTTTGCATCCATCTTCTGGCTACTGTAAATAATGTTGTATGGGCTTGAGTGCACAAATTTCTCCTCAGATCCTGGCTCGAAATTATCTTGGGTGCATTGCCAGAGTGGATAGGTCTGTCACGTGGAAATTCTGCTTTAATGTTTGGAGGACCCTCTGTTCTGTCCTTCACAGCTGCTGGACCGTATCACCTTCCTATCGACAGCACCTAAAGAGTCCATTTTCTCAACATCTGCATTAGCACATTTTTTTTTCTTTTTCTTTTTTAATAGTAGCATCTTAATGGGCAGGAGGCAAATTTCTTTCAATATGCTTTGTGTAAATATATAGCCAAGGTGCTTTTTCAATACCAAGCATATTTTGATACTGAACAATTTACAAGTTTGAAATCAGATTGAAGGCTGAGGCAGTGTTAGTTTGACACGTGTTGCAGTTTTCCTGAGCTGAGCCCCACCCCTTGTGCATCCTGTACCATTCCATCTGTGGAATCTGTCCCTCAGCAGCAGTGAGACAAGATGATGTTTTGGCTGGGAGCTCCCGCTTTGGAATTTGATGAGCTGGGATTTTGTTTTGGACTCTGATCTTATTTGTTGTGTATTGTGTGGTCAATCCAAGTTTGAGTTCCCTGAATATTAGGGTGGCTGATACCAGTTTCTCGAGGCTCCCTATAAGAGTTAATACTAATCTCAGTGTTAGTTTCCAGACTTTAACGTTCTACCTTGGTGAGCCAAGCCTCAGTTGCTTCTTATGGAGCAGGCAGTGCAGAGAAAGTGGGTATTAGTTTGTTGATTGGTGCCCCATGGCTTCCCCCTCTCCCTCCTTAGGAATATGACACTGAATATCAAATTGCACAACTAAAAATTCATACCCCAATATGGCACATAAACTGTAGATTTATGTTGAGTCCCCTAGAGGACTTTCTATTCCACCCCCCATTCTTTGCTACTAGAAAGTAAATATGAGGTGACGTGAAAATGGAAGTCACATATTCAATGAATTACAAATGATCCCCCCACCCCTAGCTGATTACTCTTTAAGTCTTTTTCCTTACTATGTCTTCTGTTCTTCTACCGGCAGCTTACTACAGCCCTATATTAGATAAAACCTGTAATTCCCTTTCTTACATAAAACACCTGTAACAGTGGTGGTACATAGAATATCCTTTCAAAATAATAAATCTGGCCTAAGTTGGGCTTGGAATCAATATTGCCTTACCAAAAAGATTATGTCAAAAGTTGGCATACCCCTATGGACTTTGGACAATCTGTTTTTCAATGAGATGATAACAGTTGGAGTAAAAAGGGATGGAGCAGGGGCTAATCACGTCTCCTGCAGCCCACACAGGGCCTGACTGGTGTGCTCCTTTCTGTCCATATGAATCCATGGAGATTCACAGCACTAGACTTCTGACTAAACAGGCCACCTTGCAGCTCATCTGAGCACTTCCATTCTTACCAGTCCACTTGTAAGTTTAGCAAAGTGCAATGTATCCAGCTCTGTTTTGCCTCTAGCATTTGCTAATGAAATATGTAACTTTATTAACTACTCTATAAGATAATAAAATATGAATTAGTGAAAACAATAATTAAATACTTTGGGAAGGTTAAGTAATAGAGAAACAGAAACAGCATTACTTTTCAGGTGGGAAACATTACGTTTTAAAAAGAAATGGAAGTATTTCTATGATCTGCTCCAAATTTTCATTTTAGGGACTTTGATTTTTAAAAAGAAAATCAGAACTAGCCATGACAGGTAGTGCATAATAGATGTGATTTAGGCAGGAACCACTGAGTATTTGGGATATCAATATATCAACTCTTAATCTAAGAAAATCCCTTTGCCTTACATTTTAAAAACTGGCAAATAAATATGCATTTAGTTGCTTTAAGTTACACTGAAGTGTGTGTGTGTGAGGTGCTCTGTACTGACTTAATTGCTTTTCCTGAATTTTTTGTTAACTCAACAACTACCTTTCTCAGTAATTCTGGATCAGGGGGCACATTTGAAATCCCAACCAGAGTCCATGTTGCTGCAGGCATAGCCTGAGGACAGATAGCTAAAACACCTCAGGTTTCATTGTAGAGTACAGAAAGACGGTGCTCCCCTGCTCACAAATGGATCAAGAAGGAAAGGAAAGTGAGGAAGAATTTACATCAAAGCAAGGTAGGAAAGGCCAAGCAAACCTCCTTCACCAGCTGAAAGGAGAAGGCGTCCCTGCGGATAGAGGTTTAAGAGGCGTCCTTTGAGTGCTCCTGTTTGTTCTGCGGATTTTCCTACTTGCCTCTTGAAGAGTGGTGAAAGTGAACCTTAATTCCCTCAAGCAAATAAAGACAAATAACAGGCCTTCTCAAATCCAGTATCACTGAGGCTGTGGTTCAAAAGGATACCTGAAGCTATTCCCCTATGGGACTTGCAAGGAGAGTAGCAAGGTAGACTTCCTTACGCAGCATCTTCTCTGGTACAGAGACTCAGTACCAAGTGTGACTGAATCAGGCAGGAAGCCGCACATCCTGATAGGTAGTTTCCAATCTTGACTGTGTTCCCTCTTTGTGCAAAAATTCCGTTGTTCTTGCTGAGTTGAATTTAATATCATCGACCTGGATGTCAGGAGTCCTTCCTTGGCCCATGAAATACAAGGGAAGACATGTTCAAAATCTTCTAGTCTTGGTCAGTGTAAAACCTCCCACTTCCTCTTGTGTGTTGGACTATTCCAATTGGGATGTTCTCTGTCAAAATGCAGCCTTGATTCTGTGAGAATCTCAAGCTACCTGGAAAGCTGCCATGTGGGTATTTTACTTGACAGCCTTGTGGTCTCCCAACCTCTAGCAACATCAGTTGTCAGCCTCTCAAGTAAATCCTCTTGGATGAACATCCCCATTGCAGTGTAAGATGTCCAATGCCCAGTTTCATGCACCTATATAATCTTCATTGTCATGAGACATTGCAGGCATGGATCAACAGCTGAGCAAAGTCAACCACAAACTTAGATAGCATGTTCTTGTTCAGGGCTATTACATTCTGAGCAGTTCTAAAATTTAGAACAGATCCTGTCAATCATACTACTTAACAATGTGGGCTCTGAATTCTAAGACTGTGTTGAAATGAATGTTCACTCTTCCTTTACTGTCTCTAGACAGTACGCAACTTTAGACAGTTACTCATCCTCTCTTTCTGTATCTCCATCATGTGAATAATAACATTACCCCATAGAGTGACTTTTAGGACCGCATATGATTATGGAACATGTAAAGAATATAATGTATAGTGGGTTTCAGTTAGCTACAACATGACCACCACCACTACAACCACCACCACCACGACCACCACCACCACCTAAAAACTATCAACAGCAATACTGTGGCTATAGTGACCTTGTATTTTATCAGCTTTTACCTGCTGAGCCATCTTGCTGGTCTTGTATGTTGGTTTGTTAAAATAGATGTATGTTTATGTTCCTAGACAGACTGGGGAATTATGTATATTAGAGGAAATAGCTAAGACAAAGGAGGAAGAGAAGATTCGCCTTGCTGGTATGGATGGAGGAAAATCCTCACATCACCACTACTGGGTCACTATTCCCTGTGTGCAGTCTACTGATATTTTGAATCTTTCCAAAAGAGCTTCTTGGATTTGATTATTACTCTGAGACATGGTTGACTAATTGTAAATCTTCTCCGTGGTAGTAAATGTACTTTTCAGCAACAGTGGCTTGATATTCTGAATGAGGCACTGTGAGACAGTTAAGAGATTACAAGTCAGAGTTGACTCTGGCTCACCAGCAACTTGTTCTTTTGACTATCTTCCTCAACTCTACTACAGGAATAAGTATAACTCTACCTAACAGGGTTGCAGTGAGGACCAGGCATATGTTAAGTATCTGAAGGATCAAATGGAAAGGTGGGAATCCTCAACAATAATTATTATTTTGAAATGTTTCAAGTTCCACATAGGAGTCAGAACCTAGAGATGTGAAGATGAATTAATTACTTAATTAATCAGTTAATGCATTTCTTAAAAAATGCTTAAATACAGCAGTGCTGAGAATGTCTAATCAGAGGGTTGAGTGGGGCTTGGCAAGGGCAATAGGGCACCTGTAAGTGTGAACAATAAATTGGAAAGGGATGGTATGTTTAATCAGTCCAGGTAGCAGCTTCTCTCTATTCCCCAGATTTTCTTCTTCTTAAGGAGAAAGAATGCCAAGTGTAACCAGGGCTGAAAATATGAGAGTTTCAGTGCTCAAGACGCCACTGAAAATGCATGACAGCTTGAGGACACAAAGATAGTTTTCCTGATTCAAATGGCAGATTAGAAATGTCACTTTGGATCATAAAAATTCTTCCAAAAGTTTTTGGGTATCTTTCTTTTCCTTGTGAAGGAAAATGGGAGAAAAGACTTTTGATGGCCCATGCCAAAGGAAGCATTTTTAATCGTGATTGTGTATGGAGGGTCAGTTGCCAGGTGACAGACCAAAATCATCTCCAGGGATTTTTCGGAGAACGGTATCTATTTTTTAACACCTCCCAGGAAATGAAGCCTTGAAAGCCTGTCTCCTTCTAAAGGGATTTGAGGAATGTTTTGGCTGTAGTAGCCTGGAAGTAATTTCTTCTCTCCTACTATAGCAGAGATTCCTCCTGGAAGACACCCATACACATGGTGTCCTGCCTCCCCAACCCTGGGTTTGCAAGGCAAACAAGGAAAGGCTCTCTAACCCACAGTCCAGGAAAGTCTAGCCAGTTTACTCAGGCTTGCTTACAGAGTGAATGGGGACAATATATCACTCACAGGCGAGTGGCGATTCCCCTCCCCTCAAGTCCATCCAGAGTCCAGCATGGACTCAGTGACCTCTGACCGAGATGGCAAAAAGGTGAGAGCCAGCCACCCACACCTGGTGTCCTTTTATATGGCCCAGCCCCTCCCCCTTTTATAGTCAAGGTTGTCTGGCTGCTTGGTTGGCCTTCTGGCCCCTCCCTGTCCTTCAGAAGAACCAGTCAAGTTCACTGTATTAGAGAGGTGGGAGCTCTTGGGTGTGAGAAACCTTCAACGTCAAACATCCATCCTTTATGGAGGACAGCCCACTTCACACCCACCCTTATAGTAATCATATTTCTTTATGTGGTTAGAGGTTTGAGTGGTCAACTTCACACTGTTGAAATGAAACTATAGAAATTATCAAAGATATTTTCTCCCAACTCTGATCAAGTAGTCTGAATATTAAAATTCTTTTCTTGAGATCCATTCAAATTTTTATTTTATATTTTATTTACTTTGTGTTTTTATTTTTTTTTTATTTTTTTTTTAATTTATTTCTTATGTGTATGAATGTACTGACTGCATGCAGGTTTGTGCACCCGTGTCGTGCAATGCCGCGGAGGTTAGAAGAGGGTCTCGGATTCCCATGGAACTGGAGATCTCCTGGAATTGGAGTTTCAGACGGTTCTCGGCCGCCATGTGGGTGCTGGGGATCGAACCCGGGTCCTCTGTAAGAGTGGACGGCGCTCTTAACCACTAGGCCATCTCTCCAGCCCCGTGTTTTTATTTTTATGATTGTTTTTCCTGGATGTATGTAGCTGCATACATGCTATCTGTGCATGCAATGCCCAGAGACTGGACGATGGAATTGCATCCCTCAAACTGGAGTTATGTATGAGTTGTTAGATGTGATATGGGTGCTGGAAATAAAACCAGAGTCCTCTACAAGAGCAGGTAGTGCTTTTAACCACTGAGCCATCTCTCCATCCCCATCCATGCAGACTTTTCAATTAGATTAAACAACTCATTTATTGGGACCAAACTGATATGAATAACAAATACCTGGTCCATGCAAAGGCTTTATAAGATAATTTTCTAAAATCAGGGATAAGGAAGGACTGGAACAAAACACTGTCTTCTGCACATAAGAGCACCTGAAAAAATCCCTCTGCCTAGCAAGCCTCCCAAATTGTGCTATGCTGCTGGCCAGTAGGGTCCATGACCTTAGAAGGGAGCCTGAGAATATGATTGATGCTTGATTTGGGCCTCTGAAGGAGCTCATGAGTAGCTGGACTAGAACTATCTGGTCCCCCCAAAAGGTTGGCCTGGTCTACAGAGTGAGTTCCAGGACAGCTGGGGCTACAGGAAGACCCTGTCTCAAAAAGACCAAAAAAAAAAAAAAAAGAGAGAGAGAGAGAGAGAGAGAGAAACACTAGACCAAACAGCCTTTCATTCCTAATAAGAACATAACCAAGGCACATCAAGAATACAAAGCCAGTCTTCAAATCAATAAAGGAAGATGTGACTCTCATACCAGAATTAGAAAAATAAAAGAAATCAGCATGTCAAAATCACAATGAAATAATAATAACATGAAAAACCTAAATAATATGTCACCACTAAACACTGCCAGTATTATAAGAAGAATTCTGCAATGAGGAACGCCTAGAGATAATCCAGGACTCAGAATTTAAAAGAATAATTATAAACATGGTCAAAGAACTCAAGAAATTTAAAGAACACAAAAACAAACAAATGAAAGAAATAAAAGAAGATATGGATAAATTCTGACTGAATTCACAAAAGAGAGAGAAATACTGAAGAAAACTCAGGCTGAAATGAAGAAAGAAGATAAACACTCAACAAGCTAACTGGAAACGATAGGAGAAAACCTCAGCAATAGAATGAATGAAATAGAAAACAGAATATCAGGACTGGACAATAAAGTTGAAGAATAGGTCCACTCAAGCCAAGATTATGAACAATTTAAAAACAACACAGGATTGGAATATGCAGAAAATGTGGGACACCATGTGTATTAGTCACATTTCTGATGCTGTGATAAACCACCATGACCAAGGGAACTTATAAAAGGAAGAGTTTATTTGAGCTTATGATTGGCAGTTCCAGAGAATCAGAGTCCATTGTGGCAGGAGGCATGGTGGCCGGAGCTGGAGCAGAAAGCCAAGGGTCACATCTTGCAATGAGTACAGGAAGTCAAGAGAGAGAGAGACTGCAGACTGGCAAGGCTTGTTGAATTCAATAAGCCCACCCCCAATGACATACTTCCTCCAGCACGGCCACACCTTCTAAGACCTCCCAGAACAGTGCCACCAACTGGAGACAAAATGTCTGAATACTTAAGGCCTATGGGGGACACTCTCATTCAAACCACCACACCATGAAAAGACCAAACTTACTCATCAGAGGCATAGAGGAAGAAGAATCTCGGGATAATGGTATTGACCAGATCTTCAACAGGATTGGAGAAGAAATTTTCCCAAAGTTAAGGAAAGATATGCCATACAGATAGATACAAGAAGTGCATAGAACACCAAATAGACAGGACCAGAAAATAAATTTCCCTTGCCATAGCATAGCAAAAACACTAGATGTTCAAAACAGAGAATATTGAAAGCTGAAAAAGAAAAACCATAAGTCACACATAAAGGAAAAGCAATCAGAATTACAGCTGACTTTTCTCTTTTTTTACATTTTTTATTTATATTTTAATATATGTTTTGTACAAGATTATCAAATTTAGACCTGTATTCCCCACCCTATGCCCCCACTCCACCAGAGCTCATATATTCTGTCAATGCTTCCATCCTTTCTCAGTCTTTCTCGATATTCTCCATGTGGAAGTTCACTGTTTTGAGCAGAAGTTCACTGTTTCAGTCAGTTTTTTAATGCAGTCTTTTCTGTTGTTGTTGTTGTTGTTGTTGTTATTGTTTCCAATATGCATCATTCCCAACTGCTTGAACAAAAGCTCAAGGGGCCGTGCACAAGAAATACGTACAAGTAGGAAATTGGCACTAGCATCCACAGATGAGGGATACCATTCATCATTTGTTTTTCTGGGACTGTGTTACTTCACTCAGCATGATGTCTTCTAGCTCCAGCCATTTTCCTGCAAAGCTCATGATGTTGTCTTTCTTTACTGCTGCATAGAACTCCATTGTGTAGATGTACCACATTTTCTCTATCCAGTTCTTCATTCACAGATTTTTACTTTTTTGGTTAGGGGTGCATTTGGTGGTTGGCTTATCACAGTTTCCCATTTGTGCTAGTGGTGAAGACAGGTTGGTAATAAAAAGATGGGCATGCATGTATTCTCTGTTGAGGGTGAGTTTGGCGCGGTATATGCCCAGGAGTCGTATGGCTGTGTCAGGTGGCAAGTTCATTTCTCGCACACCCCCCCCTGCCGCAGAAAAAAAAAAAAAAAAAGTCTTTCCAGGGGTTCTCCACACTGCTTCCATAGTGCTGGCTACAAGTTTACATTCTCATCACGGCCAGTGGATAAGTGTTCCCCTTTCCCCACAACCTCGTCCAGGCACTTGGTATCATTTGTTTTCTTGGTCCCGGCCAGTCTTATGTATGAGATGAATTCTTAAAGTGGTCTTAATTTGCTTTTCCCTAATTATTAGTGCCGTTGAACAGTTTTTAAGAATGTTTTCAGCCATCTCTAATTCCTCTCTGTGAAGTCTCTATTCAGTTATTTGCTCCATCTTTTGAGGTTGACTTCATTTGTCTTCTTCTTGTTTATTGAGTAATTTATATACGTCTGGATATTAATGCCTTGTCAGATGTTTCTGTGGTGCAGGTTTCCTCCGCACTGTGGGTTTTCTCTTCAGTCCTTGATTGTTGTGTCTCTGGATGTACAGAAGCTTTTGAGTTTAATGAGTCCCATTCGTCAATTGTTGACCTTATTTTTGGTGCAGCTGCTGTCTGATTTCGGAAGTCCTTTCCTATGCCTAAAAGTTCCAATGTACTCATTACTTTCTCCTCTCTCTGATTCACAATATTTGCTCTTATGTTGTGGTCTTTGATCCAATTGGAGTTAATTTTTGTACAGGGCAACAGGTATGGGTGTAATTTCATTCTTCTACGAGTGGTCGCATCGCAGTTTTGCCAACACCACTTGGCTGAAGATGCTGTCTTTGTTCCATTGTCTTCTTGGCCCCTTGTAAAATATGAGTTAGCTGAAAATTGTATTTGTTCAGATTTGGATCTTCGGATTTATTCCATTGGTCAAAGGTCTGTTTTGGGCCTCTCCCAGTTACCAGGTGTATTATGGACATAATCGCACTGTAGTATATAGTTTGAAGTCTGGTATAGAGCTCCCCGCGTTGTCCTCTTTTCACAGGGTTGTTTGGGCTATTCGGGGTACTCCTGCTTTTTCCAAATGAAATTAAAGGACTTTTTTCCAAGCCCTTGTGAACAAAACCTTTGAGGGAGTTTTAACTGGAGATTGCATTCAATCTATAACAAGAGTTTGGGTAGAATTAACATTTAAGTCATTACAATGTTACTTTTCCAATCCATGAGCCTGGGAAGGTTTGTCCATCTTCTGATGTCTTCTATTATTTCCTTCTTCAAGCATTTAAAAAAATTTTTAAAAAAAAATTTTGTTGTAGAGATACTCGGTGTCTTTGGTTAGGTTACTCCTAGGTATTTTTTTTTTTGAGGCTTTTGTGAGTGGGAATGTCTCCTTCAATTCCTTCTCCAGTTGCTTGATCTTGGTGTAACGGAAACGATACTGATTTTTTTAGGTTAGTTTAGTGTCCTGCCCTTTGCTGAAGCTGTTAATCTTTTCTAGGGGTTTTCTTGTGGAGTTTTTAGCCTCCCTTAAATAAAACCACCATATGCATCAGTCAAATCGGGCTCCAAACTTGACTTCCTCTTTTCCCAATTAGTACACTTAAATTTCCTTTTCTTGCCTTATTACACTAGCAAGCATTTTTCGCCACAGCAATTATTGAAGAGGAGTGGTGACAAGGTCAGCCTTTCTGAGTTCCTAACTTTAACAGGAATGCTTCTGTTGTTCATTTCCACATGTAGGTATGATATATGCTGTGGGTCTTCCTGTATATGCTTTGATTATATTGAGGAAGAGCTCTCCAAACCCCATGCCGCCAGGGCTTAAGGCATGAAGGATGCTGGATGTTTGGACAAAGCCTGTTGTCAGATGTCAATGAGATGAAGCGTGTGGTTATTGTCTTTTCATTCACATTTATGTGCTTGAAGTATGTATTGATTTTTGTTTGTTGAATCATCCCTGAATCTCTGCTATGAATCCAAACTTAGTCATGATGCAGATCTTCTTAGATTGTGGAGCTGTATGCGAATACGCCAGTATACCTGCTTAAGCATGTTTGCATCTGTGTTCATTAGGGAGTGGGTCTATAGTTCTCCTTATTAGTTGTATCTTTGCGCGCCTGGTTTTGGTAATCGAATGATGCTGGCTTCATAGAAAAGAGTTTGGGAGAATTCCATCTGTTTGTATCCTTTAACCAGGTTTCAGGTTTGATTAATAATGGTTGTAGCTCTTTTTGAAACGTTTTATAAAATTCTGCCATAGGAAAACCCATTTGGGCTTGGGCTTTTTTAGTTGGAAGGTTTCTTATTACCTCTTCAATTTCTTCATCTATTATGGGCCTGTTTAAAACTTGTGGTTGAGCTTTGGGGATCCGAAGGATTTCAGATAATTTCCAATATCTTAGGTTTTTCAAACTTGGTAGAGTATAGGTTTTTGAAGTATTTCCATGATGAATTTTCTGGATAAGGATCCGTTGGTTCTGGTTGATGATATCTGTCGCTTTGCATCACGGATTTATTCTGATTAGGAGGTTGTTCCTGCTTTCTTTGGTTAGCTGGGCTAGAGGTCTGTCTATCTTGTTTTATTCTTTCAAAGAAACCAAGACTTGTGGATTCATGATTTTTTGTTTGTATGGTTTTCGGTTGTTTCTATTTCATTGATTTGCTCTTATATTTGTGGTTTAGTTTCTTCTGTCTGTTGCGTTTAGGGTGCATCTGTTGTTGCCTCTCGAGTTCTTTTAGCTCAGTGGTGTCAGATGCGAATTCACTTGTGGCGGATCTTTTTGTTTTTTTTTTAGGTGAGGTATACACTTAAGTATTAGAAACTCCCCTTCTTAGGACTGCTTTTTAAAATGTCCCACATAAGCGGTTTTAGCTTAGGTGGATGATATTATCAGTCTCATTGTAGGAGTCACTTCTTCCCAGGTTCCCACAGGTAATGTTTTTATTTCTGTTATTCTTCTGACCAACGCGAGGTCATTATTCAGGAGAGTGTTGTTAGATCCATGTATTCTTGTATGTTGTAGGGTTTCTCCTAGTGTTGATATTGAGATTTGTTTGACGAGTGTGGTCTTGATAGAATGCATGAGAAATATTTCAATCTTTTGATTGTTGAGTATTTTTCCTGTGTCCCAGTATGAGGGGTCTATTTTGGAGAATGAGTCCATGGGATGCTGAGTAGGAAAGTGTATTCTCTTGTATGCTTGGGTGAAATATTCTGTAAATGTCTGTGCGGTCCATTTGGTGTAGTTGTATAATTTAGTGCAGATGTCTCTCTGTTCATGATTTGTCCTGTTGCTCTGTCTAAAGGACTTAATGGGGTATTGAAGTACCCCTAGTGCTATAGGTCGCTGTGAGGTAAGGTTCTGTACCTTGAGCTCCTGAGGAATCATGTCTTTATAAATTTGGGCTCGGCGTGTTGGTGTGTCTATATTCATGGTGTGAGTCTTCATCACGACAGTTGTTCCTGACATGTCAAAAGATGTAAAAGTTGGACTCTTATTTCTCTTATGAATTACTTTTGCTGGTCAGTTCGGAGTGGAGCACAAGTCAACACCCTCCTTTTACGCTCGGTTTATTACTTAAACAAATTAAAAGTGGGGGTGGGGTTGACAGTCTTATTTTGTCTGATATTAGAGTAGCAAATCCTGCTTGCTTTCAGTACCATTTACTTGAAAATAAAGCCTTTAAAAAGCTTTATTTTAAAACACTTTAAAAAAATAAAAAAAAAAAAAAAGATGGGTTTCTTGTAGACAGTGCGTATATAGATGGTGGTTTGTTTCGTAATCCATTGCTCCCAGTCTCTGCTGTTGATGGGGAGTTTAGCCCTTTGACTATATTGTAAGCAGTCCAATAATTGAAGAGGGCTGGATTTTGTTGCTTCCTATCGACTCTTATTTCCATTGGGACTTCTAGCCTCTGATTTGATACTCTAGTGCTGATGTTTTTTTACGTGTCTTTTTCCTAGGTGTTTTGAGGATTGTTGCTCCATCCTCTGCCGCAATCTTCGAATTCTCTGAAGAGATGTTTTCCAGCATGTATTCACTCATCTGGTTTATGTCAGGGGAGTTGTTTCTCGCCTCTCTCCTTCAACTATAATTGACATTTTTGCTGTATAGTGAGTCTGGGTGGCATCTATAGTCCTTTAAATCATGGGATGATGCTTTGCTCCATTTCTTCTGTGCTTTCATGGTTTGCAAGGCGAAATTAGTTGTTATTACTGACAGGGTTTGCCCTTTGTAAGTGACTTGTGTTTTCTTTTGTAGCCTTCAGAATTTTGTTCCTTGGTTTGGTGTCTAGGCATTTTAAAGTATGGATAGGTGGGGAATTTCTGTTTCTGATTTGTCTACTTGGAGTCCCTTGGCTTCCTGTATTTGTATGGGTTTGTCCTACTTTTCATTATTGGGGGGGCGCAAATTTTCCTGGTATTTCTCGTTGAACGATCTGAATGAATACTAATTGCACTTGAGATCTTCCTCCTGCCTCTGATGCCTATGTATGTGGAAGTGAGTCTTTGCATAGTGTCCCATATATCAGGTTGTCCACTTTTGTGTATGTTTAAATATTTCAATACTTTTTTATTTGAGCTTTTTAGTTGCTCTGTGTTATCTTCCAGATCTGATATTCTTTGTTCTGCTTCCTCCATTCTACTTCTGAGGCTTTTTCCTTTCCTTTCTTCTTGATTGGATGAGTGTTCTAATTCATTTTCGTTTCATCATTTGTTTGCTTTAGTATTTCCATTTCCTTTTTGAGCTTCTCGATCTCTTCTTGGTGCTCCTTACTTCATTGGTTGGTTTCCTTTTTCAGTGTTTCTACTTCCTTTTGGAGTTTGTTTTTCTCTCCCTCTAGTTCTTTCTGGAGTTTGTCAATCTGTTCCTTTAGTTCTTTCCAAAGTTTGTCATTGTATCCCTCTAGGTCCTTTTTGAGTTTTTCATTCTCTCTCTCTTTAGTTCTCTGAATTCTTCTTTTTTTTCTTTAATTTCTCTGCATAGGTCTGCAATTATTCCTCTAAGATCTGTTCCTTGGGTCACCTCCAGGGGGCTCCCATTGTAGCTATCTCCTACAGGTTTGGTAGAGCCTGGTGCTGGATTATCCTGTGCCTTTCCCATGTTGTCCCTTCATCGTGTCCCTGGCATGTGAGTTTCCCTTTTGTGATTCAAATCATAAATGTCTTTTCACTATGTTAGTGGCTGGTTTTGCTTGCCTCCTTACGATGCTTTTTTTTTCCTTTCCTCCTCCTAGTTTATGAAGTATTGACTTGTCTAGGTTTCAGGCTTTCAATTTTGTTTATATATTGGATATTGGAAGTCTAAGTCACTCTTCTCTTCCTGTTCTGAAGGTTCTCCAAAACAAAGTCCACTTGGATACTCTCTCACCAATTCCAGTTGGGGTGGGGGGGATTATATGCCTGACTTAGCCCACCCTGGTACCTGCCTAGAGTGACTTCCGCATTCCTGTGCCTCAGGAGCTGGCCAGCACAAAGCCACAGAGGCACCAAACCTGACCCACTGGTCACTGGCTGCAAAGGAGAAGGGCAGCTCTGCCCAGACAGCCACCCCCTACAAAGGGTTCAGAGTTGAGACCCTTTTCCAGCAGCCCAGGAGACAATCTACCCTAAAATCTCCCTGCTTGGAGCAACAAGTTTGGGGAAATTTTCATCTATTATTCTGTTGATGATCTGATCAATACCATTATCTTGGGATTCTTCTCCTTCCTCTATTCCTATGGTTTGATCTTTTCATAGTGTCCCATAGTTCCTGGTTGTTCCACTTTTGTGTATTTTTAAATTTTTCATAATCTTTACTTGAGGTTTTTATTTGTTCTGTGTTATCTTCCAGATCTGATATTCTTTCTTCTGCTTCCTCCATTCTGCTTCTGAGGCTTTTTCCACTCCTTTCCTCTTGATTGGATGAGTGTTTGATTTCCTTTTTCATTTCCTCTTCTGATTTCTTTAGTATTTCCACTTCCTTTTGGAACATCTCAATCCCTTCCTGTGGCTCTTTGCTTTGCTGGTTGGTTTCCTGATCTTTTTCAACATGGGATCTTTTCAGTGTTTCCACTTCCTTCTTGAGTTCTTTGTTCTCTTTTCTTGTTTGATTTGCTCTTTATAATCTTGCATTTCTTTAAGCAAGTTCACAATTTTGTTTCTGATATCTGTGTCCTGAGCCATCCCCAGGGGGATCCCACTGTAGGAATCTTCCACAGGGTTGGTAGAGCTTGGTGTGGGATTATCCAGCACCTTTCCCATATTGTCTCTTCTTCGTGTTCCTGGCATACGTGCTTCTCCTTGCCTATATTCCAATGTCAGTCCCAAATGCCTCTTCACTGTGTTGAAGGCTTGCTTTGCTTACCTCCTTCAGATGCCTTTATAATCCAAGTTGGCAGAGGGGGGGGGCTCTTTAGCCCCTGGTACCTGTGCTTCAGGTCGTCTTGGGAGGTGTCAGATCTCAAGACTCAGACAACCCCACCTTTTATACCAGCTGGGAGGATAACTCCGCCCCCACAGCCACAAAAGCCAATTAAATCAAAGACAACTAGATTAACTAGATTAAGTCAAACAACAATCCGCCTTGCTGAAGCACCCAGCTCCTATCTACCTACCTGTGCTTCAGGTGGTCTTGGGAGGACACCCAGCTGATTTTTCTTTTTTTATTTTATTTTTTTTATTTATTTCTGTATGTGTATGAATGTACTGTCTGCATGCAGGTTTGTGCACCTGTATTGTGCAATGCTGCAGAGGTCAGAAGAGGGTGTTGGATTCCCCTGGAACTGGAGTTCTCCTGGAATTGGGGTTTCAGACGGTTCTCAGCCACCATGTGGGTGTGGGAGATCAAACCTGGGTCCTCTGTAAGAGCGTTTGGCACTCTTAACCGCTAGGCCATCTCTCCAGCCCCCCAGCTGACTATTTAATGCAAACTATGAAAGCTAGAAGAGCCTGGACTTCCAACGGGTCAAAATGTCACCAACTTAGGAGACAGCTGAGAAAGAAAAGATACAGCTTCGCATTGTGTAGGATGTACCAGGAAGTGACAGCAGAAAGGTTGGCCCATTTGAACATTGAAAGGAAGAAAAGCCTCAGACTGCTACAGACATCAAACCCCTCTGGGATCCTACTTGTAACAACTATTTATAATGAGTCCTAATGAACCTTACCTTCTAGGTGCCACAAGGTTGTAATACGAGAGACTTTCTTACCTCTCCCTCACAGAACAAGAAGAAATATGATGATGATGAGGTCGTTCTCTAACAGTAAATTGGAGCCAACAGTTATAGAGGTAATCTCTTATAAAACTGGTAAAACTGCCTTCTTTAATTGACTAATAGACATAGGAACTATGAAAAGGATTATTCTCTATTGAGATCCAAATATAATACTAAAGTTTCCTTAAGCTATGCACTTAAGCAAAATATATTAATACAGGAGAGCTCTGATATCAGCCATGGATTATTCTACCAAGGAGATGTTGGCCAGGGGATCCAAGCCCCCCAAAAGGTAAAGGCTTCTTGCCTGTAAACTGGGATACCTACAAGAAGAGAGGTGATAAGGCCCTGCTGTTGAAGACCTGATGTAAGCATGGGAAAGATGTATTGAGACCGCACTTGCAAGTGTACAGTTGGTCTCTAGAATACCAGAGAGTGTTACCAAAGGCCACTAAACCAATAAAGCAAATATAGTTCTCCTTGAGTCAAGCAAGACTCCTCAGTCAGCACCAGCTACACCTCACCTGCCTGGAAACACTATGCAGCAGTGGCAGCAATATGCCTATATATCACAAATCTAATTGGCTATTAGCTCTCTCCTTGGAGGAATAACCCATGGCTGATGCCACAAGCTTACAACCTCTAGTGGTTAGGAGATATTATAAGCCACAGTAAGACCCTGTCATATTTTACAGAAAAAAATAAAAACGTAATTCATGGATTAACATACCATCCAAACATCTGTGTCTATACAAAAGTAACCTGCCATAACAATTAGTACTGTTTAAATACCTATATATCTAATTGCTTATGCTTCATCAGTAGGATTGAAAGGTTATTCCTGGACAAACTGTCAGCCCATGAAAGGAAACATCGAGAATTGACCAGAGTCCAAAACAACAGCTGCAGAGAAAATAGACGGTTTTGCTTCTCGTCCACCTGTGCCCATTTTCTAAGCCTAGGGAACAATCTGCGGAAGAGGGAGCATGATAGAATGTAAGGGCTGTGATTGGGGTGAATGGTGAAACTATAGCAATATAGTCTGGACACTCATCTGATCAACTTGATTGAACATACGATCTGTGTGGGTTTTGGCACAACCACTTGCAAATTGGTTTTACATGAAGGATGTTTGTACTCATAAATTATTACTTATTGTTAAAAAATGAAAAAAATAAAGAAGTAATTAATAAATAAATTAAATTAAATTAAAGAATTTTGAGAGAGACTGAGAAAAAGATATAAAAAAAACATGTTTGGCAGAATGCATGAGCTCTGGTGGGGTGGCGAGTAGGGAGGGGGACATGGGTCTAGATTTGATTTGTAATGTAATCTTATATAAAATGCACAGAGCTTCAATAAAAAATTATGATAAAAAAAGAAGAGCCTTGACCAAAGAATCCCAGTACTGAATGACATAAATGCCAACCCAGCATACTTTACCCAACAACAATGTCTATTGTAGTTGAAGAAGAAAAGAAAATCTTCCATGACATTAATGGGCTGAAAGAATTCATGTCCAGAAAACCAGGGCTTCAGAGAATACTTGAAGCAATAGAAAGATCAGAAGAAAGGAACAACTGTACCCAAGGGGCAGCAGAAATAAATTAAATGAAGGTATAACCATGGAAATATGAAGTTAGACCAAGAATGCAAACAGAAATTAAAGTTATGGGATCCAATACACATGTTTCAATGATAATTTTAAATATCAATGGGCTGAAATCCCTAATAAAAAGACACAGGCTAGTGGAACGGATTAAGAAATGAAATTCATTTTTTCTTGTCTATAAGAAACCCATCTCACCTCCAAGGACAGGCACTATCTTAAGGTGAAAGGATGGAAAACAGTATTCCAAGAAAATGGCACTAAGAAGCAAGCAGAAGTAGTAATTCTAATACTGGATAAAATATACTTCGAACTAAAACTAATCAGAAGAAATAAGGATGGTCATTTCATTCTTATCAAATGTAATTAACCAAGAAGATATTAAAGTCATGAATATATACACAGCAAACTCTGGTGCACCCAACTTCATAAATGCAATACTTCAGAACTTTAAGAAACAAATTAATCCTAACACACTTGTACTAGGGGACATCAATACCCCACTGTCTCCGTTAGACAGGTCAACCAGACAAAGAATAAACAGAGAGGCATCTGAATTAAACAATACCATACCTCAAATGGACTAACAGACATCTACAGAATATTCCACCCAAACATCAACAAATATACTTTTGACTCAGCTCCCCATGGAACTTTTGCCAAAATAGACCACATGCTGGGGGACAAAATAAATATCAACAAATACAAAAACAATGAATAATTCATTGCATTCTATTAGACATAGTCCAATAAAGTTTACTATCAACACCAGAAGAAACCCTAGTAACTACATGAACTCATGAAGATTAAAAACACACTTCTGAATAATGAATGGCTCAAAGAAGAAATTAAGAAAGAAATAAAACTATTCCTGGAATTAAAATAAAAAGACAATACAATACAATGCAACCCCTGGGACAATACAATACAACTTTAAAAGCAGTTCTAAGAGGGAAATTTATACCTCTAATTGCCTACATTAAAAATAATCAGAAAGAGCAGTAATAGATGGCTTAACAGTGCAACTCAAGACACTTGAAAGAACAACAAATAAAACCCAAACCCAGCAGGCAAAAAGAAATAACAAAAATCAGAGCAGAGATTAATGAAGTAGAAACAAAACAATACAAGAATCAATGAGTCCAAGAGCAGATTCTTTGGAAAGATAAACAAGAGAGTCAGATCCTTAGCCTGGTTAAAAAAAAAAAAAAAAAAAAAAAAAAAAAAAAAAAAAAAAAAAAAAAGAGCAACCTCCAAATCAACAAAATTACAAATGAAAGGGGAAATATCACAACAGACAACAAAAAGATCCAGAACATTACAAGAGAATACTTTAGAAACCTATATTCTATTAAATTTGGAAAACCTAAAAGAAATTGATGAATACCTGAAATCATGGAAATCACCAAAGCTAAACCAGAAGAGATCAACAGCTTAAACAGACCCATAGAATATAAGGAAATAGGAAAAGTAGTACAAAACCTACCAACTAAAAATTCCCCAGGCCGAGATGGATTTATAGCAGAATTCTACCAGACATATTAAGAAACTACAACCAAAATTACTTAAATTATTCAAGAAGATGGAAACAGGGGAGAACTCCCAAATTCCTTCTATGAAGCCAGCATCACTTTAATACCAAAACCAGGCAAACATACACCCCAAAAAAAGGAAAACTATAGATCATATCCTTAATGAATATAGATGCAAAATTTCCCAACAAAATACTTGGAAACCACATACAGACACCCATAAAAAATGTCATCTACCATGCTCAAGTCAGCTTTTTTCCAGAGATGCAGGGATTGTTCAATATATGTAAGAACATAAATGTCATAAATCATATAAATGAACTCAAAGGCAAAAATCACATGGTCATCTCAATAGATGCAGAAAAGGCCTTAGATAAAATTCACCATGAATTGGATGGGAGGAAACATACCTCAACATAATTAAAGCAATATACAACAAACCCACAACCAACATCATTCTAAATGGAGAACATTTGGAAGCATTCCCCCTTAAAATCAGGAACCCAGTAAGGCTGTCAACTATCTCTACTCCTTAAGATTGTACTTGAAAATGTTGCTAGAGCAACATCAAAATACAAGAGAAGGAAATTAATTGGAAAAGAAGAAAGCAAATTATTCCTTTTTGCAGATGATATTATACATAAGAGATGCCAAAAATTCCACCAGAAAACTCCTAGGAATGGTTAACATTTTCAGTAAAGTGGCAGGTTATGAAATTGATCTGCAAAAATCAGTAACCTTTCTACACACCAATTACAAACAATTGGAGAACAAGTACATGGAAACCCTCCAATTTACAATAGCCACAAAAAAAGTAAATAAAGTATCTCAAAACAAACCTGACCAAAGGCATTAAAGATCTGTACAGTGACAATTTTAAATCTTTAAAGATACTGAGGAATTCACCAGAAGATGGAGGGATCTCTCATGATCATGGATCAGAAGAATTAATATTGTGGAAATGACCATCCTGCCAAAAGTAATATATAGAATCAATGCAATCCCAATAAAAATCCCCATGACATTCTTCACAGAATTAGGAAAAAAAAATCCTAAAATTCATATGGAAATGGCGTGATATAAATTAACCATGAATTCTCACAAGGGGGTTATTTTTGCTTTTTTTTAAGTTTGAAGTTTGCTTTCTTTTCCTTTCTTTTTTATTTCAGTTCTATGAATGCACACTACAAAGAAAAATTCCAGAATATTCGGCCTGGAGAGATGGGTCAACAGTTAAGAGCTCTGGCAGCTCTTCCAGAGGCCCTGGGTTCAGTTCCAACATCCACATAGTAGCTCACAATCAACCATAACTCTAATTCCAGGGGATGCAATCCCCTCATCCAGCCTCCACAGGTATTGAATGCACCAGGTGCACTTACATACATGCAGACAAAATGTTCATACACATAATGGTAAATAAATGAGTAAGTAAATGATTTTCAATTTAAAAATTCCTGAATATCACACTCATATTTTAAACTGAAATGAAAATACTTTAAATAAGTTCAATTGCCACAAAATTGTAATATTTGGTGAAACTCATTTATTTTATAGTAATAGGAATATATCCATGAATAAAGAAAGTGATCTTGGTAGGAGTCATAATCAGTTAATGGAAGTAAAAGACAAGAAAAATGTGTGCTTTTTGGATTCATTTGATTGTGACAGAAAAAGGTGGAAGGTTCATGTGAAAGAGAAGTAAAAGTTACCAGTTGAATAAAGAGATAAAAAGGACACATTAGTTAGTGAGCTGCAAATTTATTAAGTCCTGTCTCAGACTGTGTCTTCCATGTTCAGATTCCATCCCATCTCTTGGCTTTATGACACACTATGGCAGATTCGTTCCTGGACTCTTTGGGGTGACCTCAGACAGCAAATATCTCACATTTTGTATGTTTAAATACCATTTGGGAAAGTCTGTCTCAGTAAATAAGTCATGACACTAGCATGGTTTGTTCTTATGGGCTGAGCTTAAGTGATGTTGTATTCTGAGCTATTAATTCCTCCACTCTTCGTCTGTGATGGTTAGTTTTCAATGTGAGCTCACCACAAGCTACAGTCAACTGAGAAGACAGCCTTGATGGACAATAACCCAGAGACCATTTCTGCTCCCCTACCAACCAAAGTAAAGTCTTATAAGAACACAGCCATACCCATTAGTCTGTGCCATATTGTCTCTGCTGCTTCAGGACATCATAAGTGGTGGTAACAGAGTATGTATTCTACAAAGCCAAAATAGTTACTATCCTGTTATAGAAAGAAAAATTCGATAATGGCTCCCTACAGGCCATCACTATAACTGAAGCACCATGATTTGATGGTTGGTCAAGGAGGGCACAACTTCTCTAGAACACATGAATGAGAGAATGATTGGGTTGATTCTCTGAAAGAGAGTGGGATGGGCTGCCAAGGGAAATAAAAAGTTATTCCAGAAAGCCAAGATCCAACAACTGTAGAGATCTCTTTACTCCCAATCTCATTGTTTCCTGACTACTGAAAATTCAATCCCTGTTTTAAATGAATACAGAACCTGCTGTGATTTGAAATCATACCATAGCTTAGAATAACTTGTCATCCCACTTCCTCTGTGTAATAAAGAGGGGTGAACTATGAAAAGGAATAAACCAGTCATTTTTAAAGAAAATAAGAGAATTAATAATATATATCATGATTATTTACACAATGATACAACTTACAGTGTGATTCTTTAATTCTACTTTGTAGAAATGGAGGTGAAAGTCACGTATATCTTGTATTTGTTTAGCAAATATTTCATCAATACATAATACAAATACCTAAATACCATGTAAAATGTTAAAACCATAAGAAAGAGTATGGTGAACAAATCTCTTAAAGAGATTTGAAAGGACAAACAAAACTATAATCAGGGGTAAGTATATAAAAATTGTTGCATACTATAACTTTAAGATTAGACATTAATAATGGAGAAATTAAGAATTACTTACTAATTTAACAAATATTAATTTCCTTTGGCAGAGTTCATTTGTTAGGAAAGAGTAGCTTTGAGCTGGGCATGGTAGCACACACCTTTAATTCCAGTACTCAGGAAGAGGCAGGCAAATCTCTGAGATCAAGGCCAACTTGGTCTACATAGCAAGTTCTAGGCCAACAGGGGCTAAAGGGAGACCCTGTCTCAAAAAAAAAGACCAAAGAAGGGAGAGAGAGAGAAAGAGAGAGAGAGAGAGAGAGAGAGAGAGAGAGAGAGGTTTTAAAGACAAGTTCTATTAGAGAAATAACAATTAGCCAGGAAAACTGCTGTATAGACACTGCATAGATAATTACTGAGTAGCTGGGCAGAGGAAAGACAACCCCTTGCTTAGCTCTGATGGGAGAATAATCTTTATCTGTTGTAGAAAATAAAATCCATCCACTCAAAAACAGTAGGAGAAAAGAATAAATAAGAGGGCAGGGTCCTGAGTATTGGCATTCCTTCCTGGTTGGGAAAAGTAGAAAGACAAAACAAAAAGCTTTGAACAAATGAATGGCATGATTAGGTTGTGTTTAAAAATATCACCTTTGGTTTTACATATTGAATGGGTGATAATAATGACTTACTGATTGACTGAAATTAATAGTGATGGTCTAAGTAATTTACATAGATTAAGTAGCTTAACCCTCATGGCAACCCCCTTGTTAACTTCATGTTACACATATGGATTATAATTACTCTTTGTTTTCTGTTAGGAAAATTTATCTGAATCTTCTTTAGACACACAAAATGAAACCAAGGCAGTCACCAAACTTTCTGAGTTGAACACTAATAATTCCAGGTTTGGGAACATTTATTGCTTATTAAACACTGAATAATTTTATAAGCATTAAATGGGCTCCTGGCCACACAGATGTGCATGACAACAAGACAATGTAGACACAGTGACAGAGACGATGTGTATGGTCAAAAAAGCTCTAAGCTGGTCTTCCTGCATCACTCCCCTCCTCACTAGCTCTCAGACCCTCGCACCTGCCGAATTCACTCACTCTCCCTTCCAAATCAAACAGCTCTGCTATGACACATAATGCTCAAACAGCTCTGCTGTGCTCTCAACCACTCTGAAACAAATCTACAGTTCTCCACCAACAAAAGAAACAGTCCTAGATATGTACCAAAGGACTCTGAGTCCCTTCACAGAGATGCTTGCACATCCATATTTATTTCTGTTCTAGTCACAATATATGAGAAATGGAACCAGCCTAGATGTTTCTGAACTAATGAATAAAGAAAATGTAGTACAGATACACACAATTGAATTTTATTCAGTCAAAAACAATAGTGAAGTCACTTGCCAGAAAATGGATGGAACAGGGAAATATTATGTTAAGAAAAATAAACCATGGGCTGGAAAGATGGCCTAGCGGTTAAGAACACCGACTGCTCTTGCAGAGGACTCAGGTTCGATCCCCAGCACCCACATGGCAGCTGAGAACCATCTTTAACTCCAGTTCCAGGGGAATCCGACACCCTCTTCTGACCTTCACAGTATTGCACAACACGGGTACACAAACCTACATGCAGACAGTATATTCATACACATAAAAAATAAAAAAATTTAAAATTTTTTAAAAAAGAAAATAAACAGACTCAGAGAAACAAATACTGCATGCTTTCTCTTACAAGGGGATCTAAAATTTTATTTTATTTTTTTGTCTTTTCCAGACGGGGTCTCCATGTAGTCCCGGCTGTCCTGGAACTCACTCTGTAGACCATGCTGGCCTTGAACTCGCAAAGATCTGCCTGCCTCTGCCTCCCAAGTGCTAGGATTAAAGGCGTGTGCCACCATGCCTGGCTAAAATTTTAATTTTTAAAATAAAATATTTTATTGGTGTTTTGTGTGTTTCATACATCATTTCTCAAACCAATTTAGACACACTCCCTTTTCCATGCCCCCACCCCACCCCCAGTTCATGCAGAAGTTAACTGTTTCAGTCAGTTATTTGATCCCGTCTTTCTGTCATTGTTGTTCCCTACCATTTTTATTGCTCCAAAGTATGCCTATGTCACATATATTCCAAAATTATGACCTTTGAAAATAAACTGTATGCTAATTCCAAACTATATTTAGGAGTTTACATTTTCCCTTTAATTTTATATTATTTTAATATATGAATACATAACCTCCATACATATACCACAATTACAAAGTCTCTTAATAAGTGGTCAATTAATTCTATAGCCCATTAAGGAATTCACATTATAACAGCATAGTTGCCTTCAGATAAGGCTACAGGGAGACCCTGTCTTGAAAAGACCAAAAAGAAAAAACAAACAAACAAAAAAGAAATATAATATTAACTTTCAACAAGGGATTTGGTACTAGCATCCACAAATGATGGATACCATTCATCATTTGTTTTTCTGGGACTGTGTTACTTCACTTAGCATAATGGCTTCAAGTTCCATCCCATTTTACCTGCAAAGTTCATGATGTCATCTTTCTTTACCACTGCAAAGAATTCCATTGTGTAGATGTACCACATTTTCTCTATCCACTCGTCAGTTGAGGGACACTTGGGTTGCTTCCAGATCTTTGCTATTGTGAAGAAAGCTGCAATAAACATAGATGTGCATGTGTCTCTAGGATAGGATGAGTCTTGTGGGTATATACCCAGGAGTGGTATAACTTGTTCGGGTGGTAGGCTCATTTTAAGTTTCTTGAGAGTTCTCCACACTGCTTTCCATAGGGGTGGGAGGAGTTTGCATTCCCACCAGCAGTGGATGAGTGTCCCCTTTCCCCACAACCTCGCCAGCATCTGGTATCCTTTGTTTTCTGGATCATAGCTAGTCTTACTGGAGTAAGATGAAATCTTATGGTGGTTTTAATTTGCATTTCCTTAATTATTACTGATGTTGAACACTTTTTAAAATGTTTCTCAGCCATCTTTACTTCTTCATTTGTGAAATCTCGGTTCGGCTCTTTATTCCATCTTTTGAGTAGGTCATTTGTTTTCTTCCTCCTTGTTTTTTGAGTAGTTTATACATTTTGTATGTTGTCATTTTCCCAGGAAGAGTGACCATTTATGATGATACAGATTATGGAAATGGAGTATGTGAAACAAGACTTCAAAATTTGGGGGAGGGTTGTAGTATGTGTATGTGTGCACATGTGTGTATGAGTGCACACAACTGTTGTGTGCACAGATGGAGGACAGAGACTGACTTTGGAATGTCTTCTATCACTCTCCACCATTTTTTTGACACTTGGTCTCTTGCAATTCTGGTTGAGCTGACTGGGTCACAAGACCCTGGGATCAGCCTGACTCTGCCCCTTATCACCAGGGTTATAGGCACAAGCAGATTTGTTTGGTTTTATATGGTTGTTGGGGATCCTCGTGCTTATACAGCAAGCACACACTTTATCCAGAACCATCTCCTTAGCCACTGAGTGTTGGGAGGGAGGTTGTTTGTTTAGTTGTTTGGTTGGTTTGGGGATTTTTGAGACAGGATCTCTCTGCAGCCCCACCTGCCCTGAACTCACTTTGTAGACCAGACTGGCCTCAATTCTATAGAGATACACTTGCCTCTGCCTGTGAAGTTCTGAAATTAAAGGCCTGCACACCACACCCAGCATTGATGATGATGATGATGATGATGATGATGATGACGACGATGACCCTGACCTTGTTCCTTATCATTTTACATTTTCATGTAATTGGATAAAATTAATCTCTACAGAAAAAGCAATCCAATGAACACAAATGGAATTTTAGTACTCGACTGTTCCTGTTTTAGAACTATATTTTTAAAACTCAATTTTGATGCACAGACAAGAAAAAGATTCATGATCACATTTTAGTATCATTTGTAGAGCACCAAATTTCAAAGACTAGATCTTTCCAGCCATGGCAGTTGCTTCCCCCATAGTCCAACAGAGGTATTTGTTCAGAACAATCTTTCCTGTAAAATGAGTTGCCTGCATCTAGCTCAGCAGCCCAAGCAAAGCTGCTGACAGAGCCTTTGTTTTGCAAACCAGCTAGGCTCTGCAGCTGCCATCCTAGGCTGAATTACTCTAAGCAGAAATTGTTCCCAGAGCTGGCAATACACTTTGCCTGATCCCTTACAGATCCTCCCTGAACTCTGATGTTGCTGAGCAACCTTGAGTACAGTTGTAACCAGGATCCAGTCATGACAGACACATGATCCCTGCAGTGTCTGCCACTGACACTTCCAACTGACTTGATTAGTCTCCCAGGTCACAAACAAAAGCACAGCCACCAGAAAGCCACAGGATTACCTGTCATAGCTAATATTGGGTCCCCATACTTGACCCTATCTTTCGAAATAGGAGAGGAAATACTATACTCAATATAAATTGTGATTCTCAACTATTTCCTTATCCCCACAAATATATCACCCAGCTAATAACCTTGGCGTTTCCCCAGTCTTCATCAACAAAAATGCCAATGGCTAATAAGCTTAAAAGCCTCTCACAGAACAGGAAGACCAAAAGATAGTGGTTTCAGCCTTGTGCTGAGTATACCCATGAGCCATGATCCTGTTCAAAGAGAGTCAGGCTGGATCAAGGAATACAGATCAGTCCTGCTGGAGATGATGAAGGCACCTACTCAAAACCCAAGGTTGTCAGAGAATATTATCTCACTGTAAAATTGAGAAAGAATGTGGAAGGGAAAAATTAGTGCACATTCCTGCAAGAAAGCAGTAAGAAGTACAGCCCTGCATTGAGCAGACATTCAAGGCCAGTGTGCTGGCTGCACTACTGAAGATCCTAGATTCTTTCTGATGTGGTTTTGAAGGACACTCAGGTAGATAATGAAATAACTGCAGAGATCAGAACGATCTAAGGCTCTCAAGTGTTGAACCAGTATGTTGAGTCATTAAAAGTGTTTAGAAAACAGGTACATGTTAATATGTGGGGATTTTGCATGTTCACACGTGTTCATGTGAAGGCCACAGGTCAACCTCAGGTGCCACTCCTCTGGAGTCATCCATCTTGATTTCTAACACAGGGTTTCTCACTGGCTTGGAACTCATAGGTTCAGCTAGGTCCTCAAGTTCAGGGGCCAGCACTTTACTGAGTGAGTCATTACCCCATCACCTGCTTTAATGGGTTCTCACATACACATCAATATTCCAACCATTCACATCTTTCAAGTTCAAGGGTTGCATTTTAGATTTTTTCCTGTCCCCTTATGCTTAACAAATTTATCCATAACAAATTATGCAAATGTAACAACTGAAGAAACATTTTTATTGACTCAAAATGTGGGTTCGGAGCTCCCCATGGCTTCCTTTGCTCCTCTACTTCACATCTCATCAAGTTGCAGAGAAAGTGCTCACTGGAATGATTCTTATCAGGAGCCTTGACTAGGGAAGCCCATTTCCAAGCTCCTTCAAGCTCTTAGCAGGATTTATTTCCTGACAGATGGATGACTAGGGCACCAGCTTCTCACTGGCTGCCAGATGGATGCAGCTGTCAGATGCTAGGAGCTACTGCACTTCCATCCACATGGCCACCAGCATAGGCAGTTGTCAACATGGTAGCTTGCTTCTTCAAGGTCACCTTGAGAATGCCTCGCTCCAGTCTGCCAAGACTGAATCTCATAAAATTACACAAGATTGAGAAAGCAGCATTCCCGTGACCTCTGCTGGTGTAAATTCTATGGGCGTAATCCAGACAGTGTGACACTCCACGGGTGGATAGTTCATTGAACTTCTGAAATTGGTCACGGACGGTCTTGAACTCACAGGAAAATGACTGCTCATCTATTGAGAAGAGTGTTCATTGTTGACTATTTTTCACCAAAGTTGGTTTGGGGGGGTGAGTCTTACTCCATAATAATGCCCATTTTAGAGAATTTGCTATATGAGAATGTTAATAAAAATACCCTTCCATCTGAGCTGGCAGCAAAGGTCCATTAACTTCATTTGAATCACTCATAAAGGTAGCATGTTGACAGCATGTACCATGTCCATTTAATGGCCCGTGTGTGTACATGGGATTAGGGCTGCCCACTTGGAATTAGATAATCTCTCAAGAGACTAGGCCCTGGATAAAACTTCTACTCTGTCCCTTGGCTTCCACTGATGGCCTATAACTTGTGAAATTTGCCCATCTACTGTCATATATCTACTGGTTTTGTCATTATGTAACTCTTGTTAGATTGCCATTGTGGAGATTTCATGGGTGCACTTCCCTATCATGTCTAGAATTCATCAACTAGCAGCAAGTAACTTGGCCTTCTTGGCCTTAAGTGTAAAAGTTGCATTGACGATGTCTCACTTAAGGCTGTGCCCCTCAGAGTCTTTTTATCTCTGCATTTGAGCAGTTGTGGAACTTTGTCATAGCCCGTCCATTGCAAAAAGCAGTTTCTTTGATAAGTGCTGAGAGGTTTACTTGTCTGTAAACATAAGGATACATAATTAGAATATAATAAGAAACTATATTGGCCTAGGAAAGTGACAGAACTAGATTCTTTTCTAGGTTCTATGACCTCTCCAACAATGTATACTTAGTTATTTTTACAGGATTATGCATGGATTCCCTCCTATTGAGTGGGCCTTATGTCTACTAGACAGCTGTTGATTACCTCCAAGATAACAGTCCCACTATCGTACCAATGGAGCTAATTTGTTGTATCAGTCATTGTTCAGCTGAGTAGAACCACTGATCGCTATTCTCTCTTGGAAACTTGCATAGAATTTTCTGATACTATGAAAGTTAGTTTTCTAGGGGGTGGGGTGAGGCTTCTATGTCAGGTCCTGCTCAAATACTCCAAGACGTGTATCAGAAGTATGCCATTACCTGCAAGTTCTGGGAGGCAATCAAGGTCTATGGCAATAGCCTATATTATGTTGGGAGTCTCTTGTACTACCCAGACTAATAACTCTAAGGGAGAGTTGTCTGCAACTATGATTTTATTATATAGGTTCAGCTATCCACAGGCATTTATTATATATATATATATATATATATGCTTACATATTTCCCTTTGGCTTTTCACACCACCTAACCATTATTTCTCTCTCTTTCCTCTTTCTCCTCTCTCAACCCCTGGATGGTCCTCTCTCTCTCTCCAGTTATTTTTTTCTCTCTCCAATTAAACCGCCCACCATTTCCTTTTTTCTCTATTGAGAATGGCTATTTCATATCATCCCCTTCTTTCAAGCAACTTCTTCCCCTTTCCCCCATGCTGATTTTCTATTTTCCTGGCTCACATCTAAGATTTTGGAGCAAGGATTCTGAAGTGAGAGAGAAAATACAACTTTTGGTTTTCTGAGTCTGGGTTACCTCACTTAGTATAACAGTTTCTAATTCCATCCATTTATCTGCCTGTTTCATGATTTCACTTTTCTTCACTTATAATGTAGCACATTTTCAGAAGCCATTCATCAGTTGAGGGATGTTTACCCTGTTTTCCTAGCTATTATAAAATTAGCAACAATAAACACAGCTGAACAAATATCTCTGTGGTAGGATATCAAGTCCTTTGGATATTTATCAAGGAATGGTATTGCCAAATCATATGGTAAGCCTATTTTTAGTTTTTGAGGAATTCTCCACATTGATTTACAAAGTGACACCAACAATTTACAATCCCACCAGGAACACCCCTACTCCCTTTTCAGTACAGTTCTTGAAACCATAACTAAGGCAATAAAATAAGAGAAGGAAATTAAAGGTATAGTAATTGGAAAAGAAGAAGTCAAATTATCCCTACACAGATGATATAATGTGATACATAAGAGATCCCAAAAACATCACAAAGAAGCTTTAAGAAATGATCAACATGGTAAGATACAAAATCACTTTACCAAAATCATTAGTCTTTTTATATACCAAAAACAAGCAATTAGAGAAGGAGATCGTGGAAACATTCCTATTCACGATAGCCTCAAAAAATATCTAGTACTAAACCTAACCAAAGATGTTAAAGACCTCTATAAGAAAAACTTCAGGGGCTGGAGAGATGGCTCAGTGGTTAAGAGTGCCGACTGCTCTTGCAGAGGACCCAGGTTCGATTCCCAGCTCCCACATGGTGGCTAAGAACCGTCTTTAACCCCAGTACCAGGGGAATCCGATGCCCTCTTCTGACCTCCGCGGCATTACACGTCACGGGTGCACCAACCTACATGCAGATAATAATAATAATAATTCTAATAAATAAAAGAAAAACCTTAGCCAGTTCAAGAAAGAGATTGAGGAGGATACTAGAAGAGAGAAGGACCTCTTGTGCTCATGGATTGGCAGAACTAATATTGTGAAAATGATCATCCCACACAAAGGAAGTTATAGCTTCAATGTAATCCCAACTGAAATCTCCATGACATTTTTACAGACATAGGAAACAAATCGTAAAATTCGTATGGAAGCACAAAAGATTCTTAGATAGCTACAACAACTCTGAGCACAAAGCACAGCCCTGGGGATCATCGTACCAAATTTCAGTCAATATTACAGAAATACATAATTAAACAAAGTAATAAAAAACAGGATGGTATTGGGATAAAAATAGACGTGTAAACCAGTGGAACAAAACAAAAGACTGTGGTGTTTCTAAGACACATTACACTGATGCTTAAATAAAAAAGAAAGTTTGACTCAGCATTACAGCCAAGAACAGATCAGATCCATCCAGCATGGATTCCTTCAGAAGTCTCTGGAAACTGAACACCCCAGCAAGACCTACATCATTCTTTTTTGAAACAATATTTCTAACATGAAATGAGGAAGTGAAGTCAAAGCACACCCTTATTTTATCAGAGAATCTTGGCCTTTGATCCATATACCTAGAACAGAACACACAACAAACATGTTCATCTCATTGTTTGAGATGAGAAAAGCACACTGCCTCCAGTACTTTGATATGTAAATAATGCATTGACTATCTTGGGTGCAGAACAAGGAGGGGTCCTGGGGGATTAAGATAAAACAATATATAACAGGGTGGAGGGGTACATGCCTTTAATCCCAGCACTCACAAGGCATAAGCAGGTAGATCTTTGTGAGATAGAAGCTAACCTGGTCTACACATTGAGTGCCAGACCAATTGATACTACAGGGAGACCCTATCTCAAAATTACCAAAATCTTATATGTTCAAAAGGAATGATTTGTCCTCCAAATCATGGTGTTATTCAGCGGACTTTGGAATGAACAGCCTGATTCCACGCATGTTTCACTGTGGTCTGAAGTCAACCTCTTAACCAACTGAGCCTGTTTCTGCACATGCAACACGGTTGGGAGGAGAAGAAAACAACTGACATTTTATCACAATGCTGCTGAAAGCTGGAAGTCCAACATCATTCTAGCAGGAGATTCTCGTGTGTGTGTGTGTGTGTGTGTGTGTGTGTGTGTGTACGCGCGCACGCGCGCATGTGCACATGTGAGCATGCTTGCCTGTACAGAAGCATATGGGGGCCATAGGTTGAGGTCAGGATATAGTCCTCAATCACTTTTCCATCTTATTTTTGAGACAAAGTCTCTCACTGAACCTGAGCTGATTCAGCTAGACTGGTGGGCCACTGAGCCCCCAATAGCTGCTGGCCTCCACTCTCTGGACTAGAATCCCAGATGTACACCACCATGCTCAACTCTTTGTGGTGCTGCAGAGCTAAATTCAGGTCCTCATGTTTGAATGGCATTTTATGCACCGAGCCATCTCCCCAGCCCTGGGTCTCTCTTCCTGACTTGCTGACAGCAACTACCATAGCTTTACTTGGCCCTATTGTGGTATGTCCAGAGACCTGGCAGGTGGGGCTTCTGGTATGTCTTCCTGCTGGGACATTCATCCTATTAGATAAAGATTCCACTCATATGACGTTTGGTAATTTGTTTACTCCAAATGTAAACAGCCAGGCTGGTGGTTATGGCTTTGTATACATGAATTACAGGGAAATGTAAATAGTTTATAACAACATGAAAAAATATCAAGTATTCTGAATTTGCCCTTAGTTCTTTCATAAGCCTTACTGAACTTACACTGGGAATCAAATTTTTCATTATCTCATTTATTCTCCATAGCAACTCTATGGTGGTGGATGTTCCATGAGACAAACACAGTTATACCACACTCTGCCTGCTTAAAAGTGCCATGCATCTTGTCCAGTGATTATACAACACGTTAATTAACCATTTATTTATTTAACAGATATTCTGGAGCTCTTCCTCTGTGCCTGACATCATCCTGGATACCTGAGATATAGCATGAATAAACAGAAAAAAAACCTGTGTTCTTGCAAAGCTTATGTTTGACAAGCAGAGTCAGAGGCAAGCAAAACAAGTGCAAGGAACATATATGGAAATTGGGGAATTATATAAGAAAACAGTAGTTTAAAGTGGCTCTAGAGTGCTAGGGGAAGAAGAGATGAGTGACGAAATTTAAAAAGAAGTGTGGCTATTCTAGAATACATCATTTTACAATGGGGTAAACACACTGAAAGAGAGGGCTGGGCTAGTAATGGAAAAGGGAAGAGGCCTGAGGACAGGATCCAGTGGGAATGCTTGCAGTCAGCAAGGAGACCTCACGTCATATTGTAGCTCAAATGTCCAACTAGCATCTCAGTATCACTAAGGTGTCTGGGTACCAAAGCATCACTGTAAATGTTTTTTTTTTTATTTATTGATGATTTTTTATGTGTATGAGTGTACTGTGTGCATGTAGGTTGGTGCACCCATGTCATGCAATACTACAGAGGTCAGAAGAGGGTGTTGGATTCCCCTGGAACTGGAGTTAAAGACAGTTCTTAGCCGCCATATGGGTGCTGGGAATCGAACCCAGGTCCTCTGTAAGAGCAGTCAGAGCTCTTAACTGCTGAGCCATCTCTCCAGCCCCATCACTGTAAATCTTGTATAGAAGGAGGATTGATGCATACCCATCACCTGGAATATATTGGCACAGGGCTAGGTATTTTCTCATTATGCTTCTGTTTATCACAGAGAAATCACTGAAGGAGTTTTCAGGCAAGTCTATATTGTGTGGTTTATAAAAAAGGAAAAACCGTAGCAAGTTAATCAGTGAGATAACATATGAGCACTTTGGCCCGCTAGAGCTGTTTACCCATCCATTCTCCCCTTCAAAAGATAGGGAAAAAGGAAGTCAGAGTGTTAATTTTAAAGGGAATTATCCTGTTTTCCTCGTGATCCTAGACGGATATGTGTCCCTTGCAAACCTGTCGCCTGAAATCACATATTCCGTCCCTTTACTCACTTAAGCCATTGTCAAGAAAAACTGAATACATTCCTAATTTTATGTGAACAAAAAAAAGGATTCAAAACAGTATCTGGGTTTAATTTAAATCATGTGACATTAGATAAGTTTATAGCCAAGGGTGAGTGCAGACCATGGAAAATGGGACAAATTAAAAAAACATTGAATCCCATAGCCCCTGGAGAGGGTAGCATATCTAGTCATCATCAGCCATGACTATGGGTAAGTAATAGTAATTAGTAGTTAAAAGGTAATTTATTAGTTTGATTCTATCCAGAGAATGATACAGAATTAACAACTGTGTTAGTCAAATTCTATTACTGTGACAAAACATCTGAGCTACACACTTTTACAGAGGAGAGGTTTACTCTAGAGGTCCCAGGCTAGGTTCAGTTGCCTTAGCCTATAGAAGGAAATCCCTCATGGGCAGCAGGACACAGCGAACTCACCTCCTGGCATTTGAGAATGGAGAGAAACAGAGAAACAGACAAACCGAGACCCATTTCCTGCAGTCCTTTAAGATGGCATGCCCACTGAGAACTCCCGCTAGACCCCCATCTCTTAAAGGTTCCAATAGCTTCCAATAACACCAGTATAAGAACCAAACCTGTAACGCAGGGCCCTCTGGGACCCCCTCCACATCCAAACTACAACAACAAGGAAAATCAAAGGAAGGTGCCCAGAACATGGACATTTGCTGGAAAGCAGAAGATGGAAAACAAGTTCCCAGAAGGTAGTTTGGGGCCTAGAACTGGACACTTTTCACAGAGGATCTGGCTCAAGAAGGCTATTAGTAGCTTGGGACTCTTCTGAACTAAATGTGAAAAGGAAGGGTATTCCATGTAATGTCTGACTTGGAGTGCCCACTGTCTCCAGATAAAGCTAATGAATGTCATTCCCATGGTTTACGAGATCCATGACGTCCTTCCCTATCTCCTCTACACACGTCCTCTAATGTTCAGCTTATGTGAAGGCAGGTCTCCCTACCTGCATCCACATCACACCCTCCTCTGTCAATTAACATAAATCCCCCCCCAGGCTGAGTCTGGTACCCCTTTCTACTGTCTTTCTGCTTCAGGATATAATACATTAAGCTAAGCTTGCCTGTGGAGCTGACCTTTCCCATTGCACACTGAGAAGCTCATGGGGAAAGAAGAGAGTGCTTTAACTATCACTCTGTTCCCCAGTGCTTAACATGTAGAAAGTAGAAAATGTTAAAGTAATAACTGAGGCAGAGGTATACCACCTCAAGCTATAGGAAGCACAGTTTTGTGTGCTTGTCTCTTAAGGGATAGCCTATACCCCTGCAAAACCAGAGAGCCACCCATTGTTGACTGACTACAACATTATATTTCCCAGTTGTATCTCAGAGAAAAAGCCTTACTCATCTCTGTTCGTGCCTATCCACACAATATTCCTAACATCTAAAATGACGTAGAGTCTCAGCACTTCTTTGGGGTATAGACACTCAAAATTTTGAATAACTAAACCAAGGTGACATTAATTAATAATAGAGTGCAGGTTTACCCTGAGGAATGTTGAGTCCCAATTCAGCATTCTGCCCACTGTATCATTCTATACAGTAAAGGCAAAAAGTGAATGCAAGAAAAAGAAAAATGTAAGAAGGTGACAGGTTTATTGTGCTCTACAAAAGAAGAAAGGGAGGTTATTTTTCTTCTTTGGCTTTTGGACTGACAATTTTCCCCCCTGATATAAAGCAGCTCATTCCAATCTTTATGATTTTATATCTTTGATTTCAAGTCTGCTCTTGCTTATTCAGAAGGACAAGAGGAAGGTCAGGTATCTATTGTATTGATTTTCCAGAGCTTGTATTAAGAAGACTCAAATGCAAATGATTCTCTGTGTTATGCTAGCTATTTTCTTGTCCCTGGAAGGGGACAAACCTCATTAGATCTTTTGCAGTCACATTTCACTCACTTTGCACATTCAGGATTACACTCATTGCTGGTTTTTTTAAATAAACATATAGTATAAATACCAGAGGAGCAATAAATATGGAAATAAGGTTCAACCGTCACTATGATAAGTTCTATACAAGAAATAATAGGTATGAAAACAAATGTGGAAATAATACTATTAGCAAATGCAGTTGCCATAAATGTTATTAACTTAATTTTCCTGATAGTTTCAGTGGGTTTCTAATGCATTTCTATGAGCAAACAAGTTGAGATAACTTATTCCCTCTAGACCTGGATAACAACACTCTGGAAAAGGGAATCATTTTTCTTAAGTATAATTTTTTGAATTGGTGAATAGAGGCAATCAAGAATGAGCTGGATATCTAAATCCTTAGATGTGAATACATATTCTGATGTATCTGCAGGAGCCAGGAAAATGGAAAGGACCCATAGGGATAAAAGGGAAGAAATCCAGAGAGAGGGAGAGTAGGAGACAGGTGGTATTGATCAGGAAATGTGGGGAAGGGAGGGTGGGAAATGTGGGGAAGAGGGGTGCTTTTACTGGGGAGGGATGACAGAGGGTTGTACAGGGTGACTGAGAAGAGAGATAAGTAACACCTAGATGGTATGAAAAGCCAGAGGGAAATATACTAGTTCAAAGTCCTACTGAAAAGTGCACATACAATAGATATATGCATGCAGGTATATAGCTGAAGGCAATACAACAAAAACACCGTGCCAAGCAGGAGAAACCTCCCTTGGAGGTGTCAGTCAGGGTAGTCCAAGGGACTAAGACATCCCAAAATAACACAGGCAATTGCCACATCCCTTTATTGCCTTCCAGAATTTGAAAGGGAGACCTTATTGCTGAAGGCAGGCTATACTTTGGCCTCAGGACTTGGAGAAAGTGACCTGGAAGCCTCTGCCCTGAGACTAGCTGTCATGGTATCAGAGGATATTATGTGAGCTGCCAAGAGAGAAAAACCAATCAATGGTCCCACCCAGCCATAAAGTCTAATACCAGTGAGTGGCCCAGCAAAGTATCACTACTGGTTCAGTTTTACCTCGGGAGTAATCAACAGTTGTCTAATTGGAAGTGAGGCTTGATCAACGGGGGGGGGGGATTTTATGTGGCACTGTAAGCATAGCCAAATACTCATGGCTGGAGAGTCATAGATCCTAGAGAAAAGCCTACTTTGCCACATCCCTAGACCAATGTAATTTCTCACTCTATTCTAAATGGGCATCTGCATACTCACAGACAAGTGTACCTCTGGCTACTCATCAAAGGACCTTCTTCTTCCAACAAAAGGAGATTTTTACAGAGTTAAACAACTGGTCAAAGGCAGAGAATACGTGTCTCTGAGACACTTTCCCTAAGTGACACATCTTCAATGCAACCTGTACACACAGGATGAATACACAGCTCAGCTATCATCAGAGAAGTTTCCTTATGCAGCAGACAGTGATTAATACAGAAACCTCAAACTGGCCAATGTGCAGGGGACAAGAGGCTGCAGAGTGCTGATCTGTGGATAGAACATCTATTTCAATCTTCTGCCTCCCAGGGCTCAGGGAACATTGTAGAAGAGGGTAAAGAAAGATTACAAGAGCCAGAGGTGCTAGATGACCACAAGGAACCAGGGCTTTCCAGATGTTACTTACATGCATGAACTCAGAGCAATAGTGACCCATGCAAGCTCAAACCAGACAAAATCCCAGTCTAGACATGGGAAAGTGGATACCTCAACCCAACCTACTTCTGGAAGGGGGAGAGACAGTCTCTCATAGGAATGGTTAACCAGGCTTCAATGGATGGACCCACACTGAAGGACATTTGGGGACACGAATAAGATTGTGTAGGACATGATAGATAGATAGATAGATAGATAGATAGATAGATAGATAGATAGATAGATGCATATATAATTCATTAATTAACAAATTAAACTGGACAAGGACAATAAGAAAATGTGGGAGGATATCTAAAATATCAATTTATATTGTATGAAAATAATAAAAAATCAATAATTTTTTAATGAGCTGGATAGACAATCAAAAGTTTATCCCACTCGATGGGAGGAATGTGTGACTGTAAGCATAGCCAGGTACAGACAGCTGGAGAGGTCATAGATCTTAGAGAAATTCCCAAGGTTGTCTCATCCCTAGGCTAAAGTAACATCTTACTAACTGCAAATTAGACATCATTGTGTTTACAAATATGCCATTCAATAAAGAAGCTTCTTCTTGCACCAGAAGAAGAATAGTACAGAGTTCCACAACTGTACACACATAGACCTGGTCTGTGAATTGCTCAAGCCTAAGTAGCCCATCTTCAATGCAACTGCTACACCTAAGGCTCATGCAACATAGAACAAGGGGCCAAGAAGACACAAATTAACCTCTTAACTCTCATTAAGGAAACTCCCTCATGCAACAAGGGGCCAGGAACTCAAATGGTCATGAACGGCCCAACCATGGAGATGAGGAGTCTACAGAGTGTGGGTTCATGGACAGGTCTTCTATATTCAGCTTCACTCACCCAGAGCTCAGTGAACATTGGGGAAGAGGGGACAGAAAGATTGAAAGAGCCAGGGAGGTGATGCAAGACCATATGGAAATAGAATCCTACAAGCTCCTGGGTCCCTGCTCATATGAACCTACAGCATTGGTGTCAGTATGCACAAAACCCATGCAAACTCAACCAGACAAAAACCCAACATGGAACTGCGGAAATGAGTAGTAGAACCTGATCTTAGGTGAAGAAATATTGGCAGCTGATTACAGCTGGTGAGGAAGAACCAGGCTTCTTTAAGTGAGGAACTCTGGATAGGCTGACTAGAACTCAGTGGATGAACTGGCACTGAGGAATGGCCGGAGAGATTAATTTGGCACAATCTGTCCTAACACAATTATGAACCCCAGGGGGGCAGGTTTGTAGGAGGGTGCTGATGGAGAAGGGGATCTAAAGGTGATAAAGACTGATTGAGGGGGCTGGAGAGATGGCTCAGCAGTTAAGAGCGCTGACTGCTCTTACAGAGGACCCAGGTTTGATTCCCAGCACCCATATGGAGGCTAAGAACCATCTTTAACTCCAGTTCCAAGGGAATCTGACACCCTCTTCTGACCTCCGAGGCATTGCAGAACACAGGTGCACAAACCTACATGAAGACAGTACATTCATACATATAAAAAAATAAAAAAGGCTGAGATGTTATATATGAAATACACAAAAATTCAATTAAAAAGTTTTTCATGCTACAAAATGATGCTAAATAATTTTTACTTGTAATAAGTAGTCAGATTTATGAGAAAAAAAACAAACCCATAGAGCTTTAATTTTTTAAAATATTAATTAAATAGAGATTAATATTCCAAAAGTTTATAATCATTCAACATTTTCCTAGTACTCTTAGTGACCCTAGATAAACTTAATCTCCTGAAATCACTTATCTCTTTATTGTAGCTCTCAATGTCCCTTATTCAAATTAAACCACATATATATATATTAGAATTACAGTAGATAATGATGGGTGACATGCAGTATTTAATTAGACACTTTTGATGTAGCAGGAGTTGTTCTATGCATGATGCTGACAGCCAGCACCAGCACCACAGATCACATATGCAGCACACAGATATGCAGCCCCTCTACTCAGATCACATATGCAGCACATGGACGTGCAGCCCCTCTGCTCAGATCACATATGCAGCACATGGATGTGCAGCACCTCTGCTCAGAACACATATACAACACATGGATGTGCAGCCCCTCTGCTCAGACCACATATGCAGCACATGGATGTGCAGCCCCTCTGCTCAGATCACATATACAGCACATGGATGTGCAGCCCCTCTGCTCAGATCACATATACAGCACATGGATGTGCAGCCCCTCTGCTCAGACCACATATGCAGCACATGGATGTGCAGCCCCTTTGCTCAGATCACATATACAGCACATGGATGTGCAGCCCCTCTGCTCGAGCCTTTCAATATTAGCTTATTGCCACCTCAGCAACCCTGTGAGGCATGAACATTGTGATTACCCTTATTTGGTGAAGGAGGACAGTAAGGCCTAAAGATGATAGCAACTCAACTGGTCTTTAAAGGACCAGCCTTCCTAACAATGGTTGGAGTTGTGACTTAATCATTTCATGTGTGGTGCACATCAATTATTGAATCATTTACAAGCTTCATTCTGTTTCTCATCACTTGGGACATGGGTTGTTTCCCATAAGTAAAATTAAGGTATTTCCCCAAAAATAATAAAACTCATTTTTTGGTCTTTTAGAGACAGGGTCTCCCTATAGCCCCTGCTGGACTCAAACTCACAGAGATCCACCTGCCTCTGCCTCCCAAGTGCTAGGATTAAAGGCATGCGCCACCATGCCTGGCTTAAAGATGGTTCTTAGCCGCCATGTGGGTGCTGGGAATCGAACCCAGGTCCTCTGCAAGAGCAGTTGGTACTCTTAATCACTGAGCCATCTCTCCAGCCCAAAACTTGTTTTTAATAATTATCTTTTGAATATAATGATGAGTTAATCAACATGAAGAATAATATACACATACATGATTATCTTAAGGAAATGTACTTTTAAAGCGTAAATACCCCTATCATTACTCTCTTCAGTTTTCTCTGCTGACTATGCAAAGTGCAAGTCCACTTTTAGAACCATCTCAAATCCATGTTGATTAAAGACTGTGCAATGGTCTGAGGCCATTACCAAGCCAGGGGGTGTAGCAAATAGTTTTTAGACCATTCTAGGTACAATATTCCTAAGGAATATACTAGGAATGTGTTTTCTTCTTTCATTAGAGTGGCAATATTATTAGATTGTTCTTACTCTTTCATTTAAGAAAGAAAATTGGTTGGAAGGAGTTCTAAATGATCTAGGTTCCTATAACCAGTAGATTATAAAGTGAGATGAAAAGTACATAGATCAAACTGTTCTCTCTCACATCAGAGTTTTTGATAGTTATTTTTACTGGCTACATAACTATGAAATGAAATCACAAGGAGTTCCTCTTGGGAAAGGAATCTGATCATTTGAAAACTTTGTTAACCTGAGCCTTGTACATTTGTCAAAGCACCAATATTTTCCCCTACACTTTCAACAACTGTGTAAAATGTATGGTAGACATGCTTCACAGATGGGAAATTATGGTTCAATATAATGCTGTGATTGGCTAGAGTTCTCACCAACATCCGTGGTAGATACATGATCAAAAGCTAGCTCTGCTCCTAAATTCCCTTCTACTTTTCACCTATATGCCTCCACGGCAGTGAACATAGGCTTGTCAGGAATTTGCAGGTCAGATCTAAATAAATCTGTAGAAGCAGAGGATCACTGCTACGTAGGTGCAGGTGTGTTTGTGCCAAGTGACAAACGTTAACTACGGGGCAGATGGAATGTCTGGAGCGTTAGACCTGTGTTGTCCAACGGTACTTTCTAAAGTGATGGAAAGACTCCATTTTGCACTGCCCAGTCTGTTACCCACTAGCTATATGTGGTTGTTATGCATTTGAAATGTGGCTTTTGTGAGTGAGCTGGATTTTAATTGTATTTAATCTTAATTAATTGAAATCTAACTGCATGTGGTTAACAGCCACTATATTTGGCACTCATGGGATTATCTTTCTTTACCGTCAGTTTCTAGAGTGGCATTCATCTCTTCTGCTGACACAAACCACCATCCGCTGGTGAGGTCACAGCAGCACCCCACAACTGTGGGCTCTGCCATAGCTTTTGACACCTGTTTCCATTTGTTTCCTAAACATGAACTCATTTAATTAAAAAGGGAAAAGCTGGGCACATCCACATGCCTGTCCGGTCAGCTGCTCTAGAGATAGAGTGCTTGCATCCAGGAGTTTGAGGCCAGCCTAAGCAACCTGGGAAGGAACTAACATATACAATTACAAATTTACAGGTAAAATATTAATATATTTATTGTAAATTAACTTGCCCACACTGATGCATAAGCTTTAAACTTTGCATTATTGTGCTTTTTCACAATACCTTTTCATCAAACAATGTGTCTGTACATTTTTCAATATAGAAGTTTTCTTGGGCTTTGTGGACTGCTGGAACAAAACATAAATTGAGCACTGTATGCACAACAGAAATACATTTCTTGGCATTGTGAAGGCTAGAGCATGCGAGGTCACGTTGCTGGTGGACGGTCTGGTGAGGGTCTGCCTGCATCATTACAGTACTCTTGCTCTCATCACATGATTGGGGGGATGACGGTCCTCAAGGGTCTCTTTGAGGGAAACTAATCCCATTTGTGAGGACTCCACTTTCATAGCCTAATTATGTGCCAAATGTCCTACTTTGTAAAACTGTCATTGTGAGTATTAAGGGTTTTAATAAATAAATTCTGGAAGGACATAAACGTTTAGTAACTAAATTTTAATCAATTGCAGAAGTACACTTAGAAAGAACAAAATAACCTTTGAATTGAGGACACTCTACATAGGTTTGCCAAATATTTTTATGTGTACTTAAGTTGGTCTTTCTGAGTATGACACAAACTTGGAAACAATTAATATTAATTAATATTTCTTTTAAAGCCCATGTGTACGATGTACATGCAGAGCAAACTGTTTCATCATTCACAAACTTATCCTCACATTTTGCCTTTTTTCTTAGTACAGCTTTCCTTGGTTGAAGCATCTTCAGTGGCAAAAGCCACAATTCAACTGACTTAAACAATTAAACGATTAAAGTTGATTTAAACAGTTAAAGATCCAGGGGATGCCACCCTGAGACCACACCACTTCCATTCCTTCTCTATTGATGTTCATCTTAAGCTGTGCCAAAGCAGTAATAAACATCACCAGCATCCAGTTTTATACCTTGTGAGATCACCCCCAGCCATGAAGAAAACATTCTTTTCTTATTCATGTTAACAAAACCCCTGGAATTGAAAATAATTGGTTGGTTCAAGTCACAAGCCTATCTGAATCAGTCCCTGACGCCAACGAGGTCATCACAATTTTTAATTTCTACAAACACCCCTAATGGCTCGAAAATATCATTCTTTCAGCTCCTGATCAGCCACTTCACTTCTTTTTCTTTTAAGTTTATATTTTCAAGGTATATTTTATTGATTTTTGTAGTTCTCATACAATATCTTAATTATATCTAGAACCCCTCCTCTACCTGAAACTTCGTTTCCCACCCAGAGGATTGCATGCATTCTGTCATATATGTTAAGGCCTATCCAGTCGAGTTTGTGTTCCCAGATGTCCCTCAGTGTGTGTTCACCCACTGGAACCTGGTCAGCCTATCTAGCCTCACTCCCTTAAAGAAGATCAACTCTCCCTCACCCAGTATGATCAGCTGCCAATAGTCCCTCAGCTAAGGTTGGGACCTCCTGCCCGTTTCCCCAATTCTATGTTGCTGTTGTTTTATTGAGTTTCCATAGGTCTTGTGTATGCTGCCACCATTACTATAACTTCATATGACCAAGTTCCCAGGAGCCTATAAGAGTGTTTTCTTTTTTTTTTTTTTATAATTTTTTTTTAATTTTTTATTTATTTCTTTATGTGTATCAATGTACTGTCTGCATGCAGGTCTGTGTCGTGCAATGCCGCGGAGGTCAGAAGAGGGTCTCAGATTCCCCTGAAGCTGGAGTTCTCCTGGAATTGGAGTTTCAGACGGCTCTCGGCCGTCATGTGGGTGCTGGGGACCGAACCCGGGTCCTCTGTAAGAGCGGTCGGCGCTCTTAACCGCTAGGCCATCTCTCCAGCCCCAAGAGGGTTTTCTTATAGTCATGAACCACCCCTGGCTCTTAAAATCTTCCTGTGCAATGGTCCCTGAGCCCTGGATGGATGAGGTTTACTGTGGGAGTTCTATCCTGGGATCGGTACTCTTTAGTCTCTATTCCCCTCACTTTGGCTAGTTTTGCCCTTCCGTGTTGATTGCCCTCTGTTGCATGAGGAAGCTTCTTTGATGAGAGTTGATGTGCTCTCTACCCCTTGTTCCACTGTGTTCTATGAGCCTACGTCTTTTTTTTTTTTTTTTTTTTGCCTTTTTGAGACAGGGTCTCCCCATAGCCCCAGCTGGCCTGGAGCTTACTCTGTAGACCAGTCTGGCTTTGAACTCAGAGATCCACCTGCCTCTGCCGCCCCAGTGCTAGGATTAAAGGCATGCACCACCACGCATGGCTAACATCCAACTATATTCAATTCCAGGGGTTTTGCTAACACTAATAAGAAAAGGATGTTTTCTTTATTAGCAATGCTTTTTAAAAATAACATGATTACATTGAAAAATTTTGTATGTGTTGGAGAATTTGCAAGGGAAATGAAAGCCAAACTCAGATTACAGAAATGGGGAGAAAGTGCATAATATTGTTGAAGCTTGGTAGTAGTTTTGTCAGTACCTAATACTCAAAAAGTATAGTCGACATATAGAATTGCAAATTTACATTCTAAAATACAATTAGATATTTTTAGCTTGAGAGTTATATCAGTTCAGTTAATAAAGTACTTACATTTTTAGACTTTCCCAGACTGTGATTTTTTTTATTTTAAGTTGAACTTTATAATACACATAGCATCAAAAAAAAAATAAATGAAACTTGTGATACCAAAACAGCATCAAAATACAGTGATACTTTAACATGGAAATTCCATTTTTTCTCCAAATTGTGTTACTTATATATATACATACATACATACATACATACATACATACATACATAAATATATACATACATACACATATCACCTGAGTTGGAGGATTTTCTTTCTTTCTTTCTTTCTTTTTGCTAAAATATGTCATGTTTTCCCCAAGGAAGAGCTTGAAGGTTCCTCCTTGGCAAGTCCAAACCACCATCAATCCTGCCCCCATGCTCCACACTGGGGTCCCTCCCCACCATGGTCACCCAAATGAAGTCCAACAAACATGTGTCCTGTCTTGATCTTCCTGCATTGGCCTCCATGACACAGCCTGGGTAGTCCAATAATGGCAGTCTACACTCTGAAGAGGCTGAAGTTCCAGCAGCCTCTCAGTTCACAAGCTGGATATCTCAGTAGTCCCCATCTATTTGAAGGTTTGAAGGATTCTCAAGTTTTATATCTGAAGTACAATTTCTCAGACCTTACTGATTATTTATTTCTGGTTATATTTTCCTTTCAAATGCTTAAGGCCACACAGTTAGCCCAGATTAACCAAAGTTTCTGTTTTCTCAAGGTCAGATGAGGATCTGGTCCTCAAGGGTCACTCAGGGTTTTGTTTTTTGTGTTGTCGTTTTTTTTTTTTTTATATGGGATGTGTAGCTAACTTTCTTCTACAGCATTCTTTTAATTATTTTTAAATTTTATTTTATTTTTACTTTATATGTATGAGTGTATTGTCTGCTTGTATTTAAGTATACCCATGCCATGCAATGCCCGCAGAGGACAGAAAAGGGCATTGGATTTCCTGGAACTGGAGTTATAGACAGTTGTTAGCTGCCATGTAGGTGCTGGGAACTGAAGCTGGGTCCTCTGCAAGAGCAGGCTGTACTCTAACCACTGAGCAATCTCTCCAGCCCCTCTACAGCATCCTTAAATCTTACAAAGAGGTGGAGTGAGCTTATCTGGCAATCCTGGTCATGTGACCACTTCTGTCCAGGGCCAGGATCAATTCCACCTAAAGTATTTGACTTGTGTTGTAGGTAAAAGAGTTCTCTCTATATAGAAAAATCAGAGGTGTTCCCAGAAGAAATCTGTGCATATGAGCATGTGAATATAGCAGATGTTACAAGTCGATAGCGACATCATGGAACCTTGAGATCCAAGTAGACATTATAAAATGAAAAAAAAATCAAACTACAAAGTCGATAAGCTGATCCTCAAGTTCTGCCATCTACTATCTTGGTCTAGTTACTGTATAGTTTACTCTTCCTTTCCTTTTCCATAAACAGCAGCCTTCTTCCTGGGGTTCTGGCAATTGCTAGATAAAGCTTAGGGCTTCCTCAGAAAATATTTTCCCACTCTGTTTGTTAATAAAACCTGTGAAATGGTGGACATGAGCTGCCCTTGAAACCAGCACCCCTTTCAAGAGTGGCACAAAATATAATAGCCTGAGGAGTTTTAATGTGTAGACGAGCGTCAGATGTGGAGGAACAAACTATTATTTGCAGTCAGAGTAGGGCTTTCATTCCCAAATGCAATTCACATTTTCACTTTGATCAGTAGAAGCAGAGAGAGCTTGGTCTCTGTTCACATGAGAGAGTGCTTTGATGAATCTTTGAGGTGACACTCTTTCCTACTTGATCTTTAAAATTCATTCCCCTCAGAACGCAAAGCATCGAGAGCTAGTGGTTCTTTTAGCCGGACTGGAGGCTGCTGAACCCATCTTCATAATGGGATTTAGGGCTGAGGTTAGCTTTTTCCCTTTTATGGCTCATCACTGATAAAACTTGATTGTTTAATTTTTTCCTGGACATTCAGTTACTGGAAGCTCTTGGCCAAACTCTGCAATGAAATATCTCTCAAAGTACCAGACTGATGGCTTCTAAGTCTGGTGCTTTTCATCACAGAGACCTTGGTGAAACAGATCTGTCCTTCAGGAAACATCATCCTGGGGTTCTGCCTTTTTAAATGTGAAAGCCAGCTAGAAAACTTAAGCCAGGAAGGTTAGACTTTCTTTTGTGTGTCTTTTCAATTAACATGTCTAGTTCTTGAATTTGATCTAAAAATAAATGCTCTTGGGTTGAAATATATCAGGGCATTACCTGACCTCTCAAGACAGATCCAGGTCTGTATCCTGTTCTTAGGAAAGGCAATGAGAAGAAGCACAAAGGACCAGGAATATTTCATTGTGTTCAGCGTGCAGGTGTCCTGCTTCTGATGATGAATGAGATCATTTGCAGTAATAGCAGAGGTAGTGCTAAATAACAGTGAACACCGGAGCCTGTGTTTGCTCCTCTGTAGTTGTCCTTCAATCCATCTGATGTGCTTAAGGAAAAAGTCCAGGTAAAGAGCATGGTCTACCTAGCACCCCTTCATTATCAACCATCTCCAGTGTTTCCAATCAAAGAACTCCTTAGAAGAAAGACAGTATCTACCTAGAGAAACTATGTTTTTATTGATCATAGAGCCTATAGGGAGATTATATATTTTTTTTTCATTAAACTAAAAAAAATCCCAGTTTACATGTGGTGCACTATGTTTTAATTTTGCTGTGTATGTGAATATACCCATAATGCTGTTGTCAAAATTAGGATCTTGTGGGGCTGGAGAGATAGCCTGGTGGTTAAGAGCACCAACTGCTCTTGCAGAGGACCTGGGTTTGATCCCCAGCACCCACATGGTGGCTAAGAACTGTCTGTAACTCCAATTCCAGGAGAACTCCAGTTCTAGGGGAATCCAAGACCCTCTTCTGACCTCCACGGCATTGCACAGCACGGGTGCACAGACCTACATGCAGATCGTACATTCATACACATACAAAAATAAATAAAATTTTTAAAAAATTTTTAAAAATTAGGATCTTGCTCATGTTAGGCCAGTGACCCACCATTGAGCCATATGTCTAGTCTTATTTCCTGTGTTCTTTCAACATTTTATTTATTATTTATGTGTGTGTGCACATGTGAGGCACATACAGGTGATGGCATGCATGTGGAAGTCAAAGGACAACCTTGTGAAGTTGCTTCTCTCTTTCCATCCACCATGGATCCTGGGGATGAAGATCTAGTTGTCAGGCTCATGCAGAAAGTGCCTTTTCCAGCTAAGCCATTTTCCCCAGCCCTGAATTCTGATGTTTGAAACCTCAATTGGAGATCTTTGCTTCACTTAAACTCATACTGTTTGTTTAGCCACGGGGTGTTTGTTTGTTTGTTTGTTTGTTCTTTTTGCGAGAGTCTCCCTGTAGCCCCAGCTGTCCTGGAACCCACAAAGATCCGCCTGCCTCTGCCTCCCGAGTGTTAGGATTAAAGGCATGCGCCACCACGGCCGGCTTGGCTTTTTCTTTATCAACCAAGAATCCACAGTTCCTTCAGTTCCTTCAGTAACTTTTTTATATTATTTTTTATGTGGGTGTATTGCTTGCATGTATTTAAATACACCCATGTTGTGCAATGCCTGAGGAAATCAGAAGAGGGTGTCTGATCCCCTGGAACTGGAGATAAGGATGGTTGTGAACCGCCATTGGGGTGCTGGGAATGGAACCCACGTCCTCTGTAAGAGCAGCCAATGCTCTTAACTGCTGAGCCATCTCTCCAGCTCCTCTTGGTTCCTTTTGTGATGTGGGTTTAGGGAAATCTGTACAGGGCCCAGCCACATAACCTATAGTAGATGAGCAGTTAAATGCTGAGGAAGCCTCCTCCAAGCCGCATCTGATGGACATTCAGACCAAAAGGAACATTTAATGGGAACAGTTGCTCTTATTAAATGAATTTATTCATTCACTAAATTATACTTTCCAAAGGAAGAAACATAACTCAAGAAAGAATGTTTATCTGACAAAAAATAAATAAATAAAGCCTGGGTGAGAGAGGACTGCTGTATATCAAAACATCAAAACGTGTTCATTTCCCTTCTCTTCACCATGTCTTTGACTTGCCACAGCAGGTGCATAGGCGTAAAGGCTCCTGAATAAGGAAAACTGAGATCCAGTCAACACACAGCAAATACACCCCTTCCCACTGCCTCCCTCTCACGTACACACACACTTCCTTCACTGGGATATGATATGTGAGCTATCATCTCTGAGTTACATACAAGCTTTGCTTCCAGTAAGAATAACCATCCCTGGATAGAGTGATAGCTCAATCAATAAAACATTTCTCATGCAAACAGGAGTACCTGAATTCTATCCACAGAACACACATACAAAGGCCAGACATTATAGTGCGTATTTATAATCCCAGCAGTAGGAGGTGAAGGCGGCCAAGATCCTTGCAGCTTGCCAGCTAGCCAGCCTAGCATTCTTGGTGATCTCCAGGCCAATGAGAAACTCTGTCTGACAGAACAAAGTGGACTTCATCTTTATGAATGATACCTGAGACTGACCTCTGTTCTTTATATGTAAGTACATGCATGTGGGCCCATGCACTAAATACATACATACACATACAGTTGTAAGCATGCACACACACACATACACACACACACACACACACTCATAAGATATTACTCATCACTACTTCAAAGACTTACATTCTTTCTTTAACACTTATATTAGACATCACTTTTTCATTGTAACGGTCTTTGGAAACACTTTGCTTTGTTTGGTCGCCAGTTCTACTACTCGTCGGCTGTGTAAACACAGGCAAGTTGTGTAGCCTTCCTTTGCTTCCTCTCCACCTCTCTAAAATGGAGCAGCAATCGTGCCTGCATCCCAGAACTATCATGAGGCTTGAACGATGTTAACAAATGCAGTTTGCTTAGTACACTCCCTGGCTCACAGTAAGTGTGGCAGAACTGTTACACTTTCAAACATACTCATTTTACTACCTTGCTGATCACATGATCACATTGATTGCAAATGAATTACACCTATTATTAAACAGAGAGCCTCAGCAGCATGCACTGGAGTTTACTCAATTTCTTCTCTGCCCCAACATAGCACCAGGAATGCAATACCTGTGTGCTTAGCTGAACAACTTCCAAATGTGTCTAGATGATTCATCTGTTGCTATCACAGCTACAAATCACTGACAATACTTCTACAATAATGATAACAACTCTTAATCATTGAGCATTTACTTTGTACCTCCCATTGACCTGGGTTTTAGTCTTATGACCCTTTAAGTCTTATGACCCTTTTCAGTTTTATGACCCTTTAAGTAGAATCATTAAATAGAAAGAAGTTAGTTAATGCTATGCCCAAGATCCTATAGAAAATTCAGGTTTTGAAGCTGGAGTCTCCTGACTTCAGAGATTTCATTGTTAACAACTATGTTTTAACAATTCACCACTCAAGAAATTCATACTATATATATTGTAATTCATACTATATATAATATATGTCATCAAGTGCTGTTAATTTATCTCAGATAAGCTCTTAAATAAAGCTCACAATGATACCAAGCATGCAGTCATCATTTTTATTAGTAAGAAGATTTCCACTAGTAGTTACAAAAGGATGAAATAATCTTAAGTAAAACAATAGCTTGCATAGCTTCCATCTAAAGTGTCCAAATGTCCAGTTAGCTTCAGGTACTCCTGAACTTAGCCTACAAGAGCTCAAGACCTGGCATCATCGAAACCACTACTTGAGTGAACCCTTTGCCTATCAAGCAGGACCACTCCAAGTGGGGATGCTGAATGCACAGGTTCAGAATATACCTGTTTAGCAACCTCACCAGAGAGAGAGCTGCTGCTTTTCAAAGAAGACATTGAGCTCCCAGAACTAACTCCTTGGTTTCATCCATTCATGTCTGAACCAGTCACTGAGACAAGGAAAGGAGTAATGTACAGAGTTGTGACCAAGACACCCTGAAGATTGAGAGACTGAGGCAAGGTTATTTCCCTAAAGATTAGCCCAACTACTGGGATTAAAGAGGGAAGTGGAATTATCGCTAGCAAAAAGGAGGGTCTATGACAGATGATCCTGAGGTTTAGGAGTCACTTATTTGTTCCCAAAGCTTCTGGACCTTTACATGACAACAACTGTTGCACACAAATTTAACTGCTAATCATCTTGATCTAAAACACAGCATAGGGAGGGCTTCTTAGATTGTTGCTATTATATATAGTCTGAGTGTGTGCTCATGGAGGTTTTCCATTGACACCCAGCCACTGATATGATCATGTCAGTAGATGCGAGCTATGGATAAAAATCAGACCCAAATTAATTAGTGCCCTCTCCAGAGATTGAAGAACTCTTGTGTCTTTCTCTGTCTTGCAAAGATGCAGTTTGCCTTTCATCTGAATTTCACATTAAGCCATGTTTCACCAATGATTCTTGTTTATTTCTTTGGAAAAAGTTGTCATCTCAAAAAGTAGAATGAGAATGGTTTCTGAGCTGGAGACTGGGGCTGGAGCCAGCTTGAAAGCTCGGAGCATGAGGGAAAGCAAAGCTCCTGAAGACCTGTCTTCGCAGCACATCATATCAATTCACAAAGGTTTTCAGACCCTCTGCCTGTGGCTCAGTCAGTAGGGGTAGGTTTCAGCTTGACACTGGTAAGACAGAAAATAACATTAAAACAACCAAGAAATATTATCAGCCTTTCCTCCAGCTGCAGTTTCTCCCTTTCTTCTTTGATGGCTGACATTCCATCTTCCAGGTTTTTTTTCCTTGAGCAACGCCCAACCCTCAGGAAATTCTCTCCCCTGGACAGCATTTCAATGTGCTGTCCTCTTCTGCTGGAAGCCTACCAGAGACCACCAAATGAATCTTAATCACTTACTAAAATTGAATTGAGCTTCTCTAGACCATAACAATTAGTGTTACTCCACTGTGAGCAGAACTGGATTGTAATTAAGAAAACCCAACATCACCACTGACACTGAAGTGTTCCCGGAAAATGCCTGATTTACATACAGCTGTGTTGTCCTGTATCTTCGGCATCTGGTGTCTCATGAAGGACAGTCTGGTTGTGCATGTGAAGTGGAGGGAGACATAAAAATAATGACAGAAAGCCACCCTCAGAGCTGCCAATCAGCCAGATGAATGTCTGAATTTTAATTCTAAAATATCCTTTCTTCAAGCATTGTGAATATTCAGTGGTAAATTAGCGGAAGATGACAGTGTTCTGGCATTAGAAGCCCATACATCTGGATCCATCCATTCATTCAGTACATCCATAAATGTGTTCATTGAGTGCATTGGTATCACACAGAAATCTATTTGGCAACAAGTTAACAGGATGCCCATCTTCAGGCACATGAATAGGACCCAATTCTTGTAGAAGAAACCCCAAGGCATTGGTCCTCAACATGAGTTTAGCAACCTGAGCATCAGGATTATGGCGATTTTTACAAGCTTCCTTTTAGGATAGTTGACAGCTATCATCTTTATGTTCAATAGACTAGAAGTTGGAAGACTGAAAGCCAGGCAGTTGGCAAATGCTTATTTCTGACAGGAAATGAGACCCCTTCAGAGAACATTCTCCTTAGCCTAAAAAACCTTAAATCGCTTTCATAGCTCAGAATTGCATCATCTGTGCATCCTCACCTACAAGGTAATTACTTTGATGTCTAATTTGAGGGTAGGAATTATAATAGTAGAAGGGGCTGCAAAATGGCTTTTCCATAGCCAGTTTACAGCTCTGCCCACAATTTCTGTGTGTCAGGTGCTCTGTGTAGAACCTTAAATACACAGCTGGAAGTGTGAGGCCTGACATCCAGTAATGCACAGCTTAGTGTGGAGACAGACAGGGAAGGAAAAGCTTAAGTCTATGAAGAAAAAATATGACAGAAAACTCAAAGAAAGAAGACTCAAGTGTAGTCAAATATGGGCAGTCATGAAAAACTTCAGTGTCCAGGGACAGTTGGCTATCTGTCATGTTGTTTAGTGCTTTCTTGTACAAATTGTTTTCTTGTTCATGAGAGAGTCAGTAACAGAATGATTCAAGGAACCAAGACAGTCAGCACTCATAAGGGTCAGGGTGAAAAAAATCTGTAGAGAGTTTGGACCCAGTGAAATTTGTTTGTTACTTTTTTGGAGTACAAACAATTGTGTGATTCTGAGATGAATGCCCTTCAATGAGTCAAGAACAAACTCATAGTTGTTCAGATTTTTCTAGAAAATCGAGGATCTAGCTGTGGAGGGTTTGTGACCAGATGATTTCCTGTGCTATCTACCAGGGTTTTTCCATCTAGCTTATTCTGGTATGATTCATTTCTCTCAATACATTCTCACTGAACATAAGCATCTAAATTGAAGTTGCAGGAAGTTAAGGGTCTATACTACATTACCCAGTGGCAGGAAATGTTTACAGGCAGTGAGAGTACTGTGTGAAAAGCTGAAAGGAACAGTCAAGGTCTGGAGAATGGAATGGCATTCAATGGTGCCATATTGAAAAGAAAATTCCAATTATTTTTTCTAGTCAGTTTTAATGGTATTTCAGAAGTAACACTTAAGCCAGGATTTGGGTACCTAATGCATATCTTATGAGAAGTGTGTCTGTGTGTCTGTGTGTGTGTGTGTCTGTGTGTCTGTATGTGTCTGTGTGTGTGTCTGTGTTTTTGTGTGTGTATATGTGTCTAGCATAAGTGAGTTCCAGAGACATTAGAGAAAGGGAGAAACTGGGGCAAAGAAGACAGCAGACACCAGCCACAAGCTATCTTTTCCATTTAATTCAAAACATGAACTCTGAAATTTAATGTTTAGTCTTCTTATCTGTCAACATTGGCAGTGAAATCAAGCTATTAACAATCACCGTGGAGGAGAATAAAACAGACTCTTTAAGTGAGCTTGGGGGGCTTAAGCTGCAGCTTTTTGACCTTTGCATTAATTCTATTTTATAATTTCGTAGGATAACCATGATTATAAAACAAGAATATCTTCCTTAATCAGTGAAGGAAGCAGTGATTCAGGTACCGGAAAACAAACCTCACGATAAGTTGCTTAACTCCTTATTTTGAAGGTTATCATTAGCATATAATAATTATACATAATGGATTTTATTTTGACATTTTCAAACATAAATAATGTGTTTTGATCATATCCCCCCCCCCACGCTCCCGGGTTCCCCTCGCCCTGCCTACAATCCTCTTTCCTCTCCCACTTAGTTAGTCTTCTGGCTTCATGTCTGGTTTGGTTCAGTTTGGAGAATTGTGTAAGAGAAAATCAAATCACTTGGCTGCTATTTTCTACCTCTCAAGGGGTTGACAGCAGAAGATAATTCATTCCAAAGAGATATTGGCTGCATCTTGAAAATGGCAGAAATAAGCAATCAAGGAATTATTTTGATATTTCAAACACAAATCAAATTAGATCTGAATGCTCTGTGATCCTGGGTTACACATTTCATCCGCACATGAAAGTCAAATTATGTTTTCTGAAGTTAAATTAATTGCAGCAAACCCAAAGGCATCAGTCTTCCCAAGAGACAAAGGAGCAGAGCAGTATTACGTCATGTTTTTCTCTGTTTTTAGAGACACCTGCATGAATCCATTCCCAGGTGTCTGTGAAATGGGCAAGTGCAGTGCTCAGAGCCACCGGCTGCTTTGATCCCAACTTCACCCTCCCAAGAGCTCCCTGTTCTTAGTTGTAATTCACTCAGTCACCCACGACATCCTAATGAAATAAGAGAAACATTGTGTCTCATCCAATTCCCCAGGATTTGGCTGCTCAGGTAATAGGTAAGCTCAGGGTTAGAGACACTTCTGCCCTGGTTGTCACCAATCTTTAGAGCTCTGAAGTGGCCTGGGAGGTCTTGTGGGCTCTGTTCTTTCTCCCTTGTCTAAAGTCTCTGTCAGCACCAGGAACATCTCCCTGGGACTTTGAACTTTCCTTTAATCTAATCCATTTAGAAAATGACTCACAATTTATTGAATAAAGTGGAGAAAATTGATACCTTTTCATTAGGCTGACAAAGTCTTTTCCACTGCTTGCATCTGAAATGTGTTTTCTATTTAAATTTTATTTATATCAATCTTCTCTAGTGGGAGTGAGATTAAAATGAAAGACCTTACAATCTGCGTACCACTGTCCCATTACTGCCAAGACTGAGTGCTGGTTTTGCAAATGAAGCTGTTGCCAGGAATTTTCTGGACATAATTTAATATTTGGGATCAGTTGCAAAGTGGAATAAAGCAAAAGTGAAATTTTAATATATCAATAACTATAAAAGTGATTACTTTGCATATGAAAAGAAGAATGGGTACTTAGCTGACATTATTTGATTATATAAAGTATAGCAATTTTAGCAAAAACTATATTATAAAGCCTAATGCATTTGTGAAATACTTTTGAAAACTGAGGAATACTTGCATTCCAATATAGTCCTCCAAGGAGTCCTTTCCAAAGTTGTAACAAAACATATCTAAATGTAACAATATGTGTCTGCCACAAAGGATCATGGGTAATGTTTATTCTCCTTTTGATATTTATATATGCCCTGAATGTTAGAAAATAATACATATTGCTTTTAGAATCAGGAAAAAGGAATACAAAGTGGGGGGTTTTATGGCTGACAAAAGGAAGAATATTGGTAACATTTGTAACTCTACAATATAAAAAAATTTCTATGCAGTATAAACTTCTCTTCCTTTTAAATGTTCTAAATGTGGAATAATAATTTGAAGATTCAGGGTATGTGTAATAGGGCATCCACATTCATGTAATAGGCGTGGCTTCTCTTAACCACTGATTAAAAATCATGTACCTGAAGCACTTGCTGTACAGCACACAGACCACAGATAAAATCCCCAGTGCCACATGAGAGCCCAGCTGTGATCCCAGTCCTCTGGAGGCAGAGGCACAGGCAAGCTGACCAGTTATACTAGAGCAAGCTGACCAGTTATACTAGCTGTCTTGGCAAGGCCCAGGTTACAGAGAGACCCTGCCTCAATGTATAAGATAGAGAGTGACTGGGCTGGAGAGATGGCCTAGCAGTTAAGAGCGCCGACCGCTCTTGCAGAGGACCCGGGTTCAATCCCCAGCACCCACATGGAGGCCGAGAGCCGTCTGAAACTCCAATTCCAAGAGAACTCTAGTTCCAGGGGAGTCCGACACCCTCTTCTGACCTCCGCAGCGTTGCACGTCACGGGTGCACAGACTTGCATGCAGACAATACATTCATATATATACGGAAATAAATAAAATTAAAAAAAAAAGATAGAGAGTGACTGAGGAAGAGACACAGGCAGGCTCTGGCCTCTGCAAGCATAGAGAAACATACACACACATGCACACACACATCACACACCACACGCATGTGCACATGCACACACATACACATGCAAGCACATCTGCACACACATATCAGTTCATCAGTTCACACACATGTGAACACACACCATACATGCACACATATGCACACATGCACAAGTACATCTGCACACACATATCAGTTCACACACATGTGAACATACACACTACACATACATACACAAAAACAGTTGTGATTAGTCAAATGCAAAAGCACATTTAGCAGAACTTGATTCTAAAGGAAGCATGTTCAGTGCAAGCACGACCAGCCTCTGGGGTGTGGCTCTTTAGTGGACTCAGGGATGGAGTTACCATGAAGCTAAATTGTAGAGTAAGCCTGACTATGGGGTCAATGTCCAGCCTGAAGAGGAGATTCTTATTACTGACAGGGGATAGAAGTGTCCCCTTGAGCTGGTGAGGGTGTCTGAATATTGTCACTGGAACAGACAGCTCTTTTCACAGTAGCAACTATTCCCAGATTGACTCAAGACAGCTCATGACAAGTAAAGGACTGGTTTTGCTTGTTTGCTGTCTTGTTTTACTTTAAAATCAATGTGAATTTGCCCCTTTAATGTGCTTATTTGTTTACTATGAACTAGTTCATTTAGTAGTGATTTCACCAATAAGGAATCCTCCTACCACCACCACTTTTACCTACATTAGATCCACTTATTTTACCTGAAAGTATGCTGTATTTCTATGGACAGTTTGTCAAATGATAATATGTAGTCTTTGTAGCCATTATGTAGCTTCCATAAGAAATTCTACAGGTAGCTGGAGGCTGGGAATTGTGCCTTTCTAACTTATGTCTATGACAAAAGATAATGCACAGCTCTTGAATGCATAAAAGATAACATTTTCTCCAAATGCCTTCAAGAAAGGTCACCACCCAAAGAAATTGTATCTCCCTTACTTTGCGGTTCTAACTCCTGCTTATTTTACATTCCCCATGTTTTAGTTTGCTTTCAATCACTGTTACAAAACACTCTGACCAATAACAACTTGTGGAGGAAAGGATTTATTTGGCTTACATTTCCCTGGTTACAGTTCATCACTGTGGGAGCCCAAGGTAGGAACTCAGGGCAGGAACCTGGAGGTGGGACTGAAGCACAGGCCATGAAGGAACACTGCTTACTGGCTTGCTCCCCTGGCCCATGCTCAGCCTGCTTTCTAATATAATACAGAACCACCTGCCTAGAGGGGCACCACCCACAGTGGGCTGGGCACTCCCACATCACTCACAATCAAGAAAATACTCCACCATTATGGCCACGAGCAAGTCCAATGGAAGAGGCCATTCCCCCAATGGTGGCTCTCTCTACCCAGATATGTCAGGTGGATAAGAAAAGCTATCTAGCACATCCTACTTTTACAAACATCCTTATTGAGGTAAAATACCTATTTAGAAAGTGCTAGGAAGGAATTTGTAGAAAGAATACAATAATAGCCAAACCTATCATCAACTACTAATTCCATATATGTTATTATATATATATATATATGTGTGTGTGTGTGTGTGTGTGTGTGCGCACACATGTGTGTGCACATGTGTGTGTGTCCATATATACAAGAACTAGAATAAACAAGCTCTGAAGATAAGTTGTGAAAGCTAGGTGAATATAATTAGATGAATACATAGATAAATAATAATTCCCATGTGTTGAGTAAAATGTTTATTACGCAACCAGATGACAGAGATGGCTCTGTGGTTAAGAGTACCGCCTGCTCTTCCAGAGGACCAGAGTTCAGTTCCTAGCACCCATATCAGGCATCCCACAACCACTTGTAACTCCAACTCCATGGAATCCAATGTCTCTGGCCTGCATGGGCACCTGAACTCCTAAGCATATACTCCCACCCTGACCCCCACATACACATAATTAAAAATAATAACAAATAAATATTTTTGAAATCCCAAAGTCAACTCCAGATGGATTAAAGACCTCAACGTGAAACCCCAAACTCTGAAGGTGATAGAAGAAAAAGTTGGCAGCAGACTACAAGACATAGGCGTAGGAAAAGACTTCCTAAATCAGACAGCAGCTGTGCAGGAATTAAGGTCGACAATTGACAAATGGGACCTCATCAAACTCAAAAGCTTCTGTACATCAAAAGAAACAATCAAGGAAGTGAAGAGAAATCCCACAGAGTGGGAGGAAACCTTCACTGCAGATACATCTGACAAAGCATTGATTTCCAGAATATATAAACTACTCAAAAAACAAAGAAATTCAAAGAAAAAAGAAAACAAATGACCACTCATAGATGGAGCAAAGAAACGAACAGAGACTTCACAAGTAAGGAATTAGAGATGTCTCGAGAAACCTCAAGAACTGTTCAACATCACTAATCATTAAGGAAATGCAAATGAAAACACTTTAAGATATCATCTTACTCCAATAAGACTGGCTTGGATCAAGAAAACAAATGATACCAGTGCTGGAGAGGTTGTGGGGAAAGAGGGAACACTCATCCACTGCTGGTGGGAATGCTAAACTCATACAGCCACTATGGAAAGCATGTGTGGAGAAACCCTTGGAAGACTTGGAATTGAATTTGCCACCTGACCCAGCCATACCACTCCTGGCATGTACCCTCAAGACTTACCGCCACCACAGAGATACATGCACGGGCCCGTGTTTATTGCAGCTCTCTTCACAATAGCAAGGAGCTGGAACCAACCTAAATGCCCCTCAAGACTGACGAGTGGATAGAGAAAATGTGTACATCTACACAATGGAGTTTCTATGCAGCAGTAAAGAAAGGACATCACGAGCTTTGCAGGAAAATGGCTGAGCTAGAGGACATCATGCTGAGTGAAGTAACACAGTCCCAGAAAAACAAACGACGAATGGTATCCCCTCATATCGTAGAATGCTAGTGCCAATTACCCAGTTGTAAGCATTTCCTGTGTAGGGCCCCCTGATAACTTTTTGTACAAAGCAGTTGGGCGTAAGGCATTTTGGAACACAACAACAACACCACAGAAAAGACTGCATCAAAGAACTGACTGAAACAGTGACATTCTTGCTTCAAAACAGTCAACTTCCCATGGAAAATATTGAAGACTAAGAGATGAATAAGCATTGTTTGGCAGAATGCATGAGCTCTGGCGGGGGTGGAGGAATGGGCGGGAACAGGGTCTAGAGTTTGTTAAAAAATAAAATAAATATAATTAAATTTATGTAAAAGATAAAAATTAAAATAAAAAAAATCCCAAAGTTTATAAGGCATTATGTTAAGTCCTTTATTTCGCCTGACTTTTCAATAACCAACTGCGGTTTACTGAAGAACCTTAGTCTAGAACCAGGCACATTTGCAAAGCCATGCTGCAAACAAGTGTTGCAGATAAAGACTCAAACCTGGGCCCCTCTTCCACTAATACTTCACTTAGTATATATCTCAGAGCTTAACAATTCATAATGCCTCCAGATTAGATCATGTCCTTAATAATGTGTTCATAGGAAAGAGGGCATTTGGAGTAACTGTATAGGCATGGTGTTGAATGCCTTTCATTTCCTGTTTGCTTTAATAAAGACAGTAATGCACAGGGAGTCAGTTTAGGTCCTTTGAGAGAAAGCATTGTAACAGCTGTTCCAACAACCTGTGAGGAAAAGGAAGGTTGGAGCTGTCCCATCCCTGATGGAGTTCTAAACATTGCTTTAAACTGCATGACAGGTTGCATAAAAATAAGGCTGGAAATTTGTTTTGATTGATGTCCTTATAATCTACTTCTGGGGACATGAAAGCTATCATCTGTTCAACTACTTCATTTATGCTTAGACTCTCATAAGTCATAGGAACAAGCTGAGAGTTGGGCATCATATCAAAGAACAGTCGCTTACTCTCCAACTTTGTGAAGGACTGCCTTTTCTGCATGGAATTTTATTCATTGGTTGTCTAATAAATGATGACAGCAGTGAAGATGAGAGCTAATATTTATTGAGCATTTACTGGATGCCCCAGTCTCCCTCAGGGCTCCAAATGTATTTTTCTTTTTTCTTTATTTTTTTTTTCTGGTTCTTTTTGAAGACAGGGTCTCCCTATAGCCTCCGACTGTCCTGGAACTCACTCTGTAGACCAGGCTGGCTCAAACTCAAAGGATCATGCCCTTGCTTCCCAGTGTTAGCATTAAAGGCGTGCGCCACCACAACGGCATTTTATTTATTTCTGTATGTGTATCAA
>VZQC01011187.1:572764-637851 GCA_009823505.1 Rhizomys pruinosus | reverse complement strand
TGCAACGCCGCGGAGGTCAGAAGAGGGTCTCAGATTCCCCTGGAACTGGAGTTCTCCTGGAATTGGAGTTTCAGACGGTTCTTGGCCACCATGTGGGTGCTGGGGATCGAACCCGGGTCCTCTGTAAGAGCGGTCGGCGCTCTTAACCACTAGGCCATCTCTCCAGCCCCTGTCTCATATTTTATCTAGTCATTGTAAGTTGATAACCTGCCTTGAGCTACCCATGCCATTCAGCTTTGAATGCAGTGAGATGGCTATCTCTGAGGAGCATAAAGCATAGTTCCATCAGCATTCCATTGTTGTCCACTCCCAAGAGGAGGACAGCCAAGGGGTGACAGTTACTGACCATACCGTTCTCCCCAGTGCTCCTCACAGTTTGTTCCACTCTCCTCCATCTTTTAGTTCTATTGCAGGAGCCCAAAATCAAGCCCTTATCAGAGTGAGGCACAATGGCCTGTGCCTGTAATTCCATCTACTTGAAAGGCTGAGGTAGGAAGACAGCAAGTTCAAGCCAAACCTAAGCAGCACAGAAAACAAGAGAAACAACAAATGCACGTATGCCTTCTCTTCTAAAGGCAGGGAGAGATAACTGGCATTTCTGCTCTTTGTTTCTTCTTCTGACAAATTCATCTCGCCCAAGTACTCTTTGGTCATGTCTTCCTTTTGCTTATGGAATCTAGGTTCTAGAATATTCAGTGAACTTCCTCTACCCAAGAAAAGAAACAAACAAAATTACAAGGTTCTTGCTTTCAGAAGCTTTCAGAACATTATGAAAATGTTCCTATTTCTTTTTTTTAATAATAGGATATAAGTAATGAATACAGGCATCCTTCATGTAAAACCAATTTGCAAGTAGCTATGCCCAAACTTATACAGCCCGAGGCCCCCATTGTCCAGCTGGGGAAGCTTATATGTACTATCATGTTGATCAAATAAGAGTCACATTTTAACCAATGTTGTTTAATATAGTTGGCTGAGAAACATCTTAAAAGGTGTTCAACATCTCTAATAATTAAGGAAATGCAAATTAAAACCACCTTAAGATACTATCTCACCTTGATAAGGCTGGCAAGGATCAAGAAAACAAATGATGCTAAATGCTGGAGAGGGTGTGGGGAAAGGGGAACACTTATCCACTGCTGGTGGGAATGCAAACTTGTACAACCTCTATGGAAAGCAGTATGAAGAACCCTTCAAAGACTCAAAATGAGCATACCACCTGACCCAGCCATACCACTGCTGGGGATATATCCACCAGACTCTTCATACCACAGAGATACATGTATAGCCATGTTCATTGCAGCTCTCTTCACAATAGCGAAGAGCTGGAACCAACGAAAATGCCCCTCAACTGACGAGTGGACAGAGAAAATGTGGTACATCTACAGAATGGAGTTCTATGCAGCGGTAAAGAAAGATGACATCATGAAATGTGCAGGTAAATTGATGGAACTGGAAGAAATTATCTTAAGTAAAGTAACACAGTCCCAGAAAAACAAACGACGAATGGTATCCCTCATCTGTAGATGCTAGCACCAATAACCCAGTTGTAAATATTCCGTGTGGGGAGTGATGCATATTGGAAAGAACAACAACAATAGAAAAGACTGCAACAAGAACTGATTGAAATGGTGACTCTGGTGGGATGGGAGGGTTCGGAGGGGGACAAGGGTCTACATTAGATTAAGGTATAGTTAATTGATGTGAGTTTAACAGGTATCCAAATTTGCCCAAATTTTCCTATTTCTACTCTCCAGTGTCAGCCTGCTCTTTTAGCAAAATGATATAGTTACTTATAGAAGCCACTATGTCCATTTGTGTTTCATTCTCACCAAATGCTGTTAATAGTGCACCTATTTGAGAAACCCAACCTAAATTCTAAAGCTGGAGAGCAAAGACCTACCTGTCATGGTCTTTAGCTTTCTCGCTCTCAGTAAGTCAGTAGTGTTTAAACATCTCCAGAGTCAAGCACTGCCTTGTTGAGATGATAAAGGGGAGTGCCCTTGCTCAATACAACGTTTATTTGCTGTATTTATTAAGCCTATTCCCTATTGATATCACACTACAATTGCCTCACCAGGGACCATACTAATAACAGCAGGCACAGAAAAGGGGTCCCGCCCTGACTATGATTTACATTAAAGGATGAATTGGTTCACCTGTTACACTATCTTTTGCTCTATAGCAATAGCATCTAGTATAAGGTAGAAATCCGAGACACGATTAAAGAGGCTTTGGTGACTTTAAGAAGCTTTCAAGAAGGCATGAACACTCTTGAAAGAGCTGCACATCAGATATTCCCTGAGCATTCACAGAGCAAATCCCAGAACCCCCAGGCTAAAAAGGACCTTAAAGATCCTCTTTCATAATCACTATGGATAAGAGGAAGTCAGTTTTGGGGGTGATGTTTAATTAACTGGGTTCATCTACAGGATGAAAAGTCCTTGTTGCAGTTAACACGTCTTCTTCAGAGCATCTCATGACTTCCAAAACTGTTCACTGGTAGGAATTTCAGTTAAAATGTTGTAACTAATGGAATCAAGCAATACATAGCTCAGACCAGGAGAAAAGCAAGTGTGTTAAAGCTAATTTCACAAGAAATTAAATGTTTTTATTTTCCATATGTGTTTCCTTGACATGAAATTATTTTCAGCAGTTATATGGCAAAGAAAATTCACTAACTCAGCAATCAATAATTTGTTTTAAGTTGTCTGCATTCTGAACACAAAACTATCAACGAGCTAGCACTGTAAGGATTTTATTTAAGATGACCTGGAATCTAGTGTGAACTACTTCCTTCCTACTTGTCTAAACTAGGAAAAGTTAACCACTCAGAGTCCAGTTTTCTCTTCTGTAAAATAAGATCTTAATTAATAGTAATTTATTTTTACTGTTGCCAAGAAGATGATGATGTCATACATTTAAAGTTCCTAGTTCAAGGGCCAGGAGTAGGTGCACACATCTCTAATTTCAGCACACAGGAGGTGGAAATGAGACAACCACAAGCTTGAAGCCAACCTGGTTACAATAATGAGATTCTATCTCAAAAAAAAAAATTAAGTACATAATACAGGGACCAGAGAGATTGGTCAGTAATTACGAGCCCTGGGCCCTGGCTGCTCTTCCAGAAAAGCTGACTTCAGATCCCAGCACCCACATGGCAGGTAACAACCATTCATAACTCCTGTTTGGGAGGATCTGACACCCTCTGATCTCTCCAGGATTTGCACAACACATGTGAACTTACATACACACAGACAAAACACTCATACACAGATAAATAAAAAATAAATAAATAAATTTTAAAAGTACATAATAGACAGACACCTAACTGGAATTTAATAAATACTAGTTATTATTCTTATTATTAACTGTTGTAATTTGAGACAATTAAGAATTATTCATATGGAGAGCTAGAGAGATATCTCAGTGGTTAAGTGCACTGGCTGCTCTTGCAGAGGACCTGGGTTTGATTCCCAGCACCCACATAGTAGCTAACAACAACCATAATAACTCCAGTTCAGAGGATCTGATGCCTTCTTCTGGACTCTACACGCGCTCCATACATATGATGCAGTGCACATGCCAGCACTTACATGTGTACATAAAAGTTTTAAAATTCCATATTTTTTTTGGTCTTTTCAAGACAGGGTCTCCCTGTAGCCCCAGCTGTCCTGGAACTCACTCTGTAGACCAGGCTGGCCTTGAACTCACAAACATCCTCCTGCCTCTGCCTCCCAAGTGCTAGGATAAAAGGCCCGTGCCACAACACCTTTAGGATTTAAAAATTCTATATTTTAAAAAGAACTATTCATATACAGAATCTAGGTTTTAAATATATGGATATATATTCTAAATGTATGCATATATTTGTTTGCGACATGAAAATCAACTAAATTCAAGAAGAAAGAGATCTAAAGGATGGGAGAGGAGGAGACATAATAGGGAAAAGAAAGGCAAACATCATATGTGCATTCATTTGTAGAATCTAGATTTAGATGTGTGTGCATGTATGTGTGCGCATGTGTGTGTGACATGAAAACAGAAGGGGGAGAGGCAAACAAGAGGTTGAGGAGGGACGAAGGAATTAATAGGTATAAACTGAGGGAAGTATAAATATATATGTGTAGATACACGAAAATATCATGTTGAAGTCCAGTATTCTCTATACTCATTTTAAAAATTAAGAGAAATATATTCACTTCAAATAAAAAAATTCCTGCTTTGAAGAAAGAACTTTTACAAATATTAAAAAGAATTACTTATATTTATATTTTCTTATTATGAGTGTAACCCCATTTTAAAAGATGTATAGAAATATTTAAATATCATTGAAATTAGCTCATTTTTTTGAAGAATCTAGTAGAGTCTTCCTTTTCCCATAATCTGAAGGTTTAAAGTAGCTTCTAGTTGGTTAAAGGATGAGGCTATCTAGAAATTCTCTTTGTGAACCGTATTAAAGTTATTGCAGGAAATTTAGGTTTATGAAAAAAGTCAGAATCAGAACCTGCAAGTTGACCTAGGATGTAAGGAAGTACGAAGATGTCCGTACAACTCCTGAGTCAGTCACAGCATCTTCAGAAACAGCACTGGGCGGATGAACCAGACCTCTAATAGCAGAGAGCACAGCAGTTCAGAAGAGGAAAGAAAACATGAATTTTAGATATTATAAGCAGATCTAGGGACATTTTTATTCTTGGAAAGACCATTTGCCATATGAGCCAGTGGATCTTTGCAGCTTTGAATTAAAAGTCCTTTGTAAGTTTGAAGGGATATTTTTTCTGTCTACATCTTCATTTAGAAGATATCAATGCCTAACGGAAAGGGAAACTGCTCTGTTAGCTTTCAATAAAGTAGGTCAGTTCAAGGGGGGGGCAGAGAATAACCTAAAGGAGGGGAGAGAACAGACCTCTTTGGAAGGAAGCAAAACTACTACAGGCTGACCTCTCTGACAGGCATTCATTACACTATGATGGTGGGAAGAATGGATGACCACATCCTTAATGAAAGGATCGTTGAGAAGTGTCCTTCCCCTCAGAGCAGAGATCAAACGGTGCATGCTCACAAAGGTTTAGATTCAGGGTAGCAAGATGGAAATGAGATGTGGGTTTTAAAGGCTATGCATCAGAACTGGTAATAAATGTGAACAGATTGTTTCTGATTAAGCATCAGCCAAAAGGGAGCCACAGATTAAAGGTTTTCCATAAACACCAGCAAACCCTGATTTTTACCTCCCATTAAAAGAACTTTTAACCATTTACTTTTGATTCCTCTCAACATTGCATGCCTTCTTGCCACCCACACTTTGATTCTATCATTTAATGTTCTTACCTATTCATTAGCAGGAATAAGTTATTTTATCCATGACAAGAAATTTGCCCTACTCCATGCCTCAGGATAGAGCCCTGCTTCTAGAGAGGAAAATAACTAAAAACTTGCATCATCATGTGTTTCATCCAAAAATCCTTTGTCCTACATACACTGAAATCTTAACAAACTTTGACTTCTGCTACCTCCTTAGTATACTCAGTGAAGTTACATTATATTATATACTACATTATATACACACATACATGTATATAGTATGTATGTATATTGGTCTGTTCCTTGAAATTTTTCTTAGATTCATAATATAAAAGAATAGATGTGACGTTGCCAATATAACCCTGTCCAGTAACTTTACTCAAAACAAAGTTAAAGAAACACTGAATTCTAAAGAACAGATGGAAAGACTGAGCTAAAGAAAAGTGTGGAAGAAGGAAAGCCAAGTGGGTGTCTTGAATTGTGAGCCATCAGTTTGTTTGTTTGTTTTAAATACTTTTATTGAATGGTGTATTTCATTCATTATCTTTCAGTCCAATTTAGACACATTCTCCTCCCCCTACCCCCCCCACCCCTGTTCATGCCTTCTGCCATACATGTCTTGCATCTTCCTCAGTCTTTCCAAAGTTTTTCACTGCAGAGGCTTGTTGTTTTGGGTAGAGTTTAACTGTATCAGTCAGTTCTTTGACCCAGTCTTTATGTTGTTGTTGTTCCCTCCCCTTTGTATTGCTCCAACATATGCCTATATAACCATCACATATGCATCAAAAGTAGGACCTCTGAGAATAAGCCGTGTGTTTTTTCCAAAATATGTTTAGGAATTCACATTTTCCCCCTTTAATTTCATATTACTCTAAAATATTAATATATACCTTCCACCCATATGCAGTAATTACAGAGTCTGAAAATAAGTGGTAGGTCAATTCTAGAGCCCATTAAGGGATTTACATTATAATAACACAGTTGCTTTCTGATAAAAAGAAATATAAGAATAATGTTGTTCAGCTTGCCTTTCAGCTAGGGATCTGGTGTTAGCATCCACAAATGAGGGAAACCATTCCCCTTTTGTTTTTCTGGGACTGTGTTTCTTCACTTAGCATAATTTACCTGCAAAGTTCATGATGTCATCTTTCTTTACTGCTGAATAGAATTCCATTGTGTAGATGTACCACATTTTTGTTATCCAGTCATCAGTTGAGGGGCTTTTGGGTTGGTTCCAGCTCTTTGCTCTTGTGAAAAGTGCTGCAATAAACATAGATGTGTATGTATCTTTGTGGTAGGATGAGTCTTGTGGGTATATACCAAGGACTGGTAAACTGGGTCAGGTGGTAGGCCCATTTTGAGTCTTTTAAAGGTCCTCCACACTGCTTTCCATAATGGTTGTTCAAGTTTACATTCACACCAGCAGTGGGTGAGTGTCCCCAAACTTCTCCAGCATTTGGTGTTTTTTGTTTTCTTTATCTTAGTCAGTTGTATCTGAGTGAGATGATATCTGAGAGTGGTTTTAATTTGCATTTCCTTAATTATTAACCATGATGAACACTTTTTAAGATGTTTCTCAGCCATCTTTACTTCCTTATTGGTGAAGTCTCTGTTCAGCTCTTTACTCCATCTTTTGAGTAGGTCATTTGTTTTCTTACTTCATTTTTTGACTTGTCCATATATTCTGGATGTTAATGCTCTGTCAGATGTATCACTGGTAAAGATTTCCTCCCACTCTGTGGGTTTTCTCTTCACTTTCTTGATTGTTTCTTTTTTTTTTTTTTTTTTTTTTTGGTCTTTTCAAGACCAGGGTTTTCCTGTACCCGCAAGCTGTCCTGGAACTCACTTTTAACCAGGCTGGCCTTCAACTCACAAAAGATCACTGCCTCTTGCCTCCCAAGTGCTAGGATTAAAGGCTTGCACCACCCCCCCCCAGCTGATTGTTTCTTTCACTGATCCAGAAGCTTTTACAGTTTGATGAGGGTTCCCATTTGTCAATTGTGAACCTTATTTCCTGTGCAGCGTTATTGATTTCGAAAGTCTTTTCCTTCGCCAACTTTTTCTTCTCTTGCCTTCAGTTTGGGGTTTCACATCGAGATCTTTATCCATGAGTGGATTTTGTACAGGAGTGGAGAAGTAGGGGTTTAATTTCCTTCTTCTACAAATGTATCAAGTTTTGCCAGCACATTTGCTGCAGAGCTATCCTTCCTCCATTGAGCTTTTTTTTGGCCCTTTGTCAAGCCACCTCATGGTGAAATTGTCTGAGCTCAAGTTGGATATTTAATTTCATTACCATTGGTCAACCGGTCTGTTTTTGTGCCAGTTACCAGGCTGTCTTTATGAAAATAGCCCTGTGAGAAGCTTGAAGTCTGGTAAAGCAACCCCTGTATTGTACTTTTCTCTCAGGGTTTGCTTTAGCTATTCAGGGGTCTTTTGTTTTTCCATATAATTAAGGGCCTTTTTTTTCCAAGTCTGGAAAAAGCTCATGGGGATTTTTGATGGGATTGCATTGAATCTGTATATTCACTTTGGGTAAAAATGGACATTTTACTATATTAATTTTTCCAATCCATGAGCATGGGAGGTCTTTCCATCTTTTGATGTCATCTTCAATCTCCTTCTTCGGAGGTTTAAATTTCTTTGTAGAGATCTTTGGTGTCTTTGGTTAGGTTTGTTCCCAGGTCTTTTTAAAAATTTTTAATAAAATATTTTTATTGGTGTTTTGTGTGTTCCATACATCGTTTCTCAGTCCAATTTAGACACACTCCCCTTTCCATGCGCCCGCCCCACCCCAGTTCATGCATTCTGCCATACACGTCTTGCATCTTTTTCTCAGCTTCTTTTTTTTAACTTTATGATACACATAGCATCGAAAATAATATAAATGAAACTTGTGCTACCAAAAAAAGCATCAAAATACAGTGATACTTTAACATGGGAATTCCATTTTTTCTCCAACTTGTATTGCTTCAATATATATACATATACACCTTTACATAAATTATCTACCTATTATTAAATCTATACATATACATACAAACATCATAACATAATTACACATATCACCTGAGTTGAGGATTTTCTTTCTTTCTTTCTTCTTTTTTTCTTTCTTTTGCCTTCAACGATGCCGTGTTTTCCCCAAGGAAGTGTTTGAGGTTTCCTCCTTGGCAAGCCCAAACAACATCAATCCTGCCCCCATGCTCCCACACTGGGGTCCCTACCTGCCATGGTCACCCAACTGAGGTCCAGCAAGCGTGCTTCCTGTCTTGATCTTCCTACACTGGCCTCCATGACACAGCCTGGGTAGTCCAAACAATGGCAGACTACACTCCGAAGAGGCTGAAATCCCATTCGCCACTCAGTCCACACGCTGGATATCTCAGTAGTCCCCATCTGGCATTGAAGGTTGGAGGATTCTCATAGTTTTATATCTGAAGTACAATTTCTCAGACCTTACTTGATTATTTTTCTGGTTTTTTACTTTCCTTTTGGATGCTTCAGGCCACACAGTCCAGATAAACCAAGGTTTTTGTTCCTCAAAGGTCAGTTGAGGATCTGTCCTCCGGGGTCACTCCGTTTTAGGTGGAGCCCCTGGCCCTTGGCTTTTTCTTCTTTCTTCAATCCACCCTTCCACTCGAGGACCAAGTTAGGTCTTGCTAGACCAGGCTTCTCTTTTTGGATCATGAGCACTTTCCTCTTTATGACTGGACACTGGCTGAAGTCTCATTAGTGTATCTCCAAGACCTCCCTGCACAGGAAGGCTGTTGACCCACATTTGCAGGACAATATACCTCCATTCATAGTCCCCTGAGGCTAAGTTGACCTCTGAGGACAAGGAAAAAAGTTATCCCTTAGGTCCCTCGGCCAAATTGGTATGGGTATTAAATATGGTCATTAGACACCCAGAAAGGCTAAGTTACATCAGCTTGATACTTTACCTAAACCTAAAATTGTGTCTTCTGAAACAAACTGTTTTTTTCCCATCATGCATATTTCTTGATTCACCTTTCTCTCCATTTTAACTTTATGTTACTGTATAACTATGTATACATGCCCACCATATTATACCAAAAATCCATAGTCTGAAAAATAAATGTAGGTTATTTCTAGAACCTGTCTAGGGATCATCAATATAAGAGCACAGTTGTGTTTAAATCATGAGGAATATAACACTAAAGTTAATCAGTTTGCCTTCCAAACCAAGTACTTGTTGTTAGCATGCACAGATGAGGGATACTTTTATTTTTTGTTTTTTTCTGGGACTGTGTTCCTACCTTAACATAATTCCTTCTAGTTCCATCCATTTCCAGATATTTTATTTTTTTGATGCTATTGTAAATGGAAGGTCTTCTTATATTTTCCTCTCCACTTGTTTATTGTTGGTGTAAAGAAAGCTACTGATTTTTCTAGGGTTACCTTTTTGTAATCCACCCACTTTACTTAAAATATTAATCATTTCTAGAATTTTTCTGGTGAGTTTTTTAGCATCACTTAGGTAAGCTACCATATCATCTGCAAAACGGGATAGTTTAACTTCCTCTCTTTTCACTTAGTATCCTTTTATTTCTTCTCTTTCTATTGCCCTAGCAAGTCTTTCAAGCATGTGTTGAAGAGGAGTGGAGATAAGGGGCAAACTTGCCAGGTTCCACATTTAAAGGGAATGCTTTCCAATTTTTCTCCATTTAGGATGATGTCGCTATACACAGCTTTGATTATTTTAAGGAATGATCCCTTCATGTCCACTTCCCTCTAGGACTTTAAAAACATGAAGGGATGACGGATCTTCAAAGGATTTTCTGCATCATTTAAGATTGTATGGGTTCTTGTCTTTCAGTCCAATTATGTATTTTATTATATTTTATTGATTTATGTATGTTAACCATCCCTGCATCTCTGAATGAAAATCCAACTTGATCATTATGGATTATCTTTGGATGTGGGTTGTATGCAATTTGCAAGTCATTTTCTTGAGAATTTTTGCAACTATGTTCCTTAATGAGATGGGGTTCTTAGTTTTTTTTGTTTGTATCTCTTCCTGGGTTTGGTATTAGAATGGTATGGTTACGAAGTAATTTGGGAGATTTCCTCTGTATCCTTCTGAACAGTTTGCGTAATAATGGTTGTAAGACCTTTTTTTTTTTAAAATGTTTTATAGAATTCTGCTGTGAAACCTATCTGGGGCCGGGATTTTTTTGGTTGGGAAGTTTTTATTATATCTTCAATTTCCTCAAATATTATGGGTCTGTTTAAACTGTCAGTCTCTTCTTGGTTAAGCTTTGTTGGTTCCCAGGATTTCAGATATTCATACATTTAGGTTTTCAAATTTAGCACAGTATAGGTTTTTGAAGTATTCCTATATGATTGTCTGGACCTTTTTTATCACTTTGTTTAATTTTTTATTTATTGTTTTATGTGTATGAGTGTACTGTCTGCATTAAGTCGGTACACCTATGTCATGCAATGCTGCAGAGGTCAGAACGCGGGTGTTGGATTCCCCTGCACTGGAGTTAAAGACAATTCTTACCCACCATGTGGGTGCTGGGAATCAAACGTGGGTCCTCTGCAAGAGCAGTTGGTGCTCTTAACCACTGAGCCATCTCTCCAGCCCCTTCTTATCGGTTTTTAAGCTTGCAGCCTAATCCAGGAATTGAACATGGGATCGGTAGGGACTTTGGTCAGGCTCCTACTTGGCTGTAGGATTTGTCCTATTCCATTTCAGTATTTACCCTCTGTAACACTCACAAATATCAGGTGGTTTCTTTGTCACTATGAGTTTAAACATCATGGTAGACATGCTTGTGAAAATGGACACTGAGGGATGAGTAGCTAAAGGCACAGAATAAAATTCAAAAGAAGCCAGGCACAGTGCTGCAGTGCCTTTGATCCTGGCTGTGGGAGGCAGAGGCAGGCAGATCCCTGAGAAATCGAGGCCAGCCTGGGCTACACTGTCTCTGGTGAGCTGTGACTAGGGAGACCCTGTCCAAAGAAAAAAAAAAAAAAAAAAAGAAAAGTCAGTAGAAAGTAGCCCAAAGCAAACATGGCTACCACTGACCAGTCTGAGACTTTTGAATGGAAAAATCCCACCTGGATTTGCGACAGGCTCAACGCAGAGAGAAACTGCACTGATGACAGATACAAGTGAGAAAGTAGCTTGCAACACAGAGAGTCTCATAAAATCTCAGTATCCCAAATGTGGGCCGTACATATATGTACTAAATTCATTGCCAGCATCCTCATGTGGCCACCTTGATATAATCCCAAGAAGGATTGTTTTTATCAGAGGTTCAGCTTATGATAGCGTTCCCCCACCTTATCAAAGGTTTGAAAAGGAAACCACAATCCATATCAACTGCAATTTGATGGCAAAGGAGTACATTTTCCTTTATCATTGCTCTGATTGTACTTTGCAACTCTGCTCCTGTGCTTGCAGTCAATTCACTTTTTCTCTCTCTTGCTGAGGCTTTGAATTCTCCAGGGCCCAGGTGAAGGGATAAGCCTAATGCTGGGTGGATAAACTGGTCTTTCTGAAAGAATGGCTCAGTCATTCTGACAATGCTTAGTGCCTTTGTCCCCTTAGAGGGACTGAGATAGCACCAGGTCCCTGATATACAAAAACCAGTGAGTCAAAAGCCCTCAAGACCTAGAAGTAAGTCTCCTGTATAGGGAATAATAGGCTAGAAAGAGCTTCTGAACAGGACCCTGTCTTCAAACAGCAAAATAAAATTGTCCCCCTTCCTCATGTTTTAATCATATAATTCAATTTGGGGCAACAGTATGCACATGGAAACCAGGTGATATGTTTATGTTTGCATTATGAGATTTTTTAGCTACGATCTTAGCTTTCTTGATAAACTTTTCTTGTCCAGTGTCAGAATATGGAATGTGTTTCAAAGAAAATTAAAGGCTGCAGAGTGCTACAGCATCAGACTACAGGGTGATTTGATGAGACGCAAATACAGTTGTCTCCTGTTTCTGCGCAGCTTCCATAGTGATTGGGAAGTGGTGGTGCGAGATGGAGCCCTGCCTGGAAGGGGAAGAATGTAAGACACTCCCTGACAATTCTGGATGGATGTGTGCGACAGGCAACAAAATAAAGACCACAAGAGTAAGTTCACATACTTCGAATGTCATTTGTGTTTCAGACCACGCGGTCTGCCTTCATGTTGTACAACTGGTATTCAGAAAAGCTGAATGGGACAGAGTGAAGAACTCTCTCTCAGAGAAAACGGTCTGGGATAAACAGATCAGTGTCCATCCATGAATTAAAAGTTAGAGACTGAGCTTGACTTTTCTCTGCAGGACAGTTCTATGTTGCTGCGGTAGACTCATAAATCAATCAAAGTGGAGAGACACAGCTAGACCAGCCATTAACCCTGTAGAAATCAGAACGTGTAAAAAACCCAAAGGGGACAAAGTGAGTATAGGCTGGACACTCTAGACCGGGACCATTTACCACAAGTACAAAAGTAGAGGGCATTTTAAGAACTGTACATTGTGTATCAACCAAATAACATCAGCTCATGTGTGTGTATGTGCTAATTTCTTAGCCATTTTTAAAGTGCTCTCCACCAGTTATAAATCCTGTATGTTGAACATTTAGTCTAACAAGAAGGTGACTCAAACCTTGAGGAAGGTCTTGAACTCCAGCCTCTGCATCATTCAGCATGATGTGATCTTTCTTCCCAGCATCACAGTTCCAATAAACTAAATTGGTTATTGCAGCTTGTGTTGAAGAAACCAAGAACAATGCTAGATAATGCTGTATGAAGATCTTCAATATTTTTCACATAGAAAATGCTGGCCAATAAATGGCCATAATTACCTGGCCTGAGGTCAAGAGGAATTTAACCACCTTACCTTGTTAATACGCATCATTATACCCTTGAATAATTCACATATATTATTGTCTTTTATTGAAATTGAATACTTACATAAGGAAGAATTCAGAAATGTGATTGGCCTGTACCACGTAGCCTCAAAACAATTTTTAATTAACCTGTAGAGAAGGTCAGATTGGCTTATGCTTGTACTTTGCCTAAAAGATTTACCAAATCAGTTGAAGATGGCCACACAAATTAGTTTGTTTGAAGCTACTCTGAATTTTAGAGTTCAGTCACCTTTGTTTTGAACACATCACTTATGTGTCTTAAGCCAAATCTTAGAATTGTCATCCTTTATACAAGGTAAGTCCTGTGCTTCTGGTGATTTTAAAGCCAAAACCCATTAAAGAAAACTAATGCAAGTCAAATTATTTCAGCATTTAAATATGGTAAATTCAAAAAGTACGAACTCAGAGACTCTCTGTTAAAGGGAACTTATGATCACAAAACAAACTATAAAATGAAAACATCCAGAAAAAGTTGAAGCTTTACTGAGAGCAACGTGACTTTGTGTGATCTGGCTTCTGTGGAGTCTATTTTAAACATCAGGCATGTTGTATAGAAGACTTGGGCAGAATCTAATCACTGTGATAGAGGTTGTGGCACACTGCTTTCCAACCATCAGGGTGACCTGAAGGGGACCCAGACAGCTGAAGGTATCAGGAAATGAACTGAGGTTGCTGCTAGTTGAAAGGAAAGGACAGGGCGTACCTGTTCTGATCTCTGCATAGCCAAAATACCCAGTCTATCTTTGGAGGCGAACATCAAGAGGAGTCAAATATTACTACTCATACATTTTCTCTGCCAGGTTTCCCAATAAATTCCCAAAGGAAAAAAAAAAAACACATTTAAAAGCAAAAGGCAGCAGTTAAGCCCAGGTGTGCATAATAGGAGCCACCCTTTCTGGAAAGTGGTTGACTGATCTCTCCTTAGATTATAAGATCTGAAAGCAGTTTGTGCTGATTTTTTTTTTTTTACTGTGCGTTTTTCCCATCAGAATACATATGCGCCTGCCTACTTCAAATATTGACTCTAGCAATTTAACTTTTAAAATAGTTTAATTCACAGGAGAACTTTAACATTATGAGTCAGATTTTCATTGTTATCTTACCAAAAAGGTTAGAGAACTAAAGAAAACCATGTCTTGTTCTTATGTGTAAAGCTGATTCAAAAAGAGTACTCCAATCATTTTAAAAAGAGAGAAAGTTTAAAAGTTGGAAAATGCACCAAATTGTTAAAATGGTGACTAACATTTCTTTCATGCTTGCTTTAAAAATTAACTCCACAGTGGGGCTGGAGAGACGGTGCAGCAATTGAGAACACTGGCTGTTCTCATAGACCCAAGTTCAAATCCCAACACACACTTGTGGCTAATAACAGTCCATAATTCCAACTCCAGGGGATCCAACACCCCCTTCTGTCCACTTCAGGCACTGAGTGATATGGGTGTATGCATGGAGACATAATGTTTATACACATGATTTTTTAATTAAAATACTTAAGGGCTAGGGAGATGGCTCAGTTGCTAAAATGCTTACCGTGCAAGCATAAAGAACTGGATTCAGATTCTCGGCACACACATCAAAATCTGGGAGCAGGAGCACACGTTTGAAATCCTACCACTAGCAGGACAGAAATAGAATTAACTTGAAGCATGTGCTGGCCAGTTAGTTTCTCAAATCAACAAGCCCCAGATGCATGAAAGACCCTGTGTCAACAAAGTAAGGTGCAGAATGATAGAAGAAAACACCCAATATCAACCTCTTACTGAGCACACACATGTGCACCCCCTCCCCAGGAACACACACACACACACACACACACACACACACACACTCACACACACAAAGTAAAAACTAACCCCAGTATAAAGATCTTTACCAGAACACTTCCAGGGACTTCAATTCTTTTCCCTAGAACATCAAGTTATGTCCACAGTAGTCATCCAAAGACAAAACCTCAAAAGTCTCTGAAATGTAGACAAGCAAAAGATGTTTTATTTTGGTGTCTAATTTAAAGATTTACAGTGTTCAGTTTTGAAGTAAGGTGTTATAAATACCATGTAAAATCTAAACTATAGGAGACTAAGGACCACACCAGCCCAAGTAACAGGTAACAGTCAAAAGAAAAACCCTGGGTACCTTGTATCTCAGAGAAAATATGACTCAAGGAAAGATTGTAAAGACAAGTGGGATTGGGCAAGTGATTTTCTATTGGGAGATTTGGAGTGAAGAATCTTTTTTTTAATTTTTTTAATTAATTTTATTTATTTCTGTATGTGTATGAATGTACTGTCTGCATACAAGTTTGTGCACCCATGTCGTGCAATGCTGCGGAGGTCAGAAGAGGGTCTCGGATTCCCCTGGAACTGTAGTTCTCCTGGAATTGGAGCTTCAGATGGTTCTCCGCCACCATGTGGGTGCTGGGGATCGAACCCGGGTCCTCTGCAAGAGCGGTTGGTGCTCTTAACCGCTAGGCCATCTCGAAGAATCTTAAGAAGACTCAAAGATGGCCGGATGTCATGATACAGAAAAGAAGTATTCATGCTTGAGAGGTCTTCAAAGACTCAGCATGAAGTAGGACAAAGATGGGAGCACACCCTCCTGCAGAGAAGCTTGGGATATCGTCATGAAGTTTCATGGGTGAACATGAACCTTGACCTTCTTGATCCTGGTCGGGTTATTTCATTCATTTTTTTTTTTTTTTTTTTTTTGTTTTTAGTAGCAAGACTAAACCAAAGAAGGAAATCTTTTTCTTTGTTCCCAGATAGTTCTTAACATTTTTTTTCTTGGAAATAATATATTAAATAAATTTAAAAGTTAGAGAGGCTGTGCCCAATGTATTCAGGAGTGTGTTGATACCTTGCCTATGCAGCATAATGGTTTGATTTAAAACAGAATTCTCTGCAGAGGAAACAAGTTATTGGACAATGATGTAATAATCCCACTGAAACCTGTCGGCTGTTTTGAGGACAGAAATGGGATAAACTTCAGAGAAAATCAAACTTAAAAAGAAAAATTAACAAATTTATATAGCAGAATATAGTCTGGTACTTTGGGAAGAGTTGAGCAACTGTGAGTTTGGTTCAGATGGATGAGAAAATCAATAATTAGAGTGTGTTGTGACTCGAGTTTTGGGCCCTAACAGAAGGAGTGAGAACTCAGATTACATAATAAACCATAACAGCTGTCTTGTCAGGTCTGTGTTCATGTGGCTGGCCAAAGTAAATTCCTCACCACCATTTCATCATGATATCTTGGCCTGCCTTTGATGCTGAGTCGGAATTGGCTAATATATGCCCATTCTGATACCCCAATAATGTTTTATTTTATATTTTTGAAAGGGCAAAATACCAGGTTTGATGTATTCTAGCTGCTTCTTCATTCAAATTCTATCAGGTCTGAAATGTTTTGAAAGACTACAATCTTATAATTCTGATTTCCATTCAATTTCCAGATTATTGAAAGAGGAGAAAGAGAGAGACAGAGAGAGAGATGGAAAGACAGAGAGAGCGACAGATCAACTTTTATTTTTTTAATAATGAGTGAAGGAAGTGAAAGAGCGTGCAGAGTGAAAGTGGAAAAGGGCATGAAAGGCAGAGAGAGAGAAAGAGAGAGAGAGAGGAGTGAAGGGGTAAGGGAGAGAGAGGCTTGCACTGAGATCAACTTTTAAAGGAATAATACCAAATTGCTGTCCAGACAAAAACAAAGAGACATTAAATGACATGACAATGACTAAGAGATTTAGAGACTGTGAAGGAAAGAAAAATAACATTTTATACTGTCACAGATGCTCCACATCACAACTAAATGCATTCATTCCTTTATCAGTAAATACAGAAAAGCATCTGGAGTCTTAACTGAGTGAGTTAATGTCTCTGGGATTTGGTGGCAACAGGACAGAGCCCGTGGTTTTCCAGAGAGGAGAGCACCTAGTGTTCTGGTAGGGAGAAGTGGTAGAGATGAAAGAAAGTCAATTCAATTCTGTTTGGTAAACGTTGCTTTTTCCCTCTCTTGTTGGGGGAAAAAAAGACAATGCCAACCAAAGGCGATGCCAGCCACTGGAATGCACAAAGCCAGGGTTTAGAAGGATCTATTATCCCTAAGGAGAAAGGTAACAGAATCAATTTATGGAAATTGGAAAAGTCTCATAGATTCTGTACCCCACCTAAGCAATGTTTGAATGCAAACTTTTATTATTATTATTCCACTTAACTCTGAAAAAATTTAAAGTGATTTCCAACCCTGGGCATAGAGTGCTCAATTTCTAGAGCTATAAAGAAGTAAGCAGGGGCTGGAGAGATGGCTTAGCAGTTAAGAGCACCGACTGCTCTTGCGGAGGACCTGGGTTCGATCCCCAGCACCCACTTGGTGGCTGAGAACCGTCTTTAACTCCAGTTTCAAGGGAATCCTACACCCTCTTCTGACCTCCGCCGCATTGCATGACACAGGTGCACAAACCTACATGCAGACAGTACACTCATACACATAAAATAAATAAATAAAATTTTAAAAATTCTTTAAGAAGTAAGCAGTCTGGCCAAGTATCTCTGTGGTACCCTGGTGTGCACAAGACCCTGGGTTTGATCCCCATCACTTCAAAAAACTGTCAAGATGATGACTAACAATAGCTTACTTCCTAAAGCTACCATCCAGAGACTTCCACTTTGCTTGAATGATCATTCATCCTGTGTTCCATACTGGAGTGGATTAAGTGGCATCTACAAGTAGAGACATATTCTTGATGTCTGTTGTCTGTTAGCACTCATCATGAATGGAATAGCTCCTCAGCTTACAAAGGTCTTCCTCTGTCCCTAAACAGACATGGACTAACCTAAACAAGTATGTCTTCATTGGTCACTCCTCAGTGTCTTACAACAGGCCCATTTGACAAGGCCATGAGATATCCTACTCGGTTCCAGTTCTCATCATAGGAACAGAGATTGATTGCATAATTTACATGGAACAGTCCCAATTGAAAATGTAGAGTCCTTGTTAAAATGTATTAATAGAGTCAAGACTGGGGCAATAAACCAAGTATGTGGTCTGAGCTGGGCTGGACCCGGGGTAGTGGATAGCACTAAACACCTGTAAAGCCAGTCCTGTGTAGACACTGCTCCAAGAGTCTTTCTCCCTAATTTTGAGGGGAAAAAAGAACTTAATGCGTGGTTGAAAATGCAGGGCTCTCTCCATGTGCTTCTCTGTCATCCTCTATCATTCGAGAGCTACTTCAGGCCCCTTAGGGAGGCAGCATCATGGAATTCAACACATTGTCGTGTTCTACATCAACAAGTTTTCTTGTGCCTTCATTTCGTACTTTTCTTCCTGAAATATTTTTCTTTCTCTGATTTCAGATTCATCCAAGAACCTAACAGAAGGATTCATTATAGAAATTAATGAAAAGAGAGAAAACCAACCTGTGGAAAATACATTTTGAGAATTTAAAGCATCTTACACACTTACAAGCCAAAATGGATCTCTTCCTTGCACTTTGACTGGTTACCAGGTAATCACAGTGCATCTCCTGTGTGTGAAGCAAAATATCCCATGATAAGAAGAGTTGGAATCTTCCAGCAACACCATGGAAAGTGGGTTCAAAGAGTTTTCTCTGAGAAATTTTTCAGAATCCTGAAGCACGAACAACTATCATCTAATTTGGATCTATAATTACTTTGTACCATTTGAAATATATGTATATATATAATATTTTGAAATATTATATATTCTCTTCAAGAAACGAACAGTACCACAATGTGAGATGGCTGGTGTGCCCCTTTCAGTTTTGGACATTTGGTTGGTTTGTTTCATTTGCCATATCCTTCTCTTTTGGTGGATGAGAAAGGCACATGCCAAGGTGAAAATGCAGCATAGCGCTGCTCCTGGACAGCCGGCTGCAGGTGGACTCCTGGAATCTGAGGCATCCTAACGATACTGAGTCAAGAGCTTCCTTCTGTTTTTACTGGATGACCCAAGGAAGCCAATCGTCCTGTTTTATTGCTTTCAACCCTGTGCAATATTAGCATGCAAGTTCAGCTTACATAACTATACTTTATATTCAATTGATATATAATAACCATTCTAACCTCTTCCAGGAAAATATTTTTAGAACTATTAGCTTTTTTTCCACAGATAAGCAAATGAGGATTCTTGAGGGAGCTGCTCCACCATGCTATTAAGACTCTGGCAGGATGGTAGGATGTAGATCCCTATATTAATAAGTGCTGTAAATACAGTGTCTTAGGGCTTTGTATAGCTGTCCTGGACTGCACAAGTATCCTCTGATTAAATCCAAAGTCTGCCGTTGTTAACCACATAGTGCTGTAGCAACAAGTCTTATCATGGCACCTCTTTCTATGTTTGATTTGCTTTTTCTTAGAGTATTCAGCTCTCCTCTGGTGAGACAGGATGGCTATGAAAGCAATTAGGTTTCACAATGATCTATGTGACCACGTGTTGGGCAGCCCTATTAAAGTGGTAAATAACTTCTTTCTAAACCAATTCGTCCTCTTCATTTGCCGATCATTTTTATAGCATCAGCTTTAACCAAATTGAGAGAATAAAAACACTGCTCATATTTGCTAGGACGTCTTTGCATCTATTATGACAACTATTTCCAACTACCATATTTTGGAAATCGTGATTATCATGGGAGTGTAGTATCAAATTACAATTGGGGGGGCTGGAGAGATGGCCTAGTGGTTAAGAGCGCCAACCGCTCTTACAGAGGACCTGGGTTCGATCCCCAGCACCCACATGGCGGCCGAGAGCCGTCTAAAACTCCAATTCCAGGAGAACTCCAGCTCCAGGGGAATCCGAGACCCTCTTCTGAACTCCGCAGCATTGCATGACACGGGTGCACAGACCTGCATGCAGACAGTACATTGATACACATACAGAAATAAATAAAAAATTTTTTTTAAATTAAAAAAAAAAAGTACAATTGGGGTTCCATGTGAATCCCTGGGGTAATATATATGGGGTTCACCCTCCCAAACAGAGATCACTGTTCCTGATTTTTAGAGTTACTGTGTTGATTAAGAAGTAAATATCTACTTACAGTCTTGCTTTCCTGGGGAAATTTTAATGATAATTTATATCCCTATAACTTATTATTTCATCTTGCAACTATATATGTATTTCCTCCAAAACCTACTCTCTGGCATCTGTTTTTAGGGCCCTTTCTTAGAAGAGCAGCACCTTGGGGCTAGACTTCCTAGTATCAAACCTTAAGTAAAACTCACAAGATCCATCCAATTCTACTCAGCCTGAAGTCTGATTGAATGTGTTAACTTCTAACCAGAAAATTTGACTCTGTATCTTAAAGGGCTATAAAAGCATACAGAGATAGAACAGAATCCTTGCTATAAAATGTAGACTCTCCACACTAGCTACATCTGAAGATATTTACCAGAAGGCAACATGAAATTCACACCAGTAGTCATGTGTGATAGCATATGTTTGTGACCCCAGCACCTGGAAAGTAGAAGGAGGGAATTGTGAGCTCAAAGTCAGCCTAGGCTACAGATCAAGACCACTGTCCCCAAAGCATAAAAAAGGAAAATGAAAAGCATGAAAAAGGAAAATGAAAAAAGAAAAAGAAGACACATGCTGGTAATCAGAATTTCATAATTTACAGCCCAGATCCATGTACTGAGTAATATATTAGAAATGTGTTTCATCTGTCGACTTTGGATTAAAATTGAAGCCATGAACCCTAAGAATTATGTAGAACATTCCATTTCAAATGTTACAAGAAAATATGTAATCAGAAATATTTGAGGAAAATTTTTAAATAGAAACATGTACTAGAGAATTTAGCTGAGCTTTAACAGGCCAAAAGACAGCATAGCTTCAAGGAAGACTAGAGCAGGAAGCTCAAGTAAAAAACAAACAAAACCCTCAGAGCTCAGGCATGTGGGGGTGTCACTCAGCTGAAGAGAAGGGTACATGTTGTTTGAAATGGGAGACTACACAAATTTATTTCCAGTAGGGAATACAATCACCATATTGCTGTATTTTCAATTTTTCAGGATACCAGAGATCTAGAGTTTTACATAAAATTCCCTAACATTCCCCAAATTATAGCTTATTTCATTTAAAAAGGCAGAAAGCACTGTGATTACACTGCTCTCTGTACATATGGCCTTGACTACCACATTAGTGCCCCCTAGAATCCATTTGTACATGCGTTCGTCCTAAATGAAAATCCAATAAGAAAGAAGGCTTTTCCATCTTACAAGGCCTCACTCATGAAGCCACTTCTCATAACACACAGTGTGCGGGACTCATGACTTTTCCTGCTCTGTAACCAGAGACCGTAAGTCAATGAAAGAGCTAACCCAGAGGTCTACATCTGTTAGCTCCCTTCCACCTGACCAATGCGTGCAATAGCATCTCTTGAGAAGATCTAGAGAAAGGAACCAAGAACGAAGACCACATCAGAATCAGGCAGCCATCCAAGAATACAGTGCAAATATTTGTAAATGCCAAATTCAATTTAGATTCATCCAAGTCTCTTACACAAATGTGTGAGCCAACAAATTGTGTTTAAATTTAACTTGCTCAAGTTTGGGGAATTCAGTAGCCACCATCTGCCTCTTGAAGCTGAACATTTATGGTACATAAAATTTTATCTCATTCTTCTGGTAATAAGGGATCAGTGTGAAATGACTAATGTCAATTTTAAGCTTATGCATTAAGGACAGTGAATATGTGGTAATTTAATTAGAGGAAATGCAGAGTTCTGTTCTTGATGAAAGGGAGAATGGGGCTTAGGTCTTAAGATAAAGATTTCTGAAGATGGCAGAGTTCATTGGTTGACATTTTGGTGTGATTAGATTTACCTATTCATAGATCCAGCAAGCACCCTGAGAAGTGTACGACTTGGCATTTTTCTAGCTTGGAATAATGAGTGTTTTCAGCAACACACAAAGCCAACATCTTTTACCAGCTAAATCCTATAGCCTTCAGAAAGCAATACAGTGATTTTATAGTGCAATATATTATACCACCCTGCCATTGACACTGATTCAGTAAGTTAAGACTGTTATAAAAATTGTTTATATGAAGGGAATCAACACGTTCCTCACCTACATGAGGTATACACTCCTCCCTCTAAGGGTAAATCATAATTCAACTTTCTCTACTAATTAAGCTTGGCAGTCCTATTTCCAAACCTCTTAGGGTACACTTGACAAAGGAATGTGTCATACCTTTTTGCATGAGCTATCTATCTTCAAAAAGAGAAGATTTGGTGTCCAGTAAAGTTCTAGGACTGAAGCTATTTCTATCTATTTTATAAATACAAGAAGACACGATGGAAGGAGGCCTAACGCGGATTTGGGACAAGTGCCAACAGGAATAGAATCTAATTTCCTGGTACCCAAGGCTTAGTAGAGAAGCAATGAAAGAGAATCACTTTTGCTCTTCAAAGTGACTTAAGCACACAGATACACATACACACACACACACACACACACACACATACACACACACACACACAAACACACACTGAATTCCTATTAAATATTTAGCAATTTTAAGTTCAATAGGCCAGAATATTTTTCCCTTGTAAAGCACCTCAAGACATCTTTAGATGTCACGGCATGTTCATATTATTGGCACATGAGCAGTTCCCATTTATTTATTCTCTTTAAGTTTGCTTTACATTTTTAAAAAATGTACCATCAAGATGGCTCTCAGAGGGTAAAGGCACTTGCCACCTGACCTAAGTTCAATCTCCAGAACCCATATGGTAGAAGGAAAGAACCAACTCCAGCAAGCTATCATCTGACCTCCACAGGAGCTCTTGACACAGGCCCATATGGACACAGACACACAGACACACATCAGTCCACCCAACTTTAAGGTAACCAAGCTAGTAAGAAGAAAACATTGGTAACTGTCAACTTTAGATCACATGAGTTGGTGGAAAGGGATTTGAGATTCTTGGGTATTCACTCTGAATGGTACAGTGACAGTGGCCTCCCCCCACTTCTATGTCCCCCCCCACAACCCCCCACACCTGATGCCACTTGGTGACTCCCTCCTTCAGTCTCTCCTGGCCGCGTGTGGGCTCCTGGTTCATTTGGTTTCTGATCTGGCTCTTCTTACGAGAGCCAGACTGAGAGGCTTTCAAGGTCTCTCCTGTCCACCTCTACCTGTCACATGTATTTCCTCTTCTTTGTCCCCCTTCACACTCAGGTCCAAAGGACTCTATACAAACTGAAAAGAGTCCTCACTTATAAAGCCAAAAGATGCCTTTGTGGATCCAAGTCCTTGGTTTCCTGTTAATCTTAGGAAAGCATGCACATCCCCTCTTCCCATTTTCATTTGTGTGAAATGGATACCACTAGACGAAATCCGAAGGCTATGGGAAGACGACGGAAGTAAAGGGGTAGAACTACTTTACACATAGAGAGCAGTGCGCGAGCAGTTAACATTATTGTGATTAGTACTGTTGGCCTGCAAGTATTTTGCTATCAGTCTAGGGATTGTATCAAAGCTTCCCTACTCAGAGCAAACACAATTGAAAACAAAGTCAAAATGTTATTTCACACCCTCTTTCTAGAATATTCAAAGACTAGACAGATCCATGCTGAGCTCTCTAGAAGACACTACCTGCACCACTGACAGTATGAGTTGTTTGTTTGTTTGTTTTTGAGACAGAATCTTGTTGCTGCAGAAGGCTTGGAATTTATTATGTAGACCAGACTGGCCTTGATCTCATTGAGACCTGCCTCTATCTCCCAAGTGTGAGTGCTGGGATTAAAGGCGTACACCACCATGCCAAACTTCTGCCAGTATTTTTAAGCCACTGGAAAATGCCAATGTAACCCACACTTGAGCAACGCCATTAACATAAGCAAGTCTCTGGTGCTAGAGAAGCCACCTTGCTAATGTCCAGAATAAATATGAGTCACTAACGGTCTAAGCCATCTGCTGTGTGAGAGGCTGATCAACAATTATATAGGTCCGTGACCAGATACTTTCTCCACACATAGCTGTCTACTCATTCAGGCTAATTGTCCAGGAGGATTTACATGCCCTCCCCTCTATTACTGGAGAACTATGGGGTGTTATGCCCTCTTCCACCTACTTTTTATGGTGAAAAATCTTTATTCATTCATTCACTTATTTAAGCTACAATTATCTACTGACTCATGTGTCAGCACAGTATAGTCAGAGAACATCTCCTAAGAGAAAGGACAGTTATTTCGAGAACAGGAGCATAGCAGGAAATGAGAGTTGAAGGGATTAGAAATGAAGGGATTCCAGGGCAGATTATGGGTGGACAGGTAGTCACTAGCTACAAAGGCCTTTGTCAAGGAAGACCTGAACATGTCTGCAAAACTCAGAGAAAGAACTGTGTGAGCTGCATGACACGGGGAAAGGAAGCTTGCCATCAGATCAAACAGCCATGTAGACACAATTAAGAACTGGGTTCTATGTAATTTGTAGCAGGAATTTATAGAAGGGGCCTGGCAGCTGTGAGGGGAGCAGTGCGATCCATGTTTTAATAGATATCATTGACGTCCCTTCACATCCTCTGCTTCTTCCGTTGTCCGTCCAGAGAAAACAAGATGTGGGCCAGGGAATTAGAAATAACCATTGACCACTAACAGAAATGATTGGTCTATAAGACCTCAACTTCCTTCTTTTCAAGAGGGAGAATCTGAGGTACAGTCTGGGTCAGAGCTGCAGCAGGACTTTCTTCAGAGTGAAATGGTCTCTGCCCAAGCCTGTCCAAATTGGGAGCTTGGTGACCAGGTGGTGTTCAAGCACTAGAATGCAGTAACTGAAATGTAAAACTTGTTTTACTTTAAATTTTTAACTAAGTTAAAATTAGGTTAAAGTTTTACCAGACCAGTCTCTTTCGTATTGGGCAGCAAAATTCTGGTTTTCCTTCTAGAAAACTTGAGTAGGTCACAGGTAACCAAAAGTACAATATGCTCATAAACACATACTTTACTGTTTTGCTTCCAGTCCCTGCCTTATTTCTTTATGTCTTAGATTCACATAAATAAATAATAAATAAATAAATATGACAGTGTGCTGTCTCTTAGAGATAGGTCATAGTGCAAACTTTAACCTCCTTTGTTTTATTCCACTCTAATGGGACCCTGCTTCACTGGAAGTGAACAAAGTTCAACTTGAATTACTAATGAGAAGTTTTGAAATTGTCATATTGTATTTTACCAAATGCTAAAATAAGCAGAGCATCAAGTCCCAGTACTTGAGAAGCTGAAGCAGGTGGATCACAAAATCAACTTCAGCTTAGGACAGTAGTGAGAACTTCCTTATCTCAAAATAAAAATAAAATAAACCACATGGAATACTAATAAGTGCATTTGGGTCAAAAGACCTCTGAAATTTATTCCTAGCTGAGGAGTCACTTAAACTTGTAGGATGGGTTTATAGATCAGCATTGTATACAGGCAACAGCAGTGACCGTGACAATGAGAAATATGTGAGTAAGTTAAAAAAGCAGTTTGGAATTTTAAAAGCCTGGGCAGAAGATTCAGCATGTCATCAAGAAAGACTGTTGGAGGTGATGGGGATCTGTAAGACTCCAGTTAGAAGGTATTATTCTCCCAGTAACAGGCATTCCAGAAATGCTAATGACAACCCTACAGCTTTTTGCAACTATGCTTAATGAAAGACAGAGCGACAACATCCAAAAAGGACAATCTTACTGCCAGAACACAGTGGCAATATAGAGAATTCAAGGGCTTTGCAAGCTACAGTGCTGTTTCTGTTTTCTGTGTCAATAAAAATGATCCTCAGGCTAGAAGGCATATTGTAAAGAGAGGAATATGCCCAGAATATGGAAAGATTTCTAAGATAGATTCTCACTGTTCTTCATGACTCAACCACCCCCGGGTACAGTGATGGAGGAAGACAGACAGTGTGTAAACACTTCCTCCAGAGCACATTTCATTCTGCCAATGGGTTGTGGAGGGGAGATGCTCACAAGGGGGGGGGCAGCTTCCAGTGTATCACCACATATGAAGGGGATTCACACTCTCCAGTACAAAGAAAAGAACCTTTCCAAAAATTACCACACCAGTATCTGAGGTGTTCTGAGCTTGTCTGAGAGGCTGTCAGGAATCAGAACTGATTGATACAGTTATTATTGTCAGAAAGAAGAAAGTGTTCCTAAAAACTGAAATGTAGTGACCTATAGGTCAGCTCAGGCAAAATTCTAGAGTGGATTTATTTTTCAAATCATAAAACAAAAATGTTAATGGTTGCTGATAAGCTTCTTATGTGATTCAACGTGGATCATGGATCATGGATTAAAAATTTAAACCAAACAATAATTTAGTAGACCTTTCCTTTTCTATTGAATTTTTGCAAATTTCATACAAAATATTTTGATCACATTTAGATCTCCTCTACTATCTGTACCCCAATAGATGATAAATGATAGATAGATGATAGATAGATGATAGATAGATAGATGATAGATAGATAGATAGATAGATGATAGATAGATAGATAGATAGATAGATAGATAGACCTATCGGGTCATATTTGTATCCCTCTTTGGAGTGGATCTGTCCACTGGAGCCTGATTAATCTACCTAGAATCACACCCTTCTTTTTTTTTTAATTTTATTTATTTCTGTATGTGTATGAATGTACTGTCTGCATGCAGGTCTGTGCACCCGTGTCGTGCAATGTCTCGGAGGTCAGAAGAGGGCGTCGGATTCCCCTGGAACTGGAGCTCTCATGGAATTGGAGTTTCAGACGGTTCTCGGCCGCCATGTGGGTCCTGGGGATCGAACCCAGGTCCTCTTAACAGAGACTGACGTTCCCCTCCCAGCAGCCATCACTTGCCAATAGTTCCTCACTTAGGATGGGCCTTTCCCCCCCCACTGCGTCACATCCTGGTGGATTTTGTCTGGTTTGAGCCTACACGGGACTTGTGTGTGCTGTCACCATTGCTGCGAGCTCACACGAGCCATTTCCCAGCTGCCAGGAAAGCTCTGTTTCCTTGCAATCATTCACCATCTCTGGTTCTTACAATCTTTCTGCCCTCTTCCTTTGGAGCCAGAAGTTTAATATAGGTGTCCAACTCAGGGACGGTCGCTCTGTAGTCTTATTCTCTCCATGTTGGCCAGCTGTGGTTCTCTGTGTTAATCACAATCTGCTGCATAAGGAAACTTCTCTGCTGAGAACTGAGAGAGAGACCCATAATCTATTGGTATAACAATAAATTATTGGGAGTTGCTTTAATACTGTATTAGTAGATAATAGTATTGGGCTCCCCCTTCTGGCCTCTGGCCTGTCTAGTCACATGTTCCTAGGCCTGATATCAGTGTCATGTATGGGCTCTGTCTTATTAAGCAGACTTTGCCCTCACTACCCAACTTAGATTTGAAAATTAAAAACCCATTGGTACCAATGACTTTGACGATGTTAACCAGGAATCCTATAGCCCTTCAAGCAATGCTGGCCTCTGCTTTGGTTGCCTGTCAGAACATGATGGCAAGAACTTACTGCTGAAAATACTACATAGATGAGTCATAGGAACAAAAAGAGAGAGAGAATTCAAAGTAGTGCTGACTTTAAAGCTTCATCTCTACTGGCTAAATTTCATAGTGCTGGAGACACGATATGTTCTAGCAGAAGAGAAAGTTCATCATTACCCTTACCCAGCTGTGAATCCTGCAAGCTTCAACAATTGTCCCAGCAAAGTGGGAGCTCTGGTACAACAGTGGCACAAATATTATGACAGCAACCAATCAGTTTCTAATTCAATTTAAGTAATGGGATTTCTGTGAACAGTTAGGGAAACAAAAAGTCGCTAACTTGGTTTCATTGAAAAATCCTATCACATACTATTTTAATTGGTATTGTTTTTAACTACTGTAACATTTTGAAAGACGGTTCACCAGTGGAGAGTGCTTGCTGCTCTTCCAGAGAACCTGAGTTCGGTTCCCACTCTCCAGGTTGGGTGGCTCATACTTGCTGAAGTTCCAGGGGGATTACACTAAATCTGGCCTGGTTCTTTTTAAAATAAAGTTTCATTCTTACACACCTGTTTAATAACAAATCAGTTGTAGTTGCTTTTACACAACAGTAGCAGGTGATTAACTACAACAGCTCTAAAATCCTAGAAGGCTTACCTGTCTAATTCGGTTCAAGGAAAGCTTTCTGACACCTGGTTTATGATGAAGAGGGCTGAATAATAATTGGAGAAAACAAGCAAACACATGGGTTCTCAGTCAGATTCGGTGATCCCCAGGTTCAACTAAACTAATGACATCCCAAGAACATTTTCAGTAGCAGCAGCCCAGGTTCTCTTGCAAACAATGCTTTGTTATCAGCTATGTGAATGAAAGATGTTATTGTGTATGCAGACTGCTTTAACACATGATTGACAACCTAAGCAAGTGGGCATGATGGAAACAGTTTCAAACAAATAGGTGCTCCAAAGTTGTGGTGGTGACTAGAAACAGTTTAAGGGAACAGGGCTTAAATTCTTAAGAAAAAGATGACTGAGTCAGGAATGAGAGCTGCCCCTGAGCATTTAGAGTTTGTCATTTAGATGAGGAATTAAATAGGGTTTGGAGGAATATGTGGAATTTTCAGCTAGCTATGATTTACTTTACTATAAGAACAAACTACTGGACAGACTTTCTTCCATGGGAGTGAGCTTCTTGTTGTGGAGGGTGTTCAAATGTAACCCAGAAGAGCTGTTAGGACAGCTAAGAATTCCTGTCTAAGCAATGTTCTCTTCTCAGAGCCTGTGCTTCCCTGAGGAGATTTTCTTGTGTGTATAAAGCTCTCTGGAGTAAGATTCTTATGACACAAGAAACTCTTAAGCTCTAAGAGCTTAAACTCAAAAAGCTGAAAGTTGGGTGGATTGGTTCAGATAGACAAATGCCTCTCAACTATGCTTATAACATTGTTTTCTAGTCAATACTGAGTTCTTTCCCTCAGAATCAACACTGTACATTGAGAGTGTGTAGACCACACCCAAGAAAAGCCAGCATCATTTCCAATTCATGGATTTCAATAATGGAGTAAGGATGGAAATGACCTACAGGAGTTTTAAATTTTTTATTTATTTTTTTATGTGTATGAGTGTACTGTCTGCATGTAGGTTGGTACACCCGTGTCATGCAATGCTGCATAGGTCAGAAGAGGGCATCGGATTCACCTGGAACTGGAGTTAAAGACGGTTCTTAGCCACCATGTGGGTGCTGGGAATCAAACCTGAATCCTCTGCAAGAGTAGTTGGTGCTTTTAACTACTGAGCCATCTCTCCAGTCCCCAGAAGTTTTATAATATACCCACATCCCTTTGTTATGGATAATAGTAAAAAGGTTTCAGAGATGTTAAATCTTATGTAACCATAACTGCAAGAATGAAGTGGCCAATCATTTGCTAGCAGGAAAATAGATCCAAAACAAATTGGCCAAACATAAATTGTCCCAAATTACAAAATGGTTAAGGATATGAAGTGGTTCAAAAATATAAAAATAGCAAGTAATTACCCAGAGATGCCAATGATGTTTACAATGATCCTTAACCACATTATGCATAACATCAAATTATGTACTGGATTTTCAAAAGCAGTACCAGCCCGACATGGTAATGCACACTTCTAATCCCAACACTCAGAAGGCTAAGGCAGACACAACGGCTACAAGTTCAAAGTTAGCCTGAGCCACACAGGACTACATAAGCCAAGTACGACTACATAGCTAAGCCATGCTACCCTCTAACAAGGCAGTAATGTGAATGAGTTATGGGATATTAAATTAATGAAAATTCCTCCAACTAAAAATCTCCCAACTCCATTGTGCCTTCTAGTTTTATAACATGCTAATTATAATCTCAATGGCATTTCCTGAGCAATCTAAAAAGAAGCCCATCAAATATTCCTTTGAACCATTGTAAGTTTTTTTTTTTTACTGCTGGGAAAGTTATTAAAGGGAAATGAGCACACTCAATGCAATGCCATTGTTAAGGAATTTATTATTGTGGTACATTTACCCAATTCAATAGAAAATGATACTGCCCCACACATTTTAAGACATGAGCAAGGCTGTGTGCAATAAGCCACCAGTGAAGGCATGTCTGTGCACAGAAAATTTCACTAGTCCTTCCTGAATCCAGTGAGTCCCAATACTAGGAGCCCCAATGCTCCTTTCAATAAGAAGTATTTTGGGACCTCACCTTTTTCACCTGTAATGAATTCTGCAGACAGTAGAACTTCTCTACTTGTATAATTTATAAAAACAAATATCATGTGCAAATATTATATAACAGCAAGTGAGAATAAAAATGTGTTTGTAAAATATTCAATTTATAAATACTCCTGATAGGTAGCACCAGACAACACATGAAAGCAATGATTATCAATGTCCACAGTGGATTACATTTGGATATGCAAGAATAATACACAGATTCTGTTGATACATTATGTTTTATGATTCTAAAGTGAAGATATTTACATATGTGGTTGTATTTACATGTCAAACTAAGAATTCAGCATCTATAAATGCAAACTGAAACAATTTGATTTATTTGTGGCTCGGGTCCACAAGCTACATTGCTCATGATAATGTATTTTATCTGAAATTCTGAGTGAGAGTTAGTAAAACTGAGAAAAAGCAGTAGTTTTCCCCTTATTTACATAGTTTCACTCCTGAGTAATTTTAGCATATAGGCAAATCATACCAGCACAACCATTCACTGGTAGATAAATGAATAGACCAAAACGTGGTATATCCATACAGTGGAATATTATGCAGCTACAAAAAGAAATAAAGAACTGATAGAGGCCATAGTACACATAGATGTTAAAAACATTAGGCTAAGTAAAAAAATAAATAAATAAAAAAAAAGACAGATGCCCATGATCATGTATTGTTTTAGTCCTTTTGTGTGGCAGGTCCATATGAAGCAACTCTATAAAGACAGACTAAACACTAAGGGTCAGAGAGAGTCTGGTATGGGAGAAATACTCTTAGTTGGCCATTTGAGAGATAAAAACATTCTGGAACTAGACAGGGTGATAGTGGCCCAATCTAGCCAATTTATGAAAATTGGCACATGGTACACATTTTGAAGATGAAATTATTTCTACAACGTCTAAAAGAAAATGACCATTTAAAAAAATAAACTACTCTCTTTCCTCTGACCATTGGGATTGTATCAATATTTAAACAGTATTTGTTTATGAAAATCTTGTCCTGAAGGTGGAAATGGTCGACAGGGTTTGAAAGAGCAGTACTGCAGGCAGATGAGGAGTGAAATTTGAATTTAGAGGGCCTGGAAGAGAGGAAGGGCTGTGCTGGGCAAGAGAGCGGCTGTGGGCAGAGACAGAGCACATGTGCTGCTGAGGTCTGGGACGAGGTCTAGTGGCGTCCATCTAAATTTCAATATTCAATACCTGGCTCCTTCCAAGAGCTCAGGGCTGGACACCATAATCTAAGCACACTGAGTTCGGCTCTCACCGCTTCAGGGAGAGTCTAACACTTTCATTAGGATTCTTTTGGAAAATAAAATAGGCCCCTAGACTTGCACAAGTCTGTATCCCTGCTGGGCCATGGCTGACAGGACTCACGCCGGTTCCACCGGTGTGACAGGAGTTTCATGCAAAAATTGAGTTTAAACAGTGATCATAGTCCCAAAGAGAGAAGAAAGAGGTAAGCGTTATTTTTTAAAATGCCGTTCTCTTTCTAAATACCATACAAGGCCCATGTACAAAACAGGTCTCTAACTGTTCTGTACAGTTATCCATTAGACCAGAAGCACTGCAGCATCTACAACCAGAAATAAAAATTCCCTTTATAGAATATTTTCATTTGAACATGCAGTTAAAGATCTCTAATAAAGCCTGACTCATTTTATTAAAGCTTACAAACTGACCACTCTGTGTTTCTTATTTGTTTAAGACTGAGAGAGAAGAGATTTGGGTCATATCAGACATGCTCTTTTAAAAAATTAAGATAGGTGGATGTGGTGGTGCATGCCTTTAATCCTAGCACTTGGGAGGCAGGGGCAGGTGAATCTTTGTGATTTCAAGGCCAGCCTGGTCTACAGAGCGAATTCCAGGACAGCGGGGGTTACAGGGAGACCCTGTCTTGATACGACCAAAAAAAAAAAAAATTTAAGATAGACTGCAAATGTACTTTGAAGATAGTCTTTCAGTTTGCAAGAAAATGGTGGTCATTACATTCAGGTATTTTTTAATAATTTTTTGATATTTTAACAGATCTTAGTGACATTTGAAAGGTGTGCACATGTGTGTCCTATGGATTTTACAGTGCCAGCTTTGAAGCTCTGTGCATTTCAGAGGTGACTGACCACAGGCTGAGTGACCGAGGAGGTCCATCCCTTTGCGTCCCCTGCTCTTGGGCCCTCAAGTCTGAGGACAAAGCCTTTGAACTTGGATCAGAATTCCTACATTCACTACTCATTCCCTGTGGGGCTGTTTCATTTTTTATTGTGAAAATTTCAATTTTAAACAACAGTAGCTAAACTTGTAAGATGAACCCTTTGTACCCGTCAGCCATTCTTTTTTTTTTTTACTGATAGGTTCAGAAGACCCAGGGTCTTCTCTTTTTTTATTATTATATTTTAAGGGATTCACAATATAAGAGCACAGTTGTTTTCATATTACATTGACGTTGCTCAGTTTGCCATACAATTCGGTAATTGGTGCTAGCATCCACAGATGAGGGATACCATTGGTCATTTGTTTTTCTGGGACATATTTAAGCCATGCAGGTACAGCCTGTCTTCTTCCTCATAATCTCTCACCTTAGATTATTTTAAAGCAAATCCTATTATCTGTAAGCATGTAAGACCATATCTGTAAAGGGTAAGTTTTTTAAACATGAACAAAATGAAATTATCAAGACAATAAAGAATTGTGGGTAAGTCATTAATATATTGACTCTCTAGCCAGAGGAATTCGCAGTGATATGATTGTCTTACAGTTTGTAGGTAAATTGCTTGAGTTAGGACCCAGATAATTTCCATATTTTTAAGTCCTTTTAAAGTATAGCTCACTCTGTCTTCCTCTCTCTCTCTCTCTCTCTCTCTCTCTCTCCCTTTCTCTATCCTCTCTTCCCTTCTTTGAAAAAATTTTTATGAAATCCACTGTTTTACTATAATAAACATGGTAATAAAATAGAAGAAATAAAAATAGATGACAAGATATAGTTAGTAATTGATAATCATATTTAGAATAAGTTTCAACTTGTACAGGATTTTCAGTTTGGTCCACAGAAATGTTTCAAAGCACTCTGAACAATTTCAGTGTGCAGAGGTTTGGAAGCATTTGCTTGGGGATTAAGGGGAATGTGTCCAAATTGGATTGAAAGATAATGAGTGAAAAACACAATTCATCAATAAAAGTATTATTAAAAAAAAAGAAAAAATGTTTAAGAAGCAAGCTGTTGGTGCTGGAGGGACGACTGCTCTTGCAGAGGACCTAAGTTTGGTTCCCAGCACTCACATGGCAGTTAAAAATCATCCTCAACTTCAGTTCCAGGGGATCTAGCACCCTCTTCTGGCCTCCGTGGATACTGCACAAGTGTGATACACTTACATGCAGGCAAAACACTCATACACATGAAATGAAAAAGAAAAAAAGAAATGAGTTGTCTTTATGCTATTCAGTCTTCCTTATCCATGCCAATCTTTAGACTTTTCTTTTATCTCTTAACTTCCTTGTCAGTTGCTGGGCAGCAGAACTAGATGCTAATCAGATCCACTCCCCCCCCCCCCCATTCTTTGTTTATCAGGACACCTTCATAGATGGAGATGCAAAACTTCTGTCTGGAAGGACATAATATGTGGTTTTCTTTTTCCACAATGTTATCAGCCACTGATACTCATGTCTCAGATACATGAATTTGTTGTGCACTTACAAATAGTGACAATTATTTATATTTTAGGATAGTATCTTACTATATTTTAGGATAGTATACTTACTATATAGTATCTTACTATGTAGTTCAGACTATCCACCAACTCAGCGTATATCACAGGTTATCCTTGATATTTAGATCCTCTTACCTTGCCCTCCCAAATACTTGGATTACAGATGATATTTTAAATTCTTGCTCAGATAATATTTTAAATTCTACCACTCCTTATTACTCACAGGATATTTCTCTTTAGAGGAAATTTCACACACCCCTACCCACAGGGAGGTTTTATAATGATGCATGATAAATGCTTGATTATCTTCACTTATCAGCTTTGAAAAATATTTCACCAGTAACTTTCTTTTTTTTTTTTAAATTAGTTTTTATTGATGCTTTGTGCATTTCATACATTTTTCCAATTCAGTTCAGGCTTATTTCCCTTTCCCTCCCCCCCCACCGCCACCCCATCCCAGATCATGCATTCTGCCATAACTGTCCTGCATCTTTCTCTCAGTTTTTTTTTTTTCATTTTTAGCTATAAGTGATAATCCATGAGTACAAGCATCCTTCATGCAAAACCTATCTGCAGGCTGTTGTGCCCAAACACCTACAGCCCCACCATCCAGTGGGGGGTGACAGGTTGTTTGTTCAATCAAGTTGATCAAATGAGTGTCCAGACTACATTGCTGTAGTTTCACCATTCACCCCAATCGCAGCCCTTACATTCTACCACGCCCCCTCTTCCGCAGGTTGTTCCCTAGGCTTAGAAAAGGGGCACAGGTGGATGAGAGGTAAAACAGTCCACTCTCTCTGGAGCTGTTGACTTGGACTCTGGTCAATTCTGGCTGTTTCCTTTCATGGGCTGACAGTTTGTCCAGGAATAACCTTTCGATCCTACTAATGAAGAACAAGCAATTAGATATATAGGTATTTAAGCAGCACTAATAGTTATGGTAGGTTACTTTAGCATAGACACATGTTTGGATATGTTAATCCATGAATTACAATTTTCCCCCCTGTTAAATATGACAGGGTCTTACTGTGGCTTATAACATCTCCTAACCTATAGAGGATGTAAGCTTGTGGCATCAGCCATGGGTTATTTCTCCAAGGGGAGAGCCAATAGCCAATTAGATTTGGGATATACAGGCACATGGCTGCCTCTGCTGCACAGTATTTCCAGGCAGGTGAGGTGTAGCTGGTGGTGACGGTGGAGTCTTGCTTGACTCAGGGAGACCCATATTTGCTTTATTGGTTTAGTGGCCTTTGGTAACCAGTAACTTTCAAAGTAGCCAATGAATTTCCAGTGTCACTATGTCTTCATGGAAGTAAATTCATTTGACACCTTTAAATCCTTTGTGCATATTACTCGTACTGATGCTCAGATTGCCCCATATTTAGGCAAGTGAAATTTATTGAGGTCTTGCCAGAGGCTTTAAAGCAAACTAGAGAATGAATTCCAATAGCAGCTCCAGGAGTTTCCTATCCAGCGAATTAAGAACTTCCACCTTTTGTGGAGTCTCTTGCAGAGTAAGAACACTCTTTTCATCTCATTGGGACTCCTCCAAAGTCATAGCATTAGAGGTCAGCTCTTACAGTGTGGATGCTGCTGTCCACTGTAAGAAGGGGGACAGAGGACCAAGATCAATGCAGTCACTCTGCAAGGGTCACCGGGGCTCCTTCATGGAAAGCTATGATGAGATGTCAGGTCTTCTGATTCAAAGGCTCTTAGCAACAGTAGGCCATAGCATCCTCTTTCTTAACACTCTTATTATTCAGAGAGAGAAAGAGGAGAGAGAGAGAGAGAGAGAGAGAGAGAGAGAGAGAGAGAGAGAGAGAGAGAGATATTGTATGCGTATGCCTATGATGTACAATGTTCTGGGTCTGGACCCAGGAGATCACAGGAATAAGCATCTTCTTTACCGCAGAATTACACATGCAGCCTAGGGTCATGTTTTTTATGAAGAACAATCTTCTAGGTACTTGGGAAAACAAGTGTCTGATTGAAAGAACACTGGTACTGCTTTATGTAGACCATTTGTATGGTATAGGATTCTGTGGTGGATTACGTACTCTATTATCTCTGGATTACAGTAATGGTCCACTCTCAGATGGAAGGAAGGAATAGTGCAGTACTTTGAATAAATAAACAATTTAGAGACAGAAAATCCTAAGATCTGCTTAGATGAGCAATAGAGGGAAAGGTACAGGTGAATGAGAGAATTTTAAAAGTTTGCTGTTGTTGATAAACAAATGAGCTTTCCCTGGGAGATCATGAAGCCCCAGATAGGTGTCTACCTACCACTGAGGAGAATTTTTTCTAGCCTATCAACTGAATCTTTGTCCTTCTGGCCAGAACCATAAAATCAGCAAACTATCATGAGCATGTTTGAAGTAAATTAGCTATAATCACAGTGTTTAAAATGGCCCGTAGATCACCCGCCATTAGCTGCTCGCCTCTGTCTCCATTCTGATTGCACCCTGTAGTTCAATGAGTTCCAGAGTTGGTGGGAACTGGCTGAAAGTCTAAGCAATAATTTTGCTCCTAATCAAGGTTACATTTACATAATAAGATGAAATAAAACATTTATCTCAATGACTATTTAAAGAAGCAGCTGAGTAAAAAAGTGATTCAAATCTACATGAAGGCAGATAGTTCAGTGCAGGAATAGCAGGTGCCAGTGATAGCTCTACGTTGTTGTCTTCTGATGACTCTCTTCTGACTCTAGGTCATGGCTCAAGGAAGAAAGTGGATGTCCCAACAACATGAAACACCTGAATATAAAAACTAAAAATGGGGCGGAAAGATGGGCCCGCCCATAAAGGCACTTGGTGTGCAAACTTGGTGAGCGAAATTTGATCTCTGGAACCCATGCTGGAAGGAGAGAACTAGCCCCCCAAAGTTGACCATCACACGCCTACTTCTCTCTTTCTCCCCCCCCCACCCCGCACACACATATACATGCATTATGTGTGTTTGATAATAATGCCATCAAAAAAGCTTAAAAATCGGCCAGGGTTTAGCATGTGTTACATGTACAGATTTCTTACAGCAAGCATCTTGAAGATTGTTAGCAAACCTTTTCTACAAAAGACTAGTTAATAATGATGTTAGACTATGTGGGCATCTGCTGAACTGTGCTATCACAGTGTGAACAAACCATAGACAATACATAAATGGATGGGGTTGTATTATTTGCTGAGGCATTTATGAAAACAAGCAGCAGGCCAGACTGGGTATGGGAGCCGAAGCTTACAGACTTCCAGCATGGATGATCCTGAATAGCTTGTTTTCATCTGAGTGGCACAGGGTGGCAGGTATGAGGGGAAAGGCACTGATTGTAGAATAATTTTCTAAACAAATACATCAGGTAGAGAGCAACAGTTCACAGCCGTATAAAGTGTAAAATTTACGTTATAAGAATTACATAGTTCTTTTTTTTTTTTTTTTTTTTTTTTTTTTTTTATACAGGGTCTCCCTGTAGCCCCAGCTGTCCTGGAACTCACTCTGTAGACCAGGCTGGCCTTGAACTCACAAAGATCCACCTGCCTCTGCCTCCCAAGTGCTAGGATTAAAGGTGTACGCCACCACTTCTTGTAAGGTGGGCCTTCCTCCAAAAAAGGACGGACTTTTGACTTCAAATGTCTTCTCCTGAGCCCAATGCTTTCTTATACCTAAGAGCTCCTGCCTAAGACTGTGAACTTGACTGGTTCAAGGCCAACCACCCTGCCCAAACAGCCAGACAACCTTGACTGCATGGGGGCGGGGCGGGGGCAGGGACATATAAAAAAGTACAAGTGGCTGTGGCTGGCTCTCACCATTTTGCCATATTGGGTGGAGGTCACTGAGTCCATGCTGGGACCTTGGATGGACATGAGAGGAGGGGGATCGCTGCTCAGTCTGTGAGTGATCTTTACCCCCATTCACTCTGAGAGTGATCTTTACATTCACTCTGTAAGCAAGCCTGAGTAACTTGCTAGATTTCCCCCACTGTGCTTCGGAGAGCCTTTCCTTTTTTGCCTTGGGAACCTCTGGTGGCAGGTGCAGGACGCCATATGTGTGGATACCTCCCAGGAGTAATCTCTGCAACAGTTCTATATGAAATCCTTGGAAGGAGGGGGCAAGAACTGCTCGGGAATGAAGGGTGCTATTACTAAACTATATCTGATATTCACCATGTCAGAATCTTCAGTCTTGCCATCACCTTTGATATGTCTATAAAATCTTGCTGTTTTTAAATATTGGAAAATAATTGAAAATTTTAAAGACAATATTCAGGCAAATGGACACAAAGTTCTGGTCTGCTAAGAGACATGTAGTATCTCAAGATATCAGTGCATATTGTGTGGGAAGAGAGGAGGGAAGAAGGGAAAACGAGGGAAGCAAAAATAAAGGGGAAAATGCAGAAATTACAGGAAATGAAACAGGTGGCCAAAATGAGTTTTCAGTCTCTGGGGCAGAGAGTTCATCCCACTCCTTGCTATTCAATACCAGCCATAACCTGATGACATGGGGAATGTTAGCAGAGAGGAGATGTTCGGTATTTATTCAGGAAAAATAATATTTGTTATTTTCAACCTCAAAGAAATGAAATTGAAGACCAAGACTGTGAAGGGAGGAACATCACTACTTGTCCATGTCCCTCCTGTGAGACACAGGGCTAGCCTCCACCTTTAACTCCTGTGAGACACAGGGCTAGCCTCCACCTTTAACTCCTGTGAGACACAGGGCTAGCCTTCATCTTTAGCTCCTGTGCCTCTGGGATTTTTTCTCTCCACATTAAATCACCTGGTAAGTTACTAAAGTACAGGCTCAGTCCAAAACACAAAAGATTCTCGTTTAAGGGTCTATTGTAAGATGCAGGGCTTAGTGTTCCTTTCTAAAGACACGGGTGCACAGACTTGCATGCAGACAGTACACTGATACACATATGGAAATAAACAAATGCCGGGCGTGGTGGCGCACGCCTTTAATCCTAGCACTTGGGAGGCAGAGGCACGCGGATCTCTGTGAGTTCGAGGCCAGCCTGGTCTACAGAGTGAGTTCCAGGACAGCCAGAGCTACAGGGAGACCCTGTCTCAAAAAAAAAAAAAAAAGAACCCAGCGTTTTTCCACAGAGTACAGAGCCAGTCTTATAAAGATTTGGGAGTCACATGGTCTTGTGATACGATTTGGATTTAGAAGCAGAGACAGTGCAGAATTTCCTCTGAAGCTGCTCCATGACATCTCTGGGAAGGTAAGTGCATTCACTTGACCCAAAGAGTCAACACAATGGCAACTCCCAAAGTACTTCCTGACCTTGCTGTCAATCAGCAGCTGCCAAGATGTAGCTCGCTGCCTCCTTCTGTGTGGCCTGTGATTGAAGAATGGCGTTCGTATTTTTAAATAGTTGCACAAAAATGTTTAAAAATACTGTATGTGACTTCTTAAAAATTATACGAAATACAAATTCCAACATCTACAAGTAATGTTTTACTGGAACACAGCCACCTGCATTCATTTATGCATTACCTATGGCTGTTTTCACACGTTAAGAGCTGAGCTGAAGAATTGCCCAGGGGAGCTTCTGTGTGCCTTGGACTCTTGGCAGTATGCTGAAGTGTGTCACCCCTTTTCAGGATAATCGTCTTAAAATGCATAAAATCAAACACATAAGGTTTAAAGGAAGCTATATGAAAATGTACTAATCAATGTAACAAAAAAAAAACCACAGTGCCAGACAAAAGAAACCTCCCACTAAATTGATAGTCAGGGTAGCCCAAGAGACTCCCCAGATAACACAGATATTGCCACAGCCCTCAATACCTCCCACATGAAAGTAAGACCCTGTGCTAGATAGTTTTAGTGTCAACTTGACAGTCCTGGGTAGGTTGTTTCCATTGGACTGGCCTGTGGTCACCTCTGTGGAGGATTTTCTTGATTGTTGAGTGATGGGGGAGGACCCAGCCCACTGTGGGTGGTGCCACCCCTGGGCATTGTATTGAATAAGAAAGCAGATCGAGAATAGGCCAGAGGAACAAGCCAGTAAGCAGCGTTCCTCCATGGCCTGTGCTTCAGCTCCTGCTTCCAGGTTCCTGCCCTGAGTTTCTGCATAGGCTCCCTCACTGATGAACTGTGACCCAGGAGATGTAAGATGAAAAAATCCTTTCCTCCCCAAGTTGGTATTAGTCAATTGGTCAAGTATTTTGTCACAGTAATTGAGGACAAACTAAGACAGCCCCTATCACTGGAGACAGGCCACACCTCAGATACAGAACTTGGAACAATCAATATGGAACTGACCTGGAAGCCTCTTCTGTAAAGACTAGCTCTCATGGTACAAGAAGACGCTATACAAGCTGCCGGGGGGAGAAAACCAATAAACGTAAAGTCTGCATAACAATGCCTGGCCCAAAATCTATCACTATTGGTGCACTAGTAGCACTTTTATCTTGAGGGTAATCAACAGCTGTCTAATTGGAATTAGGGTCTGATCATTGGTGGTACTTTAAACAGCCAAGGACACATGGCCAAACCAACACAATTTCTTACTCTATTCCAAAATGTGTCTTCATATTATAAACAAGGGCGCCCTTCAATTCTCATCAAAGAAACTTCTTTCTGCAGCAGATGGAGATTATTAGAGTTACACACTTGTCAAAAGCAGAGAATAAGTGTTTATGAGACTCTTACCCTAAGTGATTCATCTTCAATGCAACATCCACACATATACTGAGTGCATCTCTTAATCTCACCAGAGAAGTTTCCTTAGGCAGCAGGTGGTGCTCAACACAGAAACTCAATTTGCCAATGTGCAGAGAACAAGAGCCCACAGAGTGCTTATTCCTGAATAGGACACCTATTTCAAACCTCTACGTCCCAAGACTCAGGAATCCTTGCAAAAGAGGAGGTGGAAATATTATGAGTCAGAGGCGGTGGATGACCCCAAGGAAACAAAGTCTCCCAACAGCTGATCAGATACGCATATGAACTCACAGCCATGGTGACAGCACGCACAATGCCTAAGCAAGCTCAAACCAGACAACATCCCAGCATGGATTCTGGGAAGTGAGTAAGAAATCTGAGGAACTTTTGGCAATTGATGCTGGGAGGAAAGGGACAGTGTCTTACATTGATGAAACTCTTGGTGAGCCCAATGGATGGACCCATACTGAAGGATATTTAGGGACATAAAACAGACTCTGTAGCCCATTTTATACATACACACACACACACCACACCATCACATATATTATTATATTATATATTCACATATATAATATATATATATATATATATAATAATTAGAGGTAGTTTAAGAGAGGAGAGAAGAGGAGAGAGAGAACTTAAGTGAGTGGAGGCAGTGGAGGAAATCAGACAAAGAAGAGATTGAATACCATCCAACTATATTGCATGAAAATTCCAAAAATAAATTAAAAAAAAATTTTTTTTTAAAAAAAAAAAATTATTTTTTATTGTTATTTAAACTTTTTCTATTAAGTCTGTACGAAATCATTTCTGCAATCGAATCTAGAGTTACTTTGCCTCCCTTCCTTGCCCCCCACCCCACCTGAGTCCCTATATCAGTACTTTTAAAAACCATAAAAATCACATCTCGAGGCTGGAGAGATGGCCTAGTGGTTTAGAGACCACCCGCTCTTAACAGAGGAGACCGGGTTCAATCCCCCAGCACCCACAGGCAGCCCAAGAACCGTCCTGAAACCCAATATTCCAGGAGAATCCTCCAGTACCGGGGAAATTCCAAATGCCTCTTCCTGACCTCCGTGGCATTTGCACGACCCCGGGTAACATCAAATTTGCATGCAAGACAGTACACATTTTACACATATCAGAAATATAATAAACTGCCGGGCGTGGTGGGCGCCACTTTATATCCTAGCACTTGGGAGGCAGAGGCAGAGGATCTCTGTGAGTTCGATGGCGCAAGCCTGGTCACAGAGTGAGTTTCCAGGAACCAGCCAGAAGCTCAGCATGGAGACCATGTCTGCAAAAGACAAAAAAAAAAAAATAAAAAATAAAGTGTTTTTTTTTTTTTTTTTTTTTTTAATCCCAGCACTCAGGAGGCAAAGTCAAGCAGATTTCTATGAGTTCAAGGCCAGCTTGGTCTACATACTGAGCTCTACATACTGAGCTCTAGGCCAGCCAGGGTTACATAGAATGTCTCAAAGCAACAACAACAACAATAACAACAACAACTTAATGGAAGTAATCACTAGCCAAAAGCTAATCAAATATTTTAAAAACAAATTTGGGATAAAACCCTATACAGGCCTCTTTATTAAAATGTTAACAAAATCTAATAGGTTTAATGACATTTATCATTTTTTTAATTTTTTAATTGAATTTTTGTGTATTTCATACACAACTTCTCATCAGTCTTAATCGACTTTATAGCACCTTCTCCTCTGGCAACGTCCCACAGCTCCACCCTGCCCCCCCACCCCGAGTTCATAGATTCTGTCATTTGTGTTAGGGTCTATTGTGCCAAATTAATCTCCCAGTTCCTCAGAGCCCGTTCATCCTCTGAGCTCTAGTCAGCCTGTGTGGAGGCTTCTCTTAAAGAAGGCCAGTTCTTCCTCACCCAACCATAATCAGCTGCCAATATTTCTTCAGCTAAGATTGGGTTCTGCTACTCATTTCTGCACTGCTGGGTTTTTGTCTGGTTGAACTTGCATGCATATTACCTGACAGCATTGCTATCCGCATGACATTTATAATTCTAAATCAGCATTGAGGGTAAAAATATTTTGAGGGTCTGAGAATATAATGAAATGGTAGAATGCTTTCCTACCATGCACAATGCTCCACCAAAAACTATTTTGGATCATCTACATCTGTAATGTGATATAAATTATCTGATGTTGCCACATGATGTAGTCATAGGTAGTGCTAAAAGCATGGTGGAGGGCTGGAGAGATGGCTCAGCAGTTAGAGCCCTGGCTGCTCTTGGAGAGGATGCAGATTCAGTTCATAGCATCCACAGGGAAGCTCACAAGCATCCATAATTCCACTGTCAGGGCATCTGATGCCCTCTTCCAGCCCCACAAGCTCTGCATGTACATGGCAGATTTCCATATATGTGGGCACACCACTCATACGCATAAAATAATCCAATGAATTAATTAAAATTAAAATCATGGTAGGCGGTTGGCTACATTCATCTTAGAAGGACATGCCAAGTGAGGTTTTCAAAAATAAGGACACATTATTTTTCTAACCAAGCTGAAGAATTTTGTGAATCTCATCCATACCCAAAAAGAGCTCTACATGCCAGAGTATAAACACCTGGAAGATCCTGCCATTTCTGAGCCCAGGGACTCATCCATGAGCCTCAGTTTCCCACCAGAAAGCAACAAGAAAGGCAATTTCAGAACTGCGAACAATGTAGCTGCTCACAGCCCATTATGTCCCCACTGACAGTGATGAGTCACTGGTGAGAGAGACTATTCTATGTCCAAGAAGGAAAAGATCCTGCCCGCTGAATGTCCAGCCCATGCCCACCACAGCCTCCTCCCAGGGCTCTCCAAGGAACAGAGATGGAATCTGTATTTCTCAGTTCTAGCCATCATATCAAAGCACTAACCCTGGGCAGCCTAAACAATAGAAATTTATTCTTACACGATTCTAGAATGTGGGAAGTTCAGATCAATATGGTGGACAAAGGTGTTAAGAAGATGGCTCTGCTAGTAAAGTGTGCTATGGAAGCCTGAGAACCTGAGTTCAGATCCCCAGCCCAAGTGTAAAAAGTGAGTCACAACAACACACACCTGTGATCCCATTCATCAGAAGCGGGAGACAGGAGGATCCCTGAAAGTTGTTGCCAGCTAGGTTCACTGAATCAGTTAGCCCCAGGTTCGGTGTGAAACCCTAACTCAAAAACCATAAAGTGTAAATCATTAGAGAAAGACATCCACATGGACCTCCAGTCCTCACACTCATTCTTACACAAGTGCATACAGCCCACAAAAGATAGCTGGTTCTATGAGGCCTTTCCTTTTAGTTTACAGTAGAAAGGGGCAGAAGATGGGAGAAGAGAGAAAGAATGAAAAAGGAAGCAGTGTCCCAAGGGAAAGAACTTCAACATAGAAATTTGCAGGGCACAGAACTGAATTCAAAAGTAGGATCTTTGAGGAGTTCTTTAACTTGAGAAAGGAGGTTGTTTTTCTCAGTCTTCCTTGCTGCCTGATCCGAGTATGGTAAACAGCTCCACATCTTTCCACCCTCTCATTTTATCCCCAAGCAACAGAACATTACATTAATTGACTTGTCTTATTAATTCAATAAGCTGCATCAAGGATGTAATGCTTAGCGACGCTTGCTTTATGGGTACCATTTATTTATTGTTACAAGAAAGCTTCAAGGCACAAGCTTCTCAGAAGCCTCTCACAGCTTCTGGGAAGCTGTAGGTACTGGTGCGGACTTGCCACATTTGTCATGACTTCAACCTGCAAGGTTTTTGTTATATTATAAATTTAATTTGCACCTTTTTAGTATGATAAGGAAATGCTGAATCGTTTACATGTTAAGTAGAATATTTTTGCTCCAAGACTTAATGCTGTTTCCCCCATTCATTTTAAATGGTATTCAGTGCTGGTAAATGCTGTAGCCTCAATTCATGACGAAGAATCCCTCTCGTGACAATGGTAAACTGTAGCCCCAAATGGGGAAATATGAACTCAAACACTTATTTTTAATCAAATCATAAAGCACAATTAAGCAGAGAATGATATCTTTCATAAACATGGGGGAAGGAAAATTGATTTTTAAGAGACTAAAATTTTGCATGTGTAAAAGGAATTCTGAATAAGGGCTTTCAAAGAATTTCTTAAACTTATTTGTTTGCTTTCCTTTCCCCCAAAAAATATTTGGAATAGCATCAAATGCGATGGACAGATGGAGGCCTGATAGGTGTTTTTAATGAGATTTATATTGATGATGATAAATGGGCTATTTTGTGAAACCACATGGGACAAGACTAACACATGGCAAGGGAGGAGTTTTAAAAAATTAGCTGTTTAGACGTTAACGTTGAGGACCACGAGAAATTTACATTATTTTTAATTGAATAACACTGTAAAGCAACATGAATCCGGTGTGTGTATTTTGTTTTGTTTTGTTTTGCTTCTTTGCAAAGAAGCCATGGAATAATAGGTTTATGCAAAAATCTAAAACACTTCAACTGCTTATTCTACAAAAGCTTTGGCATACTAACCCAACAAAACAGCTCATACCTTGACAAGTAGGTTTAATGTAAATAAATATTCATGATCCAGTATGACCAGTTAAGCTTGAACCAAAATGTGGAAACAAAATCTATTTGAAACTTTCTTATGGTGTATTGTACCAAAATCTGATGCACACCAAAGAGTAATGTATTAAATCAAAATGGTTTATTTCCAAAGGTTTGACTTTTTAATGGGTTTTCCTATGCCAATATTAGAATGGATAATCATGAACAAAGAAGATTACCAGTGTCTTATGTAGTGAAGCTCACAAGATATGCCTTGGGGACTATTCTGGAAGGCTGAAGACTCTCCTGATTACTATCCTGACTTCATACAAACTACAGGAAATGTATAGATCTGCACATTTTTATTCATCTATTCATCTAAAATACATTCATTTATTTGATAGGTGTTCCTAGAACGCCTCCTGTTCTCTTGGCTGCACCAATTCCTTTATTTTTCCCTACAACTTTGCCTGCATCCAGTTTCAGTTCTACATCCCCCCCCCCAAAAAAAAAAAATTATCAGTGAAGAACATCTAAAGGAGAAAACTAATGCTTGCAGCCCACATGTTCTTCCCAGGAACACGGGCTTCACCAGAGCTAAGGGAACCCTGGGTCAGACACTTCCCTGTGGAGCCACAGGCTAGAGTTTGGGTTCTCTTTGCGTGTATATACTCTGTGAACTAAGACTGCTTTTTATTTTTCATTCAAAAAGGTCATTTTAGCAATGAAGAGGAAGAATACAGAACAGACACTACTTTGTGGGAAATAAAACCTAAAATAAAATGGCTCTTTACACATCCACAAAAGACAAATGGTATAATCTTTCAGACCTTTTCCTATATATGTGTGTACTAGCTTCTCCATGTTTGTGTGAACACAAAATCACGTGTGCAAAAGACTAGTCTTGTTTATCAATAAACACTTTTCTGTAACTTGCTTTGTTTAGGACTTTATCTTGTAGAGTGACCCATGTTCATTACATTTATTTCTGCTTCTTTTTCATTTTTATTTTTGTCTTTTTGAGTCAGGGTCTCCCTTTTGTCCCAGCTAGCCTGGAGCTTGCCATGTAGACCAGGCTGGTCTTGAACTCACAGAGATCCGTCTGCCTCTGCCTCCTGAGTTCTAGGATTAAAGGCATGTGCTACCATGCCCGGCTCAGCCTCTTATTTTTTAACTCCTAGGTATTTCATAATTTCATACCTGTGTTGTGTTCCTAGTCTTCATAAAGTTGTTACTCTACCCCAGTCTGGAGCAATCAATACTTCCTCAGAAAGGGGAGAGAGAGAGAGAGAGAGAGAGAGAGAGAGAGAGAGAGAGAGAGAGAGAGAGAGATTCATCTTAGTTCTTGACCATACTTCTCTATTTTCCATTTTAAACAGCTTCCCTTATATTTATTAATTCTAAAAATGTTTTTATCACATCTGTCATTTAATACTGTTACATCCCCCAAGGATTCAATATTGAAAACAGACCAAAATTAATGCCCTATAGATGTTGCTTTCTAATAGATAATATGAATGACAATCAAATTTGCTATTGTGAAGAGAGCTGCAATAAACATAGCTGTGCATCTATCTTTGCAGTAGGATGCATCTTGTGGGTAAATACCCAGGAGTGGTATGGCTGGGTCATGTGGTAGGCTCATTTTGAGTCTTTCAAGGGTTCTCCACACTGCTTTCCACAGTGGTTGTATGAGTTTACATTCCCACCAGCAGTGGATGAGTGTTCCCCTTTCCCCACAACCTCTCCAGCATTTGTTTTCTTGATCTTGGCTAGTCTTATTTGAGTGAGATGATACCTTAGGGTGATTTTAATTTGCATTTCCTTAATTATTAATGATGTTGAACAATTTTTAAGATGTTTCTCAGCCATCTTTACTTCCTGACTCGTGAAGTCTCTGTTCATCTCTTTACTCCATCTTTCATTTGTCATTTTCATCGGTCATTTGTTTACTTCTTTTTTAAGTAGTTTATATATTCTGGATGTTAATGTTCTGTCAGATGTATTAGTGGTGAAGGTTTCCTCCCACTCTGTGGGTTTTCTCTCCACTTCCTTGATTATTTCTTTAGCTGTACAAAATCTTTTGAGTTGATGAGGTCCCACTTGTCAGCTGTTGTCCTTATTTCCTGTGCAGCTGCTGTTTGATTTAGAAAGTCTTTTCCTACACCAATGTCTTATAGGTTGCTGCTGAATTTTTCTTCTATCGCCTTCAGGGTTTCAGGTTTCAGGTTGAGATCTTTGATCCACTTGGAGTTTATTTTTGTACAAGGTGAGAGGTAGGGGTTTAATTTTTTTCTTCTACAAATGGTGATCCAGTTTTGCCAACACCTTTTACTGAAGATGCTATCTTTCCTCCACTGAGCTTTTTTGGCTCCTTCGTCAAATATGAGGTGGCTGAAGTTATATGAGCTCAAGTTTGGATCTTCAATTTTGTTCCATTGGTCAATGGTTCTGTTTTTTTCCCAGTACCAGGCTGTCTTTATGACTATAGCCCTGTAATATAGCTTGAAGTCTGGTAATGTAATCCCCCCAGTATAGCACTTTTCACTCAGGGTTGCTTTAGCTATTCATGGTCTTTTGTTTTTCCATATGAAGGTAAAGATGTTTTTTCTAAGTCTGTGAAAAAGCTCATGGGGATTTTGCTTGGACTTGCATTGAATCTGTATATTAATTTGGGTAGAATGGACATTTTTACTATATCAATTTTTCCAATCCATGAGCATAGGAGGTCTTTCCATCTTTCGATGTCATTTTCAATCTCCTTCTTCAGGGTTTTAAAATTTTTGTTGTAAAGGTCTTTGAAGTCTTTGGTTAGGTTTATCCTGCATATTTTATTTCTTTTGAGGCTATTGTGATTGGGAAGGTAAATGCCCCTCAACTGATGACCGGATAACAAAAATGTGGTACATCTACACAATGTTGTTTTATGCAGCCATAAAGAAAGATGACATCATGAGCTTTGCTGGTAAATGGATGGAACTCAAAGCCATTATGCTAAGTGAAGTAACACAGTCCCAGAAGAAAAAAGGCAAATGGTTTCCCTCATTTGTGGATGCTAACACCAAATCCCCAGTTGGCAGGCAAACTGAGCAACTTTATTATTATATTTCATTGTATCTGAAAGCAACTGTGCTATTCCAATGTGAATCTCCTAATGGGCTCTAGAATTGTCCTACCACTTGTATTCACACATTGTAATTACCACATATGGATGGAAGATATGTACTCATATTCTATTCATATTCTTTCTACCTGCATGCAACTTTACTGTTAAAATGTGAATCTCTAAATATGTTTAGGAATTAACCTATAGTTTATTTTCATAATTTATAATTTTAATTTATTTGTGGAGTGTATATATGCATATTTTGGAATAATATAAAATTAAAGGCAACAAAAAAAAGAGAGAAAAACATATTCAAAAAACTAACCAAAATAGTAAACTTGTGCATCAAAAAGGTTATAAAAGACTGAGAAAAAGATGCAAGACAGGACTTAACATGTATGACAGAATCTATGAGCTCTGGCTGGGGGCAGGGAGACGTAAGGGGTGGGTATGGATGGGGGAATGAGTCTAAATTTGATTAAGAAATGCTCTATGAAATGCACTCAATAAAAATTAAAAAATAAAGAAAAAAGTAAAGAAGGTAATATACTTGCCTAGCATGCATGGAGCCCTATGTTGGACTTCCAGCATTGCATACAATGGGGCATGATGATACATACCTACAAGGCCAACAATCACAGCGTGGAGACAAGAGGCTCAGAGTTTAAGGTCAAGTGAGTTTGAGGAGCAGCTTAACATACATGAGTCCTTATCTCAAGAAAATCAAAAATAAAAGAATATTATAGCCACATATGGTGGTGCACAACTTTAATCCCAGCACTCAGAAGGTAGAGGCAGACAGATCTCTGAGATCGAGGCCAGCTTGGTCTACACAGAGAGGCCAGGTCAGCTGGGGCTACAAGAAGACCCTCTCTCAAAACAAACAAACAAACAAGACTATAATAGTAGAAGGAAAAATATGAAATGGCACATGATGTGTGGGTGGAATTTTAGATCAAGCTTTAAGAAGATTCTAGAGAAAAGACGTAGAATAAAGGACTATGCTGTTCCTGAGCATATCTAAAGAGAAAGCATCCTGGAAGGAGGAATCTACAGTGTGACGGAGTTGAGGTGGGTATGTGCAGCTCCTGGAAAGAGGAATCTACAGTGTGAGGGCCCTGAGGTGGCTGTGTGCAGATCCTGGAAAGAGGAATCTACAGTGTGAGGGCCCTGAGGTGGCTATGTACAGCATCCTGGAAAGAGGAATCTACAGTGTGAGGGCCCTGAGGTGGGTGTGTGCAGCATCCTGGATAGCGGAATCTACAGTGTGAGGGCCCTGAGGTGGGTGTGTGCAGCATCCTGGAAAGAGGAATCTACAGTGTGAGGGCCCTGAGGTGGGTGTGTGCAGCATCCTGGATAGAGGAATCTACAGTGTGAGGGCCCTGAGGTGGGTGTGTGCAGCATCCTGGAAAGAGGAATCTACAGTGTGAGGGCCCTGAGGTGGGTGTGTGCAGCATCCTGGATAGAGGAATCTACAGTGTGAGGGCCCTGAGGTGGGTGTGTGCAGCATCATGGAAAGAGGAATCTACAGTGTGAGGGCCCTGAGGTGGGTGTGTGCAGCACCCTGGAAATAGGAATCTACAGTGTGAGGGCCCTGAGGTGTGTGTGTGTGCAGCATCCTGGATAGAGGAATCTACAGTGTGAGGGCCCTGAGGTGGCTGTGTACAGCATCCTGGAAAGAGGAATCTACAGTGTGAGGGCCCTGAGGTGGGTGTGTGCAGCATCCTGGATAGAAGAATCTACAGTGTGAGGGCCCTGAGGTGTGTCTGTGCAGATCCTGGATAGAGGAATCTACAATGTGAGGGCCCTGAGGTGGCTGTGTGCAGCATCCTGGAAAGAGGAATCTACACTGTGAGGGCCCTGAGGTGGGCGCATATCTGCTGCATCCAAGGAAGACAAAAGAGAGCAGGAAGATGGATGTGGCAGAAGTAAACAACATGAAAGGAAAGGTAGCAGGAGCAGGTGAGAGAACAGGAGAGGGAGGATCTGATTTCTCACTCCGGGTGAGATGGGGGCCATTGATGAGAAGTGAGCAGTGTGATGTGATCATATTCCCTTTAACAAAGTCACTCTTGCTGCTTGGTTGAAAATGGATGAAAGAAAGAAAGAAAGAAAGAAAGAAAGAAAGAAAGGAAGGAAGGAAGGAAGGAAGGAAGGAAGGAAGGAAGGAAGGAAGGAAGGAAGGAAGGAAGAAAGAAAGAAAGAAAGAAAGAAAGAAAGAAAGAAAGAAAGAAAGAAAGAAAGAAAGAAAGAAAGAAAGAAAGAAAGAAAGAAAGAAAAAAGGCTGGTCTCCAAATCCATGGGAAGCAAGATGGCCCCAAACACAGGGGCAACAATGGGGTATAAAGAATCACACTTCAGAAGGCTGGAGAGAAACCTCAGGGGGTTAAGCACACCAGCTGCTCTTGCAGAGATCCCAAGTTTGAATCCCAGCCCCCACATGGTGGCTAACAACCATCCGTAACTCCAGTTTCGGGGGATCTGACACCCTCTTCTGACCTCCATGGGCATTACAGGACATGGTTGTGCTTACATACCCAAAGGAAAACACTCTTGAGGCTCCAAAACATTAATCCATAGGCAACTCCTCGTTTAAAAAATGGTGGAAGTTCCCCATGGAGAATATTGAGAAAGACTGAGAAAGAGATGCATGAGCTCTGGAGGGGTGGGGGGATGGAGGGGACACGGGTCTAGATTTGATAAAAAATATATGTATAAATAAATAAATTAAAAAAAATAAAATAAATAAAAAATGGTGGAAGTTGGGCATGGTGGCACACACCTTTAATCCTAGCACTCAGGAGGCAGAGGCAGGTGGATCTCTGTGAGTTCAAGGCCAGCGTGGTCTACAGAGTGAGCTCCAGGCCAGCTGTGACTAAAGGGAGACCCTGTCTCAAAAAGATTAAAAAAAAAAATGATGGAAATGTGTTACAAGTGGAATCTCCAGATCTTGGTGAAATTCCAAAGTCAGCCTAAGAAAAAAAACCTTAATCTCTTGGTGGACAATCTCCTCTGGGGCTAACAGAGTAAGGTAGGGTCTATTAGTGATTTCAAGGTCAAGGCTATGTTCTCATGAAGTGTCATCTTTACAAGGTTTATTGTACATACTACTATAAAACCAGTTGAGCTGGGAAAAGAAGATAATGTTTCTCTTTACAGCTTCTCCAAGACAGTCTTATCATATGCACCTTTAAAAAGAGTAGAACAGCCAGGTGTGGTGGTGCATACCTTTAATCCTAGCACTTGGGAGACAGAGGTAGGAGGATCTTTGTGAATTCAAGGCCAGCCTGGTCTACAGAGCGAATTCCAGGACAGCTGGGGCTACAGAGAGACCCTGTCTCGAAAAGACCAAAAAAAAAAAAAAAAGAGCAGAACAAAAGTGCAGACACTATGGCTCAGTGAGTAGTCATGTGATGCCAAGCCTGATGACCTGAGTTCTTTGACTTCTGTATGTGTGCCATGGCACATGTACACAAACATTCATCCACACAGGACACACAGTATACACAGACACAGACTCAGACAGGCAGGCAGATACATACACACATACACACAAACACACAATAACACATCATACACACATGCAATAATAGAAGAAAGGAAAAGAACTCATCTCAGTCTTGGCCATTGGATAAGCATGCTTCTTTGAACAGAGACTTCTTGGCAGAAGCATGAAGTGCAAGCAAAACCTGGGGTTGCAGACACCGGTGGTCACGTCAGACCTTGGCCAGGACCTGAAGAAAGTGATGATACTAATATTGATTCCATTGTTTTGGTAACAAATGACTGAAAGTCCCTGAAACTTGGCTCAGTTGGTGAAGTGCTTGCCTTACAAGCAAAGGACCCAAGTTCAGTGCCTGGAACCAATGAAAAAAGTCAAATAAATAAAAGCTAAGTGTGGAGGCCCATGTACACCTGGCAACAGAGAGGGGCAAATGGGTGAATCCCTGGGACTGACTGTGTAGCCAGCCTACGTATTGACAGCAAATTACCGTTTCAAAAGCAAGGTGGACAGCACCCGTGGAAGGACGTCTAAGGCTATGTATTCTCTCTCCATGCCACACACACACACACACACACACACACACACGCACATGCACATGCACACACATGCAAGTTGCCCTGGCTCATCCAGCTGTCAAGGATGGGAGTAGAGGTGCATGTAGATTACCCTTACCTGTTGGCCACAGCAGGGTCTTGAGCTCAGATGATGATGGATGACTTCCTCAGTCTCTCAGCTCTGCCCTCGGTGTGCACTGGTCTCATTTTCCATCTTCCCACCCTGTAACTGGATGATGCTCACCCGTGACACCATGTGTACATCATGCTCTTACAGTTTGTGATCCACACATATGAAGAAGCACGTATCTTCTCCAAAATTCCAACCCATGTCCAATGATGAGTCTAACTGACCTATGTAAGTAGATTGTCTGTCCCCACACTTGTTACTAAAGTGAACATTAACTAAATTCCGTGATCATCCTCAAGCTTAGGGAACAGGGGCAGCCACACACAGAAATCCTAAGAAAGGGAAGAATCACCCCACCCCAAAAGGAGAACTGAGAAGATAACGTATCTGTCAATTATAGCCATGTCCCTTGATTTTAGAAGGAACATATCTTCTTGAGATACCCACATTCAGTGTTTCAAAGTGATAAATGCATATATTTTATGTGATAGCACCCCTTTTCAAACTAATTTTTTTTTTGGTCTTTTGGAGACAGGGTCTCCCTGTAGCCTCAGCTGTCCTGGAATTTGCTCTGTAGACCAGGCTGGCCTTGAACTCACAAAGATCCGCCTGCCTCTGCCTCTCGAGTGCTAGGATTAAAGGCGTGTACCACCATGCCCAGCCTCAAACTAATTTTTAACCATCTGTTTAAAAGTAGTGTGCACACTTCTTAGTGTGCAGCTTGAGGAATTATGTGTTAGAATCTGTATTCTCATGAGGTTTAGAGGTGTTTCTTGTATTAACAAATAGCCATACAATATAGATTAACAGAGGTAACAGACAGGTTGAACTGCATTCAGAAATTCTTTTTTTTTTAATTTCCCAATTGTTTCTTTATTAGGTATTTTCAGGCTTGTGATATTTCCAAGGAGTGGAAAATGAGTGACAGGTTTCTTGCGACTATGAAACTATTTTTCTTTTTTTAATTTTCATTTTTTATTGATGCTTTGTGTATTTCATACATCACTTTCCAATTCAGTTCAGGCATATATCCCTTTCCCTTCCCCCCACCCCACCCCAGCCCATCCTAGATCATGCATTCTACCATAATTTTCCTGCATCTTTCTCTGTTTTTTTTTCATTTTTTTAACAATAAGTGATAATTTATGAGTACAAGCATCCTTCATGTAAAACCAATTTGCAAGCAGTTGTGCTCAAACCCACACAGCTCATGGGTCCCACCATCCAGCGGGGGGGGGGGACTTGTATGTTCAATCAAGTTGATAAAATGAGTGTCCAGTCTATATTGTTGTAGTTTCACCATTCACCCCAATCGCAGCCCTTACATTCTACCTCGCCCCCTCTTCCGCAGATTGTTCCCTAGATTGTTCCCTTAGAAAAGGGGCACAGGTGGATGAGAAGCAAAACAGTTTACTTTCTCTGGAGCTGTTGTCTTGGTCTCTGGTCAATTCTGGCTGTTTCCTTTCATGGACTGACAGTTTGTCCAGGCATGACCTTTTGATCCTACTAATGAAGCACAAGCAATTAGATATATAGGTATTTAAACAGTACTAATTGTTATGATAGGTTACTTTGGTATAGACACAGATGTTTGGATGGTATGTTAATCCATGAATTACATTTTTTTCTGTTAAATATGACAGGGTCTTACTGTGGCTTATAACAGCTCCTAACCATTAGAGGATGTAAGCTTGTGGCATCAGCCATGGGTTATTCCTCCAAGGAGAGAGATGGTCTCTGGAATGCCAGAGAGTGTTACCAAAGGCCACTAAACCAATAAAGCAAATATAGGTCTCCTTGAGTCAAGCAAGACTCCTCCATCAGCACCAGCCACACCTCACCTACCTGGAAATACTGTGCAGCAGTGGCAGCCATATGCCTGTATATCCCAGAAACTCTTAAATAAGGTAGGCTCGAGAGTACAGGCAGAAGAGGTTAAACGCCTGCAGCTCTTAAAGGAAGGTAGAACCTGTGTTCTAGCAAGCATTGTTTACTATTGCCTGCCTCTGGCTCTAACTCTAGCTTATGAATAAGAGTAAAGTCTTGGTTTCCTGTATTTACTGAGGTGAGTCACTGGCTTGGCAAGAGAGAAACTCGAGCCTGTTGCATTGGTGTTGGACAGTGTTGAGAGAGGGTGTTAGCAGAGTTCCAGACCTGGTCTGCTCTCAGCAACTCTTATATCCAGGATATAAGCTATCTGACAGCTTCACCCAGCACTTCTGCTCTAGCTATAGATTCAACTCGGGAGCCCTTTATTGTGAAGCAGAAAGTAATCTCCACCCCACTTATATAGATACTTTTACTCCTGTGTATCCACTCATCATCTGCCTCAAGACAGATCCCTACATACAACATCAACAGGTCTTCATATTCTCTGCCTGTCCTTTGTGCTCAGCCAACGGGGGGTAGGGGGGAGGTATGGGAGATTAAAAGGAGGAGATGACAAAGTCATGGTACTAATCCTTCAGATCCCTCCTTCAGGGCTTCTGTTCTTGATATAATGGACCAAATGCCATTGATTCCCTAACTCTAGACTAGAAGAGCTAACACTTCTCGGCTCTCAAATCTTGTAACTCCATATTTCTCCTATCTGTTTTTTTCTCTTTTTAGTATATTCTGCTCTGCCTGTTTAGTGTCAGGAAATAGTAGTATCCGTCCTCATCTGTGAAATCCTGATTCAGTTTCTTCCAGGCTTAAGTTTTCAACCTCAGGTTCTAAAGAAACTTTTCATGTTCTCAAGTCTTAGGTTTGGATACATTTCATACTTAGAGGTACAGGATGGAAGGTGGATAGGTTCTCTTTAATAAATCTTAATAAAGGAAGAGGTCTACGATGATCCCCAGGGCCCAGGAGACATCTCTCAATCCCTGTGGCACAGCAGGAAAGCCAAATGTTCCGAAGTTATGATCACATCTTCCTCCATCAACAGAATGGATAGTGTCTCTGGTGCATTTTTAGAAAACAAAAGCTCATCATATTTATTCCCAGTCGTGAGACACAGGAGAACTTGATGCAACGATGTTTGTTTCATTTCTACCCACCAAAATGTAATTAGCTCCACTTCCATACTGCAGACATCAGGGGGCTGGAGAGATGGATCAGTGATTCGGAGTACTGGATACTCTTACAGAGGACTTGGGTTCAGTTTCCAGCACCCACATGATCGTAGCTGAATGACCATTCATGAATCCATTTCCAGGTGATCCGATGCCCTCTTCTGACCTCCATGGGCACTGCAGGGCATACATACATGTAGGCAAAACATTCATACACATACAATAAAAATAATTATGCCAAAATATTTGTAAGAGTAAAAACATCAGCAGTTCTTCTCTCTGCCTAAAGAGGAATAGGGATTAAGTCCTCAGCGCATGTGTGACTACTCAAAGAATGAATTTTGAGAGAAACTATTGTTCTGGACACTTGTTAGTCTATAGCTTGAAAAAACCTATAAAACTCAATACTAAAAAAAAAAAAAAGAAGAAAAGAAAAAGAAAAAACTGAAACAGAGTAAGTGTCCTTCATGAAGCCCAATTTATTTTTAGGGACCCTAAGATTTAGTCAAAAGATGAATCCACTTCTCAGATTACTCTGCAGAGAGAAAGTAAGAAATTACACAGTGGATAAAGTAGTCACCCTTAACATTGCTACCTGATGGCTGGTGAGCGTTAGGCCTATCACTTGACCCTCAAGTATACATGTTTCCTCTGTCTGATGAGGCTAATGATAATGGTGTTGAGATCATTAGATTAGTTAACTTGTAGAATGTAGTTATTAGACACAAAGTATACCCTGAGAAGTATTTGCCTTTGATGGTGATGATAAAGGCCGAAAGACCCATTACACTCTTACTTTCTTGCAACACATCTCCTCCTTTCATGGAGTCTTGACCAAAAAAGGAGCCACATTTCTAAATAATCATGTTCATTGTGGATTCAAACAGCTAAGGACGACTCAGAGCCTATTTGGCAGAGTAAACTCGAAACCCCTGAGGCACACAGGGGGAGCCTTTGGCTGTCTCACTCCATCAAAGCCCCATCTGCCTGAATCACAAGTTGCATGTCCTATAGCCATATCAAGTGTGTCACTGTGTCCCATCATGCCTTGCACATGACTTTCCTCTTTGCCTAGAATATCCCTATGGAGCCCACAGTGTATTAGTGAAGGGCACCTTTTAGGTAATGTCTGCTAAACTCGTGTTATGTGCTCAGCACTGTACCATCATGTCTGTGATGCGGTATCATAGTAACACATAACAAGGAATCCAAGACTTGGCAAGATGGAATTCAGCAAAGTGATACAGACACAAACAGTATGTATCTAGGAAGGGGCAGACTGAGAATTCAACACAAGGCATTCTAACTCCAAAGTAGAGTGTTTAGATTCCTTGTGCTACTGTGACAAATCCCCACAAACTGAAAGTATATACTGCTTTCAGCTAGTATGACAGCCAGAATTCCAACGTGAACTGCCAGTGTGGCTGCCTCCTGGGATCTGTCCTCAGGGTCACCTCTTTCCTTGACTTCTATTTCCATTTCATAGCTCATGGCCTTTCCTCTCCCTTCAGAACCATCGTATCTAGCTCTATCTCCTCACCTTCTCTGCTGTCTCCTTTTCCTCCCCCTTTTGCCCTCCTTACCTTTTTTATTTGGCTTCATCATGACATCTCCTTCATTGACTTTAACCTTCTCATATCCCTTTAAAAATATATTAGTTGCCTAGAGAAATGGCTCAGCAGTAAAAACATGTCCAGGATCTGAGTTTGGATCACACACCATCAGACAGCTCACAGCCACCTGTAACTCCAGCTCCATGGGATCAAGCATGTTTCTGGCCTCCAGGGGCACCTACATTCATGTACATACTTACACACATACATATACATACACACATACATACACATATGCACATGCACACACACACAATTAAAAGTAAAAAAAAATCACTTTATAAGATGCATTTGTTGGTGTATTAGGCCCACATAAATTAATAGGTATAATTTCAAGACTAAATTTATTCACATTTATCAAGTCCTATTTGTATAAATTAACTTATTAACAAAACTTCCAGAGATTAGGACCCAGATGTCTTTTAGCTAACAGCTAACAATAGGAAAGCTCTTTGGTGCTGTTTTAGAATCTCTCTCTCTTTCTCTCTCTCTCTCTCTCTCTCTCTCTCTCTCTCTCTCTCTCTCTCTCTCTCTCTCTCTCTCTCTCTCTCTCTCTCTCTCTCTCCTCTCTCTTTCAAAAAGTTGCCTTTTCTAGCTTTTCTATAAGTATTTCCAGGATAAGTAGCTATCCCTTTCCTGGAGATCCTTACTTACTTTTTATATCTTCTCCTCATTCTGGCCCTTATCATACTATATTAAAATTGGACCTTTGTGTTTCTCGATTCCCCTAATCAAAAGAGAACATCTGTAGGTTAGTTTTACATTTGTACATTTCTTTGGCTGAAGGATCCTCAGTCCCCAAGAATCCAGTGTATAGCAAGAATTCACTGAAAGTTTGGTGGATGAAAAAAAATGGAGTATTTGAAAATGATTGACAGTCCCTGTTCATGCTTTAAACAAATATATTAGTTTCTTTAAAATAATACTACTTTGTTCTCAATCAAAATATTTTTATTGAAGTTTTGTGCATTTCACACAACATTTCTTAATCAAATTTATACCCACTCCCCCTTCCTTGCCCCCTCCCTGCCAGAGTTCATGCATTCTGTCATACATGTCTTGCTTTTATTTCTCAGTCTTTTTTTAATTTTTTTTTTATGCAGAAGTTTACTGTTTGGGGCAGAAGTTTACTGTTTCAGTCAGTTCTTTGACCCAGTTCTTTTTGCTGTTGTTGTTCCTTCAAATTTGTATCACTTCAAATTATGTATATATACATGCCACACATATACCAAAATTATGATGTCTGAAAATAGACTATAGGTTAACTCCAAAACATGTTTAGGAATTCACAGTAGAGTTATATGCAGGCAAAGAAATAATATTACTTTACATTCCTACATTACTTCACAAGTTGATGAGTAACATCAGGTATTATATTTACTTAAAAAAGAAAGAACAAAAGAATTATTCAGCTTGTCTTACAAATAGAGATTTGGTGCTAGAATACACTGTTTTTCTGGGACTGATACTTCACTTGACATAATAGCTCTATTCCATCCATTTGCCTGCAAATTTCATGATGTCATCTTTCTTTGCCACTGCATAGAATTCCTTTGTGTAGATGTACCACATTTTCTCTATCTACTCGTCAGTTGAGGGACACCTGTGTTGCTTCCAGCTCTTTGCTATTGTGAAGAGAGCTCCAATAAACATAGATGTGCATTTATCTCTGCGATAGGATGAGTCCTGTGAGTGTATACCCAGGAGTGGTATGACTGGGTCAGGTGGTAGGCTCATTTAAGGTGTGGTGATGCACACCTTTAATCCCAACACTTGGGAGTCTGAATAAACAGGCTCGAGTGTTCAAGGCCAGCCTTGGGCACAAAGACAAGTTGAGACTAGTGTGAGGCACAGTTAACCCTGCCTCAAAGCCTAAAACAAACAAAATGAAACTAAGTTTTAAAAAATTAATCATGACAACATGGGGCTGGAGAGATGGCTCAGCATCGGTGCTGTCTGCTCCTGCAGAAGACCCAGGTTCAGGTCCCAGCACACCTGGTAGCTCATAACTACTTGTAACTCCAGTTCCAAGGGACTCAGTGTCTTCTTATGGCCTCTAGGGGTTCCTTCATGCGTATGGTACACATAAATCCACACAAGATCACATGCACACACATAAATTCACACAGGCTCACATGCACACACATAAATAATAAAAAACAAATGAATCTTAAAAAAATAAAAGACACCTCTGAGCTGCTCTCTACTTACAAAATGCCAGACCTAGAACACAGCAATAGATTACCTTCCCACCAATAAGCAAGCTTTAACATCCTCTCTGGAACAATTTGTCACTAGTGGTCTCTGTCTGGATCAGGTATTTCCAGGTTCTTGGCATCTTGTGCAAAGAACAGAAGAGACACATAGAAAGCAGAGCTGCTGTGGATTTTGTTCCGAAACAAACCAAAAGTGCATGTCAAATATGCAGCAAAAAAACTGCGTGCTGGAGGAGAGCTATTCCATGGGGCAAGGTCACTGCCTAGCGCTCCCTTTTGTGAGTCTCGGGGGAGCTGCTAGGGGCTAGGACAGAGGGTGGGTGGTTTTCTGTTTTGAATGGTAGGCTTGAGTCAGTCTTTGTTCTCTGCTCATGTCCTTTCCCATGGTGCATCTGGTTTTAATCATATGCATGTCCCCAGGTAGGCACGGGCATAAGATGGTAAATAAAGCCTTTCCCTAAAATCACTCAGAAGGCACAGTCTCTCTACTGCATATGCAACTAAAACCAGTCTAGACAGGATTGGCCACTGGCTCTGTCTTCGGGATGTTTCAGTGTCTGTTTGGCCACAAAAGGGAATTACTAAAGGTTGCTAAGGAGCAACAGATTTCTTTGTTTGGAGACAGGTGGGAGTGCAGTTCAGCGAAGGTGTGGACCTGTGTTCCTTGCCTTAAATTCAATGATCAGTCAGCAGTAATAGATGTTATTCTCAAAGCAGGAAGAGCCATTGCCATTTCCAGGTCTTCCTGAGAATTTCCAAAACTTGGCAAAAATAGAGAGAGGAGAGAAAGAGGGAGAGAGAGAGAGAGAGAGAGAGAGAGAGAGAGAGAGAGAGAGAGACTGAACATTCCAGAGGGTGGAGAAATGAGATCTCACTGACTACAGCCATGAGTGGCCAAGGCCATCAGACACAAGGTGACACAGCCCAGACTCAAGATACAAGCTGAAGACCAGGAAACACCTGCTGAGGATGGAGATCTGGGCCTGGCTCCCCACTGCCATCTTGTGGAAATTGTCAACCCTGGGGTATTTAAATCAAAATTGAATTAAAAGGAAGAAGAAAACGCCAAGATGCCTTGGTGCCTTCAGAATGGCAGCAAGTTCCCACCCAGAAGTAGCTTAGATAAAATAAAGTTTTCTGGATTTGACTGAATAAAAGTCTTGAAAAGTATGAGATTAATTTTTCAGAAAGCCAGTTTTATAGATAGGAACTTATGTCTAAGATTGTCACTTTTTCTCAATATATTTTTTGAATTTTTGTGCATTTCATGCATCTTAATCATATTTAAACCCTTCCCCATCCAGACTCCTTCATAGCCCCCGACCCAGCCAGATTTCCTGCATTCTGTCATATATGTTAAGGCCTACCAACTCAAGATTTTACAGCCAGAAGTCCCTTGGTTCAAGTTCATCCACTGGAGTCTAGTCAGCCTATGTGGAGTCACTCCCTTAAAGACCAACTCTCCCTCACCCAAAAGTAATAAGCTGCCAATAATTCCTACAGTCCATATGCTTTATACTTTGAGCTGGATCCTTGGCCCCTGGGAAGGGAATTAACCAATGATCACACAGTCCTTTTAGCTATAGCGACACATGTAGAGACAAATAGAGAAGTGATACGGCTTGTTTTGTTTCAACAATTTTTTTTCAAGAAGACTCTCTCAGAAACAAAAGCTTCAGTGTTGGTGGTTTATTTAAGAAGTCAGGAAGGGAGGAGAGGAAAACAGCAGTGTGTGTTACCATCAACTTGCTCTGGAAGGGAAGTCGAGCTTCATCCTGCAGAGGAACACTCTGGGAGACAGAAGAGTACAGAACAGGAGACTCAAAGTCAACTCAGGAGAAGAATGTACACCAATCCTCTCCATCATCAGTAGACGGCTGTTCCTATGGGTGTTAAGTCCCTGGTACTTCCCAGCCTGACCTGGACCCCAGGAACCCAGAGGTTTCAGGCACAAAAAGGTGACTTCAGACAGACAGAGATGTTAAGGCCCATGGAAGGAGTGGGCAGGACAGCCTCAGTATTTGCTACCCAGAATTAGATTTGTCTCTTTGTTAGGGTTCTGAAGAAACTAGTGGCTTATTGGAGTCAGTCTGAGCCTTTGAATTACCCTGTGCCTGAAGACATTTCATGGACATTTTAGCTATGTGAGCTGACAAATTTCCTTCTCACTTAAACCAATTTGAGTCAATTTTCTTACTCTACCTATCAACAAGAACTGTGTAAAAGACTTAAGAAGATAGAGTTAATTCTCTCCTGGTGTTGATTCATTGCATAATCTGGCAAATATTCAAAGCTGTATAGACTATTTCTATTCTCTCATTACATATGTGTGATATATTTTCTGTGCATCAGGCACCTACATATACATAGAAAGCCAGCTCTCTATACCTGTGGCTTTTGAATCCACAGATTCAGCCCACTACCACTAGAAAATGTTCAAAAAGTTGTATTTATACTTAACATGTACAGATTTTTATTTGGTTTCTAAAAATACAGAAATCATTCCTGAAGCATTTGCATTGCATAAAGCCATATAAGTAATGTAACAATGATCTAAAGTATATGGAAGGCTATGCATAAGTGATATACAAATACAACAGCTATTTTATGATAGAGACTGGGTACACATCTACAGGTTTTAGAATATATGAGGCGTTCTGGAAGCAATCCCTTTTTGAATCCAGGGGATGACTGCTTATGTCTGCTGTGCTTTTGTCTATATCACCAGCCATATGAAGGGGTGTGACTGTGCCTTCAAGAAAGAGCTGTGAAATGTGTTGATTGTTGCTGCACAGGTAGTTGAATAAGAAGATGATGGAGGGCCTCAGAGAAAGGTCACCAAATCCCCACAAACCTTCCATCCATCCACAACATGCGAAGCCACATACTTTGGTGAAAAGAATCTTCATGCTAAGTAGCCAGCCTGCTCTCAGGAACTGTTCAACAAGAACCAAGTGTCTGTTACTCAAGGGAATATGGTTTTGTCCACAACCTCTGTGTTTGAGGTTTATCTGTCTTTTCATTCTTGCCCATCCTGTTTGCTAAATGGAATTAAAGGATTAGCGCTGAGATGGTCTGGACAAACAGAAAAGGATCAGGAGATAATAAGAGCAGGAAAAGCAAATGTGGTCATTTCAGTAAGAGTCAAGGAGTCAAGGGGGGAGTGAAGGATTGCGCATGCTCCTGAGAGTGACAGACAGGTCAAAAATAGATTAAAATAACATTTTGTAATAGCTGAGGCATAGATCTCCTCTTTTGTGTTCTCTGGGGCTAGTGGAATATATTTCTATTATATTTCTGTTTGAGTACTTACTATTGTATTCAGTGTGATTCTGTGGTAATGTTCACTTGCTTGAGCCTATGAAAGATAAACAATATTTCTTTAAGGGTCTTAGAGAAATGTGTGTGTGTGTGTGTGTGTGTGTGTGTGTGTGTGTGTTAAGGAATTGGCTCCTGTGATTATGGAGAGACAAATCCAAAGATCTGCAGACAGCAAGCTGGAGAAGAAAGAGAGACCACAAAACGACCACATATATTCCTAGATCACAAGGAAAGACCATGTAAGGACCACGTGTGTTCCTAGACCAAGACCCAAGGATCAAGAAAGTGGATGAGCTATAGGTCCAGTGTGAAAGCTGCCATTCTTACAGGCCAAGAAGCTCTGATGTTCTGTCTGATTGAGTTTGCATGGGTCCTGTGCATGCTGACAGCATTACTGTAAGTTCATGTGACCAAAGTCCCTGGAGCAGCCAAGGCTCTGTGTCCTTCTGGTCATGAACCTCCTCCCTGGCTCTCACAGTCTTTCAGCCCCCTTCCACAATGGTTCCTGAGCCCTGGGTGGGTGGAGTTTAAAATAGGAGTCCTGGGCTGGAGAGATGGCCTAGCAGTTAAGAGTGCTGACTGCTCTTGCAGAGGACCCAAGTTCAATCCCCAGCATCCACATGGCGGCTGAGAACCGTCTGTAACTCCAACTCCAGGAGAACTCCAGTTCCAGGGGAATCCGACACCCTCTTCTGACCTCCTTGGCATTGCACGACACGGGTGCACAGACCTACATGCAGACAGTACATTCATATACATAAAATAAATAAAATTAAAAAATAAAATAAAATAGGAGTCCTGCCCAGAGATCCACACTCTGCAATCTCCTAGTGCCCACACCTTGGTCCTGGGTGGGTGGAGTTTAAAATAGGAGTCCTGTCCAGGGACCCACACTCTTGCAATCTCCTTGTCCCCACACCTTGGCCAGTTGAGGCTTTTGTGCTCATCTCCCTCTGTTGCATGAGAAGCTTTTTTTTTTTTTTTTTTTCGAGACAGGGTCTCCCTGTAGCCCCAGCTGTCCTGGAACTCACTCTGTAGACCAGGCTGGCCTTGAACTCACAAAGCTTCTTGATGAGAATTGAGAGATGCGTCGCTGTTCTCTCTACCCCTTGTTCCATTATGTTCTATGAGCCTTGGGTGTAAAGGGTCCACTGTAGATGTGTCAGTTAGGCCTGGGCATCTCACAGGTACTTAATTCTCTATGTGTGACCAGTTGTGGAACTCTATATGGAGTTCTCTGAATGGAGAAATGGGAAGCAGGCCCCAACCTTAGCCAAAAACACTACTGACAACTGATTCTGCCAAGTGAGGGAGAGTTGATATCCTTTAAAGGAGGGACTCTTGATGGGCTGACTAGACCTTAGTGCATGAACTTCCACTGAGGGACTGAATAGACCCTAACATTTCTGACAGAATATATGAAATCAGGTGGGGGGAGCTATGTGGAAGGGTCCTTGTGGGAGGGGGTAAAGACAATTAAGGCGTTCTGCATGAAATGCACAAAAATTCAATTAAAATGCACATTAAAATTAGTAAGAACATTAAAAAGTAAAAAATAGGGCTGGAGAGATGGCTCAGCAGTTAAGAGTGCCAACTGCTCTTGCAGAGGACCCGGGTTCTATTCCCAGCACCCACATGGTGGCTAAGAACTGTCTCTAACTCCAGTTCCAGGGGTATCCGACACCCTCTTCTGACCTCTGCAGCATTGCACGATACGGGTGCACCAACCTACATGCAGATGGTAGTACACTCATACACATAAAAAATAATAAATAAGTAAGTAAATTTAGAAAAAAAAGTAAAAAATAAAGTCTGATGCTTCAATCCAGTCTCCAACTCCTGGATAAGAAGAGCCAATGGCCCAGCTCAAAGGCAGGCAGGCAGACAGGAGCGTGTTCTCTTACTTCGGACAGTAAATGATCCTTTTGGTCTATGCAGGCCTTTGACTGATTGGATGAGGCCCACCTACATTAAAAAAGCCAATGGGATTTTCTCAGTTTACCTATCTAAATATTACAGCAACCAAAACTGCCCTTATAGACACACCCAAAGCGATGTCTTAGCTGACGGGGCTGGGTCACATAATTGTAGCTGTAATCATGGGTATTGTTAGACAATGTTGTGGTGTACAAATATCAGAGTGCACTTACACAGACTAATATACCTGTCACATGGCTAGATCACATATTCTTATGGGACATATATATATATATATATATATATATATATATATATATATATATATATTTTGTGTATATTTTATATATATATT